>CM040807.1:1317500-1717500 GCA_022829025.1 Squalius cephalus | reverse complement strand
ACGTCGATTAACCGATGGGAAAATATCCTCACAGTCATATACCTAATAAATTTATATTTAAATACAATAGGCCTACCTAGTAAAACGTTTTATATACTATTTTGATATCCTTTTGGACACAAGAGGGCAGTATAGCCCTATGTTTGCTTTTTTGTTGAACCAAATAGCACTAAATAGCCTGTTTTTAACTTTTTCATACTTCTTGAATTGCAAAAACAGAATAAAATAGGTTTAGTTCTAATATTTGTATAATTTTATATAAAAATAAATGGTGTATAATTACATTTTTAGAAGTTATGAGATGTTTCCTGCTTCCTTTTTGACATTAATTTAATCCCTCGCCATAGCAAAACCGTTTGAGATATTCAACATCCGTTTACAATTTAGCATCATTAATATATTTTTATCATGTTGAAAAAGTTTGGTGGGAATAAAATAAACCTTTTAGGAGGAGTAACTAAAAACTCAGAGGCTGATTTAACAAAAAATCCATATTCAGACCAAAATATCTGACTTCCTGTTGGTTGCAGCTAATGCCTGTAAATTAGAAAGTTGTCCGGCTCGATGAGACCAATATACGTACTGATTTTTGTAATTGTGGGTAAAACTAACCCCCCCACTTTTGTCAAAAACATTTTGAAAGTGACACACTTCCTGCTGCCAGTTGGTGGCGCTATAACTTTGACTCACAATAGTCACATCCATCTGATCGGCCTCTTACCACGAGCACACTGCTGAAGTTTCATCAAGATCAGTTAATGTGTGCAGAAGTTATAACACTTCGTGTTTCTCTTTTCTCGCCATAAATTCGTGTCCTCGACACAGCCAAACCGTTTGAGATATCAAAAATCCGTCCGCAATTTAGCATCCTCAATGTCTTGACTTCATGCACACCGAGTTTGGTGGCGATTTAATTAATTCTCTAGGAGAAGTGTTTCAAATTCCACAGCAAGCGTTCTCCAAACAACCCATAATTGCCGACTTCCTGTTGGGCTGGCGTAAAATTTAGAGCACGAAAGTTGTTCGGCCCGATGAGATCTATATGTGTACCGAGTTTCATATCATTACATGCAAGTGTGTTTGATTTATGGACAAGTGTTCGGATCCCGTTCCAGGGGGCGCTGTTGAGCCCCCCTGCCACGCCCGGGTACCAGCTTCAGCCCGGCCCTGATGGCCGCGGGTTCTGACCTGTGTGCAAAGTTTCAAGAGTTTTCGAGCACGTTAAAGGCCCCAAAAGCCCCTGAAACCTTGAAAAACAGGAAAAACAGCGGAACAACGCGACGTAGGCTATATTCACATAAAATGTTAACACTGCAGTTCACAAAAGTTCATAATGTGCATGTGCTTTAATGTTTTGTCGGTTAAACATTTAATTTTAAATGCTGATGCGCTGTTCTAACCTGTGCGTTTCTCAGCGCGTACATGTGAAGCTCACATGCACTAAAAGCCTTTCTACCAGCGCCTGGATACTGGACTAAGTTATCTTTCGAGTATTATTGTGCTAATACTGTTAAATACACACAAGACTTACATAAACAAAGTCGGTTGTCTAAAGTAAAGGCAAAAATTGAGAGAAAATCTGCTTGTCAAATGCGTGTACATTAGACGTGTCGTGCTCAGCTCTTAAAGAGACAGTAGCAGTAAACACATTGCCGCTTGTCCTTAAAGGGATAGTTCACCCAATAATAAAAATGATCTCATTATTTACAGGCACTCTAATGTTGTTCCAACTGTATTAATTTCCTTCTAATATTTTTCTAATATTAATAGTTTGAAGAATGTGGGTAACCAAACAGTAGCTGGTCCCCATTGACTTCCAAAGGAGAAAAATATACTATGGAAGTCACTGGGGTACATCAACTGTTTGGTTACCCACATTCATCCAAATAACTTATTTTCAACAGAAGAAAAAAACAACTTGAGAGAGTAAATTATGACAATTTGAATTTGTTGTCAATTTGAATGTGAAATTGTTGTTTTTGTTCAAAGGACTAAACGTTTAGTCTTAAAAAAAATCTTAAGTTTGTATTTTTATACATTTTATTTATCAGAACTTTAATATATTTTGATGTTCCTCTGTTCTGTTGTGACAATAAAAGAAACAAGTTTCTTTTTAAAATGCATTATCATATTATTTTAGTTAAAACTCATAAATAACTACAAATAACTAATGTTAGGGAAATTTGTTAATGTTTTGTTGCGCGTTTCTGAAAAAAAAAAAAAAAAATTTAAAACCAACAAATATTTGTACCGGTATCGGCCTTCAAAATCCTTTATCGGTCGGGCTCTAGTAGCCATCAAAAGTTTGTACACACCAATTGTAAAGTGTGTCCAAACTTACTGTACTATAATACACAAATAATATTGCTACTGTATTATAATATACACATAAATAATATCGGCCGATATATCGGTATCTGGCTTTTTTTTATCGGTATCGGCATCGGCGCCCAAAAATCCATATCGGTCGGGCTCTACTATGAAGCCAGGCCGAAAACAAAAAACAGCAATTAGTTGTAGCAGTATGGAGATTGAGTTATATGTTTCTTTGATTTTGTTCTCATTTTTCTAAAACAGACTGTTTTTAAACTGTTTACCACGGCTTCATTCTTAACATCGAGTTTGGTGAAGCATTAAAGTTCTAGGCGGAGTCAATTTCTCATAATAATAATACATAATAATAATGTTTAAATAAATGCTGGCTTTCTCAAGCCAACATAATAAAGAAAACTCAGAGACACATCGACCAATTCAGTATGTAATAAAATTGTATTAGTTTTATAATATAACTAACATTTTAAACGTATCCTGTGCTCTTCACCCGTGCTCTTATCCTGTGCTCTTCAACCGACATGATTCTAATTTGATTCTAAACCCTGCTAATTTTGTCAGTATAGCCTAATGTACGTTCACTTCTAGCTTCTCTCTTTTCTGTCTCTTTCTTTTCATGTAAACTGAGTAGGCTACACATAGAATAGAATAGAATAGAATAGAATAGAATAGAATAGAATAGATCCTTTTACAGTTGGTAAACATGGTGACGTATTTGTGTGGGCGGAGCTTAGCTGGAGGCAGAAAGATCCCTCTGGCCGCTTCACTAACGCTAGTTTGCAAGTTTTGTTAGCTGTTTTTTTAACAATGACTGGAGAAAATCCGATTTTGTCTTAATGTGCAAGGTCACTCACTGTCCAGGACCGTGATTGTTATTTGCAAAAGTTAATTTTAACGGACGGACCCAGATGACCATACACGCTCAGTCAATGGACGATCTGACAGGATTAACGTTAACGCTACCTCCGGTTGAGAAGCCTGCTCTACACCGACCCGATAGAGAAACCGAGGGTAAAGAGAAACTGAGGGCATATAAATATTTAGATGCCTATAACTATGTGCTGAATGGTCATGTAAAGACTTGTGTGGTACGATCGGCAGTTCTGCCTAGCCAGCGCCAAGAAGACGACAATGTAAAGAGTGACACTACGGTGCAATTTTAATGATATGAATATTTTATAGAAATAAAAATTCCAGATACAGCATACTCATTTTTCATCGATTCTTGCACCCAACAACACAACAAGATGACATTTAATAATAAAAATGATCATTTAAGCTCCTTATTATGTAGCCGAATCTGTGCAGGTTTGTATTGGCCGCCTCCAGTTTTCCGTTTGTTTTGCCTCCAGCTAGCGCCGTGACGTAACTGTGACGTCGGCGCAAAAGGGGTCTATAGAATTCAACTTTGTCATTGCACATGTCACAAGTACAAAGCAACGAAATGCAGTTTGCATCCATCCAGAAGTGCTTTAGCAAGAATATAGATGTATTACAAAAAAAATAGATATATTGTAGATATGTTATAAATATACACAGTATGAAGGTATGTTATGAATATACTATAACTATAAGTATACAGGCTATAACTGTAGTGAATGTGCAAGCTATGTACAGGCTATGAACAGATTATACGTATGGTTATAAATATGAAAGGCTATAACAGACTATAAATATACAATATACAAGTATTAATAAACAGCTATAGAACTATAATTATTGTATTGTATTGTACAGTATGATTGTCTATACAGTATTTACAGTAGTGCAATTAAGATCAGTGCAATATATATGGATAAATTATACAGTAATGATATAAAGTGCAAGTGGTTGTAAGTGGCGGTTCAGTCCATGATATATTTGTGTGTATGAGGATACTGTCGGCCGTTTGTTTGTTTTTTGTCCATTGTGTGTATGTTCAGTTATGGGTGATTGTGAGTGGTTGTGAGTACGTGTATGTTCAGTCCATGAGTTTTAATGTGGGTGAGATTTCAGGAGGCAGAATTCAGGAGTCTGACAGCTGTAGGAAAGAAGTTCCGGTACCTGGTGGTCTTAGTCCGGAGGCTCCTGTAGTGCCTCCCAGAGGGCAGGAGGGTGAAGAGTCCGTGTGCTGGGTGACTGGGGTCTTTGATGATTTTCCCAGCCCTTTTCAGACACCGCTTCCTGTAGATGTCCTCTATGGAAGGTAGTGGTGCTCCGCTGGGCGGCTTTCACCACCCTCTGTAACGCCTTCCGGTCCGAGGCAGAGCAGCTCCCGTACCAGACTGTTATACAGTTGGTCAGGATGCTCTCGATGGTATAGCGGTGGAAGTTCACCAGGATGTCTGAGGACAGGTGGTTCTTCCTCAGAGTCCTCAAAAAGAAGAGGCGCTGGTGAGCCTTCTTGACCAGCTTCTTGAACAGCTGGTCGTCCAGGTGAGATCCTCGGAGATGTGGACTCCCAGGAACTTGAAGCTGTTCACACGCTCCACAGCCGTCCCCTTGATGTGGATGGGTGGATGTGGGTCAGCATTCCTCCTGAAGTCCACGATGAGCTCCTTGGTCTTCTCGGTGTTGAGCAGCAGGTTGTTGGTGTCGCACCACTCAGCCTGACGATCCACCTCCTCCCTGTAAGCGGCCTCGTCGCTGTCTTTGATGAGGCCGATCACCGTGGTGTCATCTGCAAACTTAATGATGGTATTGGAACCATCGACAGGTCTGCAGTCATGGGTGAAGTCGGAGTAGAGGAAGGGACTCATCACACAGCCTTGTGGTACACCGGTGTTCATTGTGATGATGGATGAGCAGAGGTTATCCAGCCGGACATGTTGGGGCCGGCTGGTCAGGAAGTCCAGTAACCAGTTGCAGGGAACTGATGCCTAGGTCTGTGAGTTTCCTGATGAGTTGTGAGGGCATGATTGTATTGAACGCTGAACTGAAGTCTATAAACTAGGGCTGAACGATTAATCGCACTTTCCATGTAATCGCACTTAAATCGAGATGGCTTATCGCGATTTTGAAATCGCAAAGGCTGCGATTATTTTTTATGGGTTTTTATGAGAGTTTGTCATTGATGTACGGCTCTGTAAACGCTGCTCCATCTTAAAGCACTGTGAGTTTGAGTCACTTATAACGTGCATTTGAAAAAAAAAAACACGCGTCAAGCATCTTTCCAAAATATGAGAAGCATTTATGAACCTCGTCCAAGAACAGACAACATTTAAAAACATGCATTTACTCCAAACTCACTTCATAATGACAGCTGAGCTCCTCCTCCTGTGAGATGATGTGCCTTCTTACTCAGAATAAGGCAGTCATGTATTTGGTATTTATAAGTCATGTTTAATCAAAGCGTTTCAATCTTCTGTTTATTCAGCTACAGCGATAGGGATTTCCTGGAATGATGCGCCGTTATTGTACTTCTGCAGCGGGGCATATTTATCGTGTTTGCATGAGAGCGCCCTCTGGCGTTCAAATGGGGCAGTATTTACTACCAGTCAGCCGCACTCCACTGACAAGCTGCGCATAAGATAATCGCAAATCGTGTGCGGTTTTGTTGCGATTAATCGTTCAGCCCTCCTATAAACCGCATTCTGGCATAGGTGTTTTTATTGTTCAGGTGTGACAGGACAGAGTGCAGCGCAATGGAGACTGCATCCTCTGTGCTCCTGTTCTGACGGTATGCAAATTGGTAGGGGTCCAGGGTGGGTGGGAGACAGGATTTGAGGTGTGCTAGGACCAGCCGCTCTAAGCACTTAGTGATGATTGGGGTGAGGGCTACCGGGCGGTAGTCGTTGAGGCTTGATGGTTTGGAGTTTTTGGGTATCGGAACGATGGAGGTGGATTTGAAGCAGGCCGGTACCACAGCATGGGCCAAGGACAGATTGAATATGTCCGTCAGCACTCCTGCCAGCTCCCCAGAACACGCTCTGAGAACACGCCCAGGGATGCCATCAGGATCTGCAGCCTTGTGGACATTAATCCTGCTCAGCACTGCTCCTACATCGGTGGGGGAAAGAGTCCGTGGTTGGTGGTCTGGACTCTGGAGTCACCTCTACCTTAGTTGCAGTTGTTGGGTTCCCCCGCTCAAAACGAGCATAAAAGTTGTTGAGCTCGTTGAGGAAGGAGACATCAGAGGATGCGGGGGAGGGTTTGATGGTCCTGTATTCTGTGATGATCTGGAGTCCTTGCCACATATGTCGGGGGTTGGATGATCCCCTGACCTGAAGGCGGTATTACGGGCCTTCAGGAGGTGACGGACATCCCGGTTCATCCAAGGCTTCTGGTTGGGGTACATGGTGATCTGTTTCTGGGTGGTGACACTGTGTGTAGTCGTGGAGATGTGGTCCAGTACAGATGTGGCGTACTGGTCCAAGTCTGTGTGGATGAACATATTCCAGTCTGTATTTTTGAACCGAGGTGTGAGGAACAGGGAGAGATGGTCCGATTGTCCAATGTGGGGGAGGGGTGTTGCTTTGTATGCTCCAGACATGTTGGAGTAAACATGGTCCAAAGTCTTGTCCCCTCTGGTGTGACAGGAGACATGTTGGTGGAATCTGGGGAGGACTGTCTTTAGGTTGGAGTGGTTAAAGTCACCAGCAACAATAAAAGCAGCCTCAGGGTGTTTAGTCTGGTGTTTGCTAATGGCTGCATAAAGTTCTTTCATAGCCAGCTTAGCATTAGCATCCAGGGGGATATACACTGCAGTGAGTATGATGGAAGTAAGTTCTCTGGGGAGATAATAAGGTCTGCATTTGACCATTAAAAACTCCACATTAGGTGAGCAGTGACTCTCGGTAGTAGCAGAATTCATGCACCAAGCATTGTTGATATAAATGCACAAACCTGTTATTTAGCCATGTTTCGGTGAAAATCATGACATTTGAGTCCATAATCCAACTGTTGTTGGTGATGGAGAGCCGTATTTCATCTATTTTGTTTGCCAGAGAACGGACATTGGCGAGGAGAATGCTGGGTAAAGGGAGCCAGTGTGGTGTTAGCTTTAGCCTAGCTCGTAGCCCTCCGCACCTACCCCGCCTTTGTTTACGTTCTCGGCGCCGTCTGCATGCACTTCCGCCCGGCCGGGAAGAGTGAGCAGCCTCCGATGTTCTGGAGATCTCTGGGATGAGTCGGAGATCTGCGATAAAACTATTGGAGTTTTGAGTCCAAATGTCCAGAAGATCCTGTCTGCTGTAAGTCCGCAACGTACAGCAATTCGGGATGAATAATCCAGTCAAGAGTAAATAAAAAACGCTAAATAGCAGATTCTGGAGAGACGCTGAGCCTCGCGTTGTTCACGCGCCGCCATCTTACACATCTTACACATGCTTACATTCATAAATATAATCTTTATTTCTATTCAATTTTCACTATTATTTATATGTCACACACGCCTAGAGTGGTAAATGTTATGGACATATTATCGTGGTACCGTTCAGCCAATTATTGATTTTTATTTCCACTTCCCTTTTATCCAAAGAGACGGAACTATTTGCACTGTATTTATCAATGGGAAATACATCATGCTAACTGTGGCTCACATTAACGGGGTCGCTTGCAGGTCGCAGCAGCACGAATTACGTGACCAGCAACATATTTCTGCTTCAAATATTGTGCGTAGTTAACAGTGAGTGGTGGTTTCAGACATTATTTTATTAAAGTGCATTTGTCAGTGCCGCACTTGTACTGACTCTTATTCTGCCTACTGAAGGCGGAGCGGTTTGACCAATTAGATGAAAGGGGCGTTTCAGCGCCGCCCACGTGTGCAAATGAAATAAACCGATTTGTAAACCACAAACGAAAAATGAAAAATCGAGCCAAAACCTAATTTTTTTTTTTTTTTTTAACTAAACTAAAAAACGAATAAACAAGCTGGTTTTCATTTCTCGTTATTCCATTCCAAACAGGACATGAAATGATCAAAAAGTACACGGACCCAAAAATCATCCCAATCTGATATCTACAGCTTGATTTGCCATGTTTTGTTAGTTTTCTCTTTTATTATTTTATGCTGGCCAAAACACCCTATCCTGTTGCGCTCCATATCTCTCTATCTCTGTTCAAATCCTTCCGACCCCGCTCTGCCAGAAAGCTGCAGTCAGCCTGAAATTACCGTAAGCCACATATTGCCGAAATGCGGCAATCTGTAATGTTTTGATAGTGCAAACGGTTAAAGAGTTACGGTAACATGAATACATCATGCTGGTGTGTGTCGGTGGACAAATTACTGTTTGGATATCTTTGAATAAATAAGATCTAAGACGACTAAGCACAGTTTTTGCTTTAAAATTGTAAAGTTTTGAACATATGCTGTTAAGTAAAATAATACCTCGGGTTAAATTTATGCAAAATCATGGAAATGTCCATAGCCTTTACAGAATTATCACACTTGAAAAACACTTTAGGGTTACAATTTCTTTACATTTTAAAATAAAACAATATGTTATTTGAACAATTACGCCTTCTTGAGCCATCAATGTGACGATATTTGATTTTTAATTAATTAATTATATAGAATTTCAAGCACCACAGAAGTGCCCGTCACCACAGTCATTTACGGAGGGAAAATGCTTTATTTTGATGTCAATGACAAGTTTATCCCCCATTTTAAATACAATAATGTATACATAACAATCAAATATATTATGTAAATGGTACTATACTTGGATTAAACTACTTAATTTAGTTAGTATACCATGATTGACAAGATGCGGTTTGATACCTTGTAGCATCCATTTTGTAAAATGTATTTTCATGAAAATTGTCACTGGTGTCACTTTTCTTGTGGGGAACCCCCGTGACGCCAGGGATTCCCATTTATAGATAAACTTTATTCAAAGCTATTCATTTAGATTGTATGCCAAATGTAACAATTTAGTCTCATCTACTTAGTTGAAGAATAATGATCTTTGGTCTTATGTGTGTCATTGGTGATTCATTGTGTCATTGGGCTTGCTGTCTTTTCTGTCACGTTAAATAAAATGTCACATGTGACATGATAATAATTTTGCATCCATTTAATTCTGATGCACTCAAAGTTAAGATTTAAAGGATTGCATCATTACTTGATTTTAACTTTTTTTTTTTTTTTTTTTTATATTTTCATTGTTATAGCAAACACATGGTAGGGCAGATGAACTAACATCATGCAACATACATTTAACAAACCTGATTAAAATAAATAAAGCATAATCTCCTTATTTGTTGCACTATTATTATTTTCTGTAACGCTGACTACATGTGCTTAAAAAAATTTGAAATAATATTTCATAAAAACCTTTAATATTGCCAGAGAAGTAAGGTAACACAAGCGTCAAAAATGGTAGGCCTACATGCAGTCTTTAAATAAATGCACAAAATATAACAAATCATTAAGCTGTCATTTTTGTGTATTCATAAAGTCAAAGGGTGTTCTAATAATGTGTTCCAAGTTTAAATGTTAGAAAAAGAAATCTGATCTTCAAAAGGCATCAGAATTGAGGTGCCATTTTTGGGTTGCATCTTTCTTTCACGCTTTCTCCAAGAACACCAGGATGGGGGACAGCTCCCCCAGGAAGGAAGGACGATTGAGCTTATCAGAACAATCCCTGGATTAGAGTAGGCTATATAAAATGTAACTTCCTGGCCATTTTGTTTTGGCCCCTGACTTTTTCCTGAAGACACAGGTATAAACATCTAATTATATTGATCTTACAGCCTGGTCCCTGTGAAGTGTCAAAATGGTCACATTTTGGGGTCTCTCTGCCAGACAGGAAGGCTTCAGATCAGGAGATTTTATGATAGGAGACAGTGCCGTCTTTGATTGTAAAGCACCAGGTGACCGGCCTATCTTTTAATTGCTTGATGTTTCCTGCAACAAACTGCAAATGCTAATACATAGCAACTACACAGAGAGGAAGGGGAGGGCCTGTGCCCCTGCCATGATGAAAACAATCTTCATTTTCAATTTAGCAAACAGAGAGCAAACATCTCTGCTCAGAAATTCAAGGATCTATGATTTTAACCAGAGACAAAAAGACCTCCTAATTTCACCGATGGTAAGTTCACTTTAAAATGCTTGATAATTTAACGTCTTATTTCAAACAATATTAACTAATATTCACTATTTTATGTTTTATTTATCTATAGCCAGTAAGCAAGTCAGTATATTTTGGCGTCCACATGATGACCCTATATCACTGATGTATTATTAAAATGCTTATACTTGATAATTTAACAATGTAGGAGCCATACATTGGGTTTGTTTAGTCTTTTATGATTTTTCCTCCTTTTTTTTTCTATGTTGTTGTGTATGTGCATGCGCATAGTGACGTCATTGGTTACTGTGGGTGTCACCAGGGGTGTGGTGTTTGTATTAGTGTGTGTGTGTTCACCTGTGTGGCACGGCGGCGTGTTTGGATTATGGCTGCAGGGTGAGCATGTGGAGAAACTTTCTGTTGACCGTCACTATCATCTTCTGTTCTTCTGCACTGTCTGAGGTATCTTTGCACGGCTTATGAGATGCATTAATTCAAGTAAGTGCTGGTTCTTGCTAAGCTTGTGAAATGGATCAATAAAGACATTCCATCATGTGCAATGGTTCAGCGTGACGCGTCTTCAGTGTAAAACCGCATGTCTTAGCCTGCTGCGGCGTTCGAATTAGTTTTTAAGTTAATATGCCGCAATATTTTGTCAACAGAAAATGATGGTTGAAAGCGCGGAAACGTTTTGTCGGGATAACACTGGTTGTTTGAGATTGCTTTTCAAGGTTGTAACTTGTAAACGATAGACGTGAACGCTCATTGGACTCGCGTAAAGCCCATTCATTCACAAATTTGCCGTTACTATGCTTGTTTGGTCATCACAGTCACCTTTATTGAAAGGTACACGTTTATTACTCTTTGTGCATTGTTTGTCAATGACGGATTGTATTCCCTGCTAGGTTCAGCAGTACTTTCGCATAAGGTGATTGTACTTTTTGTTTGTTTTGGGATTTTTTTGGTAGTGTTTTGGTTCGTGCATCAAGCGGGTGAAGCATTGCGCTTGGGAGTGCCGCCGTAGTTCTGGTTCTAAGACGGTTAGTCTGGTTCGAGACTATCGGTATTGAGGTACATAAATACCCACCGCTAGTATGCACAGAAGACTAGGGTTGAGTTTAGCTTAGCTTCGGTGGAAGTTAGGGGGAATCAAAGACAATGCATTGTACTTCTTTCATGTGAAAACACAAGTTATAAAAAGGACGCTGTGTTTAGTGTAATTAGCAGATATTTTTGTGATTTATTGGATTATTTTGTAAATGAAAAATGGAGTTGAATGATACTAGGTCAATTGAAAAAAGACAAATAAAACTTACACCCAAGGCTTTTGAATATAAATTGGAAAAGCTCCAAGAAGAACGGCAAGGAAAAATAAGGAAGATTAAAGGTGCAATAAGAGAAATTAAAGACCTAATGCAAAGTGCTGATAATGCAGAAAAGATACAGTCATGTCTTGAAAATATATCGAGCTTGTTTAAAGAAGCAAGTCATCTTCATGGTGTTGTGGTTCCTATGCTCCCACCTGAGGAACAAGAAAAACAAAACGCTTGGTTTGGTAGTGTTGAAGAACACAAAATTGCCTTTGTGAAGGAGACAAATAAATGGCTGCTGGAGGCACCAGACACACCAGAAGAGTGCGTCGTTGCACCATGTTTAGAATCTGTTTACAATGATGATGCACGTATATTCAAAATTGTAGAAGATGACATTAGACCAAGCGATAGTGTTTCTAATGTGTCAGTGAGGTCAAAGAAATGCAGCACAGTGGTGAGTAAATCTATGTCCACTACATCATCAGCTAGATTACGGGCTGAGGCGGAGACTGCTGCTCTTATGGCTCGTCAAAGGATGCTGAGTCACAAGCACGCCCTGGAGGAGCAGCAGGAACTGTTGAGGAGAAAGAAGGAGGAGCTGGATCTGGACATGGAGCTGGCAGCATCTATGGCTAAAATGAGTGTGTTTAAGGCTTCAGAAGGATCTCGTGTGTCTAAAGTTTCTGTGAAATCAGATGGGATGAACTCCTATTTGGAAAGAGGGAAAAGAACACCGTTAAGACATGACGCTGTAACATTTGTGCCTGAGTTCAACACTCAACCATCGGCTGCTGAGGCTGGAGGGGAAGGTTTGCTTTCAGGTTATGCTGCTGCGAGGCCCAAGACACACAACAAAATTGAGCGGCCTGCTGCTGTGACCCGGGCTGGTCGGTCCACTTTGATTTTTCCGCCCACTGCTGCGACTGGGGTTGGTATGTACACTATGCCAGAATGTGCCTTTCATCCACCAGTTACTTACCTTCAGCCAGAAGCTGCACCTGTAACAATGAATAATTCTGATCAGCGTTTTCTCACAGTCTTGGAAAGGCAAAATGAAATTACATCTTTATTGGTTGGACAACAGTCACTTTTTCTCTTACCTAAGCGAGACCTACAAGTTTTTGACGGAGACCCACTGCAGTATCAAACCTTCATAAGAGGATTCGAACATAACATTGAAGGAAGAGCACAAAGCCAGAAGGACTGTTTGTATTACCTCGAACAGTATACGAGAGGTCAGCCTAGGGATTTGTTCCGAAGCTGTCAACATCTGCCTACATCCCATGGATATACTAAGGCAAAGTCACTACTTCAGGAGCATTTTGGTGATCCATTCAAAGTAGCCTCTGCCTATATGGATAAGGTGCTTTTATGGCCGATGATTAAAGCAGAAGACATCAATGCTTTAAGGGCCTACAGTTTATTGTTGCAGGAATGTTGCAACTCTATGGGAGCTGCCGTAAGTGACCTGAATGTGCCTACAAATATACAAACTATTGTGAAAAAGCTACCTTATAAGCTGCGGGATCATTGGAGAAGTGTGGCCTGCGATATTCAAGAGAAGTTTTGTAGGAGAGCTACATTTTCGGACATTGTGAAGTTTGTTGAGAGGCAAGTCAAGATAGCAAGTGACCCTCTTTTTGGAAATATACAAGATACACCTGCGACAGGAAGAAAGGAATTAAAAATGGTCATGTCTCATTCTAGAACTAGTTCAAAGGCTAGAGGCAGTAGTTTTGCCACTACTATAACACCCGCCGAGAAGAAAGTGGAGTCTGGGAACAAAATGGAGAACTCCCTAGCGAAAGTTTGCTTGTTTTGCGGAGCTGGACATTCGTTAGACGTTTGCTCTCTTTTGGATAAAAGGACGCAAGATGAAAAATTGTCCTTTTTGAAGGAGAACCGTATGTGCTTTGGATGTCTATGCGTTGGGCACATGAGTAAAGATTGCAGAAAACGTCTAATATGTAGAGTATGCAATTATAGGCACCCGACGTTGTTGCATTTCCATCCCAAAGCAAAACAAAAGAGTTCGACTCAGGCCAACAGTGGCTTGGAATTGGCTAGAGAAGGTGCTGTGGTGTCTGTTCAGTCCAGTGGCTTGACTGGGGCCGGTAAGCAGGACTGTACGCTTTCTATTTTGCCTGTTCAGGTGAAATCTAAAAGGGGACAAGAGACCTTGGTCACGTATGCTTTTCTGGATCCGGGGAGCACCGCCTCATTTTGTACAGAGAGACTCATGAATCGGCTTAATCTTACAGGAAAGAAACTGGGAATCCTCCTTAGAACTATGGGACAAGAGAAAGTGGTGGACAGTTATAAGTTGTCAGACTTGGAAGTCGCCGGGTTGGATTCAGACAGCTTTTGTGACCTGCCTGAGATATTTACTCAAAAAAGCATGCCTGTTCATAGAGGTAACATTCCCTGCTCAAAAGACCTCCAAAGATGGCTGCACTTGAGACACATACAAATACCAGAGATCGATGCTGATGTGGACCTTCTGATCGGAACTAATGTCCCTCAAGCTCTGGAGCCGTGGGAGGTGGTTCGTGCAGTGAATGGGGGCCCTTATGCAATTAAGACCATCCTGGGTTGGACGGTGAATGGCCCACTCCGAGGAGATTGTAGTATCAATGATCAGAGTTTGCAGCCCCACATCACAGTCAATCGTATTTCAGTAGCGAGGCTTGATGAGCTCTGGGAGAAACAGCTGAAGGTAGATTTCCCTGAAACTCTGCAGGATGAACAACCTGGTCTGTCAAGGGAGGACAAGCGCTTTATTGAGTCAGTCTCAGAGTCTGCCAAGCTCATTGGTGGTCATTATAGTATCGGTTTGCCGGTAAGACAAAGATACCTCAAAATGCCAAACAATAAGACAGTTGTAGAACAGCGTGCGTTGAGTCTCAAAAGACGTTTGAATAAAGATCTATCTTTTTGCTCCGATTACATCACTTTCATGTCCGGGATGCTGACTAATGGATACGCAGAGAGAGTTCCGACTGAGCAGCTGGCCCGTTGTGATGGAAGGCTGTGGTATATACCCCATCATGGGGTATCACTCTATAAAGAAAAAACTGCGGGTAGTCTTTGATTGTGGGGTCACGTTCAAGGGGACATCTTTGAACTCACAGCTTCTTCAAGGACCAGATCTCACAAATTTGTTAGTGGGAGTCCTCACAAGATTCCGCAAAGAACCTGTGGTGCTCATGGCAGATATTGAGGCCATGTTCCATCAGGTCAGGGTGCCGGCTGAAGACTCTGACTTGCTGAGATTCCTGTGGTGGCCTGATGGAGATTACAGTCAGGAGCTAGTGGAGTACAGAATGATGGTGCATCTATTCGGCGCTACTTCCTCCCCTAGTTGTGCCTGTTTCGCCCTGAGGAAGTGTGCTGAAGACAATCGAAAGTGCTTCAGTCCTATGGCAATTAACACTGTCCTGCACCATTTTTACGTTGATGATTGTTTGGTGTCTATTGGCTCTGAAGAGGAAGCAGTATTGTTATGTCGAGAGCTTGGTGCCTTGTGTGCTAAAGCTGGTTTTAAGCTTACGAAATGGATTAGCAACCGACGTACTGTCCTCGCTACTATCCCTCAGGAGGAGCGGGCCAAAGAGGTGAAAGATCTGGATTTGGATAGGGATGCTTTGCCTGTAGAGCGTGCTTTGGGTGTACAGTGGTGTGTCCAATCTGACTCATTCAAGTTTAAAATCACACTTAAACCCCATCCACTCACAAGAAGAGGAATCTTGTCCGTGACTAGTTCGATTTACGACCCTCTTGGTTTCTTGGCACCTGTTGTTTTGTCTGCCAAGAAAATCCTCCAAGACCTTTGCAGGAGACGTCTGGGATGGGACGACCCTTTGCCCTCTTCGGTTGCTGGAGAATGGATGGCTTGGCTGGAAGACCTTCGTAACCTTGAAAATTGGAAGGTCAGTAGGTGCTTAAAACCGGCAGACTGTGGTCATCTTGTTTCTGCTCAGCTCCACCACTTTGCAGATGCAAGCGAGGAAGGGTTTGGGACTGTGACTTACTTGTTGCTCCATGATGATAGCGGGCAAACTCACAGTGCATTTGTAATGGGAAAGGCACGAGTAGCTCCTCTAAAACTTGTCACCATTCCCCGTATGGAGCTAACTGCTGCAGTGGTGGCTAGCAGGATGGACAAGTTGTGGAGGAAGGAGTTGCAAATGGACCTCCGAGAGTCAGTCTTTTGGACAGACAGCACTTCTGTTTTGAAATACATAAAAAACGAGACCTCTAGATTTAAAATCTTTGTAGAAAACAGAGTGTCTGAAATATTGAAAACGTCTAATGTATCCCAGTGGAGGTACGTGAATACATCGACCAACCCTGCGGATCTAGCCTCCAGAGGTGTTAAAGTTCAGTCACTGTCAAAGACTGGTGCATGGCTCTGTGGTCCTGACTTTCTTCTTAAGCCTGAGAGCAGGTGGCCCAAGAACCCTGAGACCCTGGAAGACCCACTTGTTGTAGACCCGGAGGTCAGGGCTGTGGTAGTGAACGCTGTTCAAATTGAACATGTCAGTCCAGTGGAGAATCTCATTGATTACTTTTCTTCCTGGCTTCGTCTTAAAAGGGCTGTTGGTTGGCTTCTCAAGTTTAAGACCTTGCTTTTGTCTCGGGTGCGTCATCGCAAGCTGCTGATAGAAACCCTTTCTGGATTGGACTGTTGTGCTGAGCAGCTGGAGAAAGAGCTACAGGTCCAGATGGAAGGTGTTAGGGCTCAAGTGCCAAAGGATGTTCTGTCCGTGGAGGATATGGTTGCAGCGGAATCAGAGATTATCCGTTTTTGTCAAAAATTAAGGTTTCCGGAAGAACTGGCCAATTTAAAGAAAGGAGAGAGTGTAAGGAGGACAAGTCACCTCTACAAACTTAACCCGATCTTGGATGGTGATCTCATTAGGGTTGGAGGACGGCTTAGTAGAGCAGCTATGCCAGTTGAAGCAAAACATCCAGTTATTCTGGCTAAAGATCAACACATCTCCAATCTTATTCTCTGTCAGGTACATCAAGAGACAGGTCATGGTGGACGAAACCATATGCTTTCTCATTTGCGGCAGAAATATTGGATTCCTGGCGCCTGTGCTGCTATAAGAAAGGTTCTGTCTAAGTGTGTCATCTGTCGTAGATTGTCTGCTTCACCTGGACATCAGAAAATGGCTGACCTTCCTCACAGCAGAATAACTCCTGATGAGCCTCCCTTTAGTCGAGTTGGTTTGGACTGTTTTGGACCGTTTGAGGTTAAACGTGGAAGAGCTGTGGTCAAGAGGTATGGGCTCATTTTTACATGCTTAGCGATGCGAGCCATACACCTTGAAGTTCTTTCATCTTTGGACACAGACTCCTTCATCAATGGGTTTAGAAGGTTCGTGGCGAGACGTGGTCAAGTCCTGGAAATCCGTTCGGATAATGGTACTAACTTTGTGGGAGCTGAACGTGAATTGAGGGAGGCCATTGAGAATCTGAACCACAACCTCATAAATGACGTGCTGTTACAAAAGAGTGTGAAATGGGTTTTCAATCCCCCAGCAGCATCACACCATGGAGGTGTTTGGGAAAGATTGATCCGGTCAGTCCGTAAAGTGCTAAACTCCATTTTGAAGACTCAGACTCTGGACGAAGAAAGTTTGGCGACAGTGTTTTGCGAGGCTGAGGCAATTGTTAATGGCCGTCCAATAACAAAAGCGTCAACAGACCCTCAAGACTTGGAGGCGTTGACTCCTAACCATCTACTTCTGCTTAAGTCACGGCCATTGTTGCCTCCAGGATTGTTCGAGAAGGAGGATGTTTATGCTCGTCGTCGCTGGAAACAAGTGCAGTATATGTCGGACTTGTTCTGGAAGCGCTGGGTGAAGGAGTATCTTCCTGGACTTCAGGAGCGTCAGAAGTGGAATGCTGCTAAAAGAAACTTTGTTCCAGGAGATCTCATCGTGTTGGTGGATGATATGGCCCCTCGCAATACTTGGATTACAGGAAGAATTGTGGATACTCTTCCGGACAAAAATGGACTGGTGCGAAGTGTACGGATTAAAACTAAAACCAGTTATCTGAACCGGCCAATAACTAAAGTCTGCCTTCTGCAGGAAGCAGAGGGGCAGTGAAGATCTTTGGATATATCGGACATGAACATTGACACTAAAGGACTTTCAGAGGATTAAAAGTTCACTTTACATTTTGATTGATGTCTGTCTCCCACTAGGTGATTATAGTGGTCAATTATTACTATGAAATAATTTGGGGCCGGAATGTAGGAGCCATACATTGGGTTTGTTTAGTCTTTTATGATTTTTCCTCCTTTTTTTTCTATGTTGTTGTGTATGTGCATGCGCATAGTGACGTCATTGGTTACTGTGGGTGTCACCAGGGGTGTGGTGTTTGTATTAGTGTGTGTGTGTTCACCTGTGTGGCACGGCGGCGTGTTTGGATTATGGCTGCAGGGTGAGCATGTGGAGAAACTTTCTGTTGACCGTCACTATCATCTTCTGTTCTTCTGCACTGTCTGAGGTATCTTTGCACGGCTTATGAGATGCATTAATTCAAGTAAGTGCTGGTTCTTGCTAAGCTTGTGAAATGGATCAATAAAGACATTCCATCATGTGCAATGGTTCAGCGTGACGCGTCTTCAGTGTAAAACCGCATGTCTTAGCCTGCTGCGGCGTTCGAATTAGTTTTTAAGTTAATATGCCGCAATAAACATTTCAAATAATATGAACTATTATTCACTATTTTGTGTTTTATTTATCTAAGTAAGGTAGTATTTCGTTGTGTATTAGATTAAAATACTTTTACTTGATAATTTAACATCTTGTTTCATATAATCTATATTGTTTATTTAGGGACGTGACTGTGTAATCTGGAAACAATTCACTCTGACATACTTCTGCTCAGAAAAATTCCACTATCGGCTGCACGCTCGCCTGTCAGTTTGAGCTGTGGAGTTCACTTCGAGTCCGGTTTTAAAGCTTAAACCTAACTTTTAAATAATTAATAATTATCTTATCTCATATATTTTATATGTTTTTATTTTATTTAACAATAGCCTAATAGATTTGTTTCTTAAACTCATCGAGGATAAAGTTCATTTCAACATGGTGTTTAAATGATTAAAACTAACTTGCTTAATTGTATTCTTATCTCATATATCTGTTATTTTACATGTTTTTATTTGTCATCATTGCTATTTCTTAAACCCGTTTCATTCTCTCAGAAAGATTCAGTGAGCTGTGGACTTCAGCAGATAGACGCATGAGGATCACCTCATTATGCAAAGTTCAACACATGTTTAAAACTTACTTTAAAATACTTATACTTAATAAAATGAACAGCTTATTTCATGTATATCTGTTATTTTATATGCTTTATTTGTCGTCAATGCTATTTCTTAATTTCATTCCCCTGTTTTCAATCTCGCCCCACAGACAATATGGACGCTGCAGTGGAATCGGAAAATCAAAGCCATGACATTTCTCTTCATGTTCATAATTTCATCGTTCTGTGGACATTATCCTGCTATAATAAAAACACCCCCCTGAAAAACATTCACCTCCTTGTCACACCAAGCAGATTGCAGTCATATACGCAGCCATAAACACACCGGAACCACACAGGGTCAAATGTCACATACCACATGGGCGTCATAAAACCCCCATATATGGACATATCCTGTCATAAACATATGTCATATAAAACCATAAATCAGGGTCATAAATCAAAAGTGGCAAAATGCCCCCCATATTAACTACTAACACTCATTAGTTTCAGCTGTGCACTGATCAAACATCTCATTATCCTCTCACTATTTAAGTTCTGTTCTGTTTGTGTGTCTTTGTCGGGTCTCGCCAGGATTGATGATGTGTTGGGAAAAACCAGCAGATATTTTGTTACACACATATATACACATACAATCGCTTGGACCGATTTCTCAATACTTAGGTCACTTTTTCAAAACTCAGTCTATGTGGGCTAAGGTGTGGATCATTTATCATCGCTTTGGCACAAAATACATTTAATGCCTACATCTTTCAAAATTACATTTTGTTTTTGTAAGTTCACTGAAGACGAGCTTGGTGAACCCAAGTGCTGTTTTATTCCAAACGTACAAAATAATCGAAGACTTAACAGTGCAGGACTTGGAACATGAACATGAACATAAACTCACCAACAATGGTTACAGGGAACAAACAAAGCTAGACTAGAGACAATGGAAACATGAGGGCTATATATAAAATTAAAATTAAAATTTCCTGATAATTTACTCACCCCCATGTCAAGTCAAGTCACCTTCATTTATATAGTGCTTTTAACAATATGGACTGTTTCAAAGCAGCTTTACAGTGATAATAGGAACGCACTTTACTGCAGCTCTAGGATAAAGTTATTGTCCAGCTAAAATTAGTTTTGATTGATTCACTTCCGTTGCAAAGATCATTAGTTATTAACTTAGGGGCCGCTAACACGACACCGTTCTAATAGAAAACCCTTGACGCGATCCGGCCCACTCATTCGCACAACAACAGCGCCTGGTGGCTCGAGAACGCAAACCTTGAAATAGGTTCCAAAGTGCAAGCCTTGAATAATTTGTGTATATATATATATATATATGATGTTCATGTCTTTCTTCAGTCGAAAAGAAATTAAGTTTTTTTGAGGAAAACATACCAGGATCTACATATAGTGGACTTTAACGAGAACCAACATACCAACATTAAAGATCCAGTTTCAATGCAGCTTCATAGGCTCTACACGATCCCAGCTGAGGAATAAGGTTCTTATCTAGCGAAACGATCGGTCATTTAAAAAAAAAAAAAAAAAAACATATACTTTTTAACCACAAATGCCGTCTTGCACATCCACGACTTCACGCATTAGGTAATCACGTTGGAAAGGTCAGGCGGTAACTGGAAAGTGTAGGGTAAAGGGCGTTTGACTTAGTCTTTGCACATTTACTTTGTAAACACTAGGTCTGTACTTCTACCTATGTCACAAGTGACCTTTCAATGTGATTATGTAATGCGTGGTGCATCAGAGAGGTGGTGCAAGTCGAGCATTTGTGGTCAAACAGTATATAATTTTTTATTTATTTTTTATAGAAAATGACAGATCGTTTTGCTAGATAAGACCCTTATTCCTGAAGCTGCATTGAAACTGCAAATTGGATCTTCAACCCATACGTCGGTTCCCGTTGAAGTCCACTATATGGAGAAAAATCCTGGAATGTTTTCCTCAAAAACCTTAATTTCTTTTCGACTGAAGAAAGAAAGACATGAATATCTTGGATGACATGGGGGTGAGTAAATTATCAGTAAATTTTAATTCAGAAGTGAACTAATCCTTTAACAATAGGCTTGTTTGAGATGAGCAAAATCTGCGCAGAATCGATCACCGGTGATCAGCGCGAGATGCATGCCGGTTAGAAATGTGTCCGAGTGCGGTCCGCCTTGCTCTGATGTCATGCTGACGCATGTCAAAAATCTCTCGCGAGCGCAAGGCACACCTGTCGGATTCTGCAGTCGCGCGCAGTTGCTCTCCACTGACTGCGCTGATCAAAAGCATGATGGGAAACGACTTGCTGACGACACAGCTTGATGTTCATTGGTTTAAACAACAGTGATGTATTTGTTCTCTTTTAAAATGTTTGATTTTAAAACTCTGATATCATGTTTTATGTGTATACATTATGTGTGAATATTCCCAAACTATCTAACAGTGCGATCTCTATGGGTTATGCAATGTATTTTTTATAAAAAAAAAAGAAAAAAAAAGAAAAAAACATGTCTGTATTAAAGAAAAAAAGACTGATAAACATGTATTTGGAATGGAATTAAATAAGTAGGCTACTTTGGGTGTCTTGTTCATTATATTTATTTTCATATAAAAGCAACAGAACTTAAATTCCATCCAGTTTATTAGTATGAAGGTAAAACAGTAGCAAAACTCGAGAGCTTGCTAATTTGAATGTGAGAACTTGTAAAATTAATATTTGTATTTGTAAGTTGAAATTTATACTTGCAGCTCTGATGTGAAAAGCTGCATCTATCGATTTGCACACACAGACAATACTCAGAACACCTGTGTTTTGAATTCGAAGTTGCAGATTAATAGTTACAAATGTGTAAAGTGTCATTTACATAAACAAAATGACAGGCACAATTGTGTACTACACATTTATCTTTGTGCTTTAGTTCAGTTTCGTTGTACAACCACAAGTCGGCACTCACAACCTCTCATATCTGGCAGTACAACTTCAAATCCTAGCGCTTTGACTTTTGCTACTCTTTTTGCGATATGCCTGTAGCAAAACTCACTCGTGCACTTGTAAATGCAGACTTGAGAGAGCAGAGTCGGGGGCGGGGCTGGGGTCGGAATGAAGTCATTTTATTGGTCGTTTCCTCACCAATGAACAACGCCAGCCACAATGCAAACATTTGTATGCATATGTATCAGCTATTTTTTAAAACGCTTGGAAAATATTTTTATGAAATATCATTAGTTTTACTGGAATAGTTTTACAGAATATGAACGCAGCGCGTTTAATTGAGACAGTGGTATTAAAAGACCAAACAGGAAACACCATAAAGCATAGCCTATACAGAAAAAAATTGAGCACAGAATATGAACGCAACGCGTTTAATTGTACGTTTTCCTCGAAACCCAAGAAAACGCTTAATGAGGCTTAATGGACCAACAGTTATAAAATAAAAATTAAAAACAATAAAAAATATATATATATCAAGGATTCAGATGCTCGTATATTTAAATTCAATAATTTCACTTAAATGGCAGTGAAGATTACCTATTAATTATCATTTAAGTGAAATTACTGAACTTAAATATACAAGCTTGATAAAAATGATCATTCTATAAGAAAATTTCAAATGGCATTTAGAGGCTTTTGCATCTGAACTCTTCATATATATATATATATATATATATATATATATATATATATGTGCCAATTCCATTGCAATATGAAAATGCACCTAAATTATCTGATAAGAATGTAAAATGTATACCTTAATATGCAATGTAAGTCGCTTTGGAAAAATGTAAATGTTTTAAATATTCACCCTAGCCTAACTGTTGGACACACAAAAACAAACAAAACATAAATAAATTATATATATATATACGTACGTGTGTGTGTGTGTGTGTGTGTGTGTGTGTGTGTGTGTCTTTTACAGTCTATGGTATAGCCTATATACCATATATATATAGGGCATATATATATATATATGGCATACGTCATATGTTTTACGTCATATTCTGTGCTCATCTGCTTTTCTGTAGTATGCATTAGCATTGTGTCTACTGAGTTTGATAATTTCGTTTATTTATTTTAATATCAGTCTAATGCATTAAGCCATGTTAGTGTTTCAGTGCACGCGGGTTTCGTGACATCATCGAACTCCCATTTCATTGGCTAGGTGCCAACCAATAAAACGGCTCCTTTGACCCCCCCTCCTCCCGCCCCCCTTTCCCTCTCACCGCCTCTGAGTTTCAAGTGCACACGTTAGTTTTGCACCTGATATATCGCGAAAAGAGTAGCAAAAGTCAAGGCGCGAAATTTGAAATTGCAGTGACAGATTTGAGAAGTTGCAAGTGCCTAATTGAGGAAGTACCGCGAATGTGAACGTAAGATTAAACGCAAAATATATATTACAAGTTTGTGTCTGTCGTTGTATTTCTGTGAATGGCATTTTACACATTTGTGTCTACTTGTCTGCAGCTTCAGATTCAGAATACAGGTTTGTGACTATTGTCTGCGAGTGCAAATTTCAACATTCAACTTCAGATTTTTATTTTACAGGTTTTCACATTGGAGCTGTGAGTGTAAATGTTCATGTACAAGTACGAATATTTATTGTACAAGTTCTCAAATTCACATTTACATGCTCTCGAGTTTTGCTACTGTTTTACCTTCATAATTAGCAACACTGTGTGCACGAGCATGAATCCGGTGAATCCCGCGATATCCGTCTTTGATCTCACAGGTGTCAGATCCACTGCGAGAAGAGAGATCTGTCCGGCTTGCCTGCGCTTTTTTCACTCCTCCTCTCACTGCAGCCGCCTACTCTCGCATACATTTCAGGCGAGGCAAGGCGCATCTCAAACAAGCCTATTGACACGTCAGGATCATATTACGGGATAAGGGAATCACATGACAAAACCAGGATCATGACAATGGGAAAACTTCAAAATAAGAGACATGAAAACATGGAGATGAATACAAAACCCAAAACCAAATGTGACAGTTTTGACAGTTTATTTTGTGGACTACTATTTTGGAAAGGGAGAACATTTTTAAAAATTAATAAATAATGAATCATTTGGCTTAGTCTGCTGTGGAGGAAGAGAAAGTTACTGTGATCGCCTAAGGTGAACTTTATGTGTTACTCCTTTCTTGTTACGTGGCAAATTAAATGTAAACGATTGAACATTACGCTAAATTGTGCAGATCAACGCAATCAAATATTCACAAGGTCCGTGAAATTGAATTGAAACCAGAAGTTACTGAACTCCAGAAGCACCAGAGGAACCTTTTCATAGTTCCTAGAACTATTGGCGGAAGTACCCTGGTGTCGGCGTGTTCGCACCGCAGGAACTAGGAGCGATTTTAGTTCTAGGAACTCTTGTGGAAGAACTAATTTAGCTCCTACTTCAGAGTCGGTCTAAACCAGCACTATAGGAACTATCCGTGACGTTAGTGTAAGCGGATTGGCCGAACGCACGTGAAACACCAGTACCCGCCAAAAAAAAAACAGCTATACAGTATGTAAACACAGATTATAGCCTATATATTTACTCCAGAAACTAACTATACAAACATGGAAAACAGTGATAGATGGGCCTCTTAACCTTTACGCTGAGGAGAAAATCCAAGGAGGAGACCAAGCCAAACATGATTATGTATTTCTGCTCAGATCACTGAAGTCCAAGTCGGTTGAAGTCCAAAGTAGTCGATTGCCGAGTTCACGCGCATAGGTTTAGTTACCTATGATCACGCGCGTGAACTCGGCAATCGACTACTTTGGACTTCAACCGAAAACAGGATGTAAACACAGGTATTTGCGCTGGCTTAAATAACATAATTTTTATACATATCTTTCACATCTACTGCAATCAAATTCACTCGTGTTCACTCTGAAGGAATCACTCACATTTTCTGTGCACTTGTAATGACACATCAAGGATGTTAAGAGGCTAAAAGCAGGTTTAAAACTTGCCCCATTGAAGTCAACAGGGTGCAAATTTTAAAAAGAGGATAACACGGTGTAGGCAACACCGATTTTTGTCGTTGTTCTCTGTATTGACAGCACTCCAAATGTACAAAAAAATGAGCTCAATGTTCAAATTGACCGGAGTTCTCCTTTAAGTGTACTTGACTTATACTGACAGAAAAGTCTATTGGCCTATACTTGTTGATCGAGATATACTTAAAAGTATAATTAAGTAATCTAAGTATTCTTGGCTTGTACTTTTGTTTACTATTTTGATTGAGTAGCTCATTAAATACTTTTTTTTTAAAAAAAACATAATATTACACACTGTCTTATAAACTAACATGGTCATGTTTATATAGTAACAAGCTTTCGGGTGGAATAGCTTATAGAGTAAATAAAATAAACATGGAACTGAACCTGATCTTGTACACAGCGATAATAATAATGAGTTTATTCAAGTGTTCTATTAGTATACTTCTTTTCAACTAAAAATAAGAAAGCATACTTTCAGTCTACATTTTATATACTTACACATGTACTTTACTTTTTGATTAAAATATTGATATAAAACAGATATGTTTCTAATTCTGTGTATCATGAATTTTTGTTTAGGCTAGTCCACTGGTAGTGTACATAGGAATTTACTTTAATTCTACTTTGCTCATTGACTTAATTGTCCAGCTATCCATATTTTCACTGTTATATGGTAGGGGGCGCTATGACACATCTTCTAAACAATTCCACCATGGATGTTTTGTTCTCCCAGGGTAGATTTGGAAGCTAAGGACATAATTAAATCAGGGATATATCAAAACGTTCAGCAATATATTGACATAAATTATGATGACACAGTTCAGATTTTCACAGACGCATCAAAAGATCAGACTGGGAAAACAGGGGTTGCAGTCCACATTTTAAAGTATAATGTTAATATTAAAAAAAGGACAACAGACCATCTGTCCATTTTTACAGCAGAAATGTTAGCAATAATTCTGGCTTTACAATGGGTGGAAGAAGTAAAACCCAATAAGGTGATCATCTGTTCAGACTCAGTGTCCTCACTAGCATGCATTCTACATGCAGACAGGATCTACTAGATGAAATTAATCAACTCATTTTTAAAATAAACCAACAGAGCATAAGCGTAGGATTTATATGGGTTCCTGCACACAGAGGAGTTGAGGGGAACGAGAAGGCAGACATGCTGGCGAAGGAAGCTGTTACATCAGGACTGGTTGAACTGGATATCAAATTAAGCAGGTCAGAAATTAAAAGTATTATTAAGGACAAAATTAACAGAATGTGGCAGGAGAGATGGGATAAGAAGGGAAAAGGCAGACATTTGTATAACATACACAAAGAGGTTACAGCTAGTAAAATCAGTGGATTGGAAAGGCAGGAGGAAACATGGTTTACCAGACTGAGGATGGGACATACAAGTTTAAATAGTGGATTACATTTTAGATGATTGACAAGTTCTGTCGTAAAAAATATGTCATAAAAGCCTTTTTTGTTTTGGATCTTTAGGTTTGTTCTCAAAATGACAGTGTGAATACTAAGCGATCCAGGACTGAATGTATCATTTTCTTTTTTGGTCCGGACCAAAAAACCAAGAGAACCGAACTACAGTGTGAACATAGCCTACTCTTAACATAAAGTGTTTTGATCAGCAAGAAAAAAAATTGGGGGGGGGGGGGGGACACTATAGTGTTCACTGTATAATTGAAATACAGATTCATCTTTGTTAAAGCTGTGTTTTGTTGTTTGATGAACATTAATGACAGGTATTTATAGACTGCTGTCACTTTAAGACCGAATGCGTGGATCCAATATAATGATACTCATCCGATTTCTTTCTCAACTCTTTACATTCTCTTAAGACATAACCGGCTGCATTTACGAGGATACTTACCGATAGGGGTTCTGCGCCCCAGTACTGATGGACTGTATGTACTAAATGATAACTAATTTTCATTTTTGTGAACTATCCCTAATTATTGAGGTAACTATTTTGTGAACTATCCCTAACCTGTTTAAGCTCAAAGTGGAGAGGATTAGAGATCTGCCATTTAGATAGAAGCGAAGCGAAAAGTTAATGTTGATTTTAACACTGTTAAATTTGTGCTTTGACCACATTTGGATAAAAATAATATCATTACATCATAACATGGATTTCATGAGTGTCAAAATTATAAACATGTAAAATGTAAAAATCAATCATATCAATGTAAAATTTATGACCTATGCAATGCCACTGAAAAACAACGTGACACATTAAAAAGAAAAAAAGATAAAAATAACAACATAACTGCATAAGTGTCCATACTCTTCTGTAATTGGGTATGTGGCTGTGTAGAGAATTCAATCATTATCAAGGTCATGTGAAACAGTACACACTCTGATATAAATCTCGAGGCGAGGAACGAGGAACGAGGAGGCGAGGAATGAGGAGCGAGGAACGAGGAGGCGAGGAATGAGGAACGAGGAGGCGAGGAGGCGAGGAATGAGGAACGAGGAGGCGAGGAATGAGGCGCGAGGAGGCGAGGAATGAGGAACGAGGAGGCGAGGAACGAGGAGTGAGGAACAAGGAGGAGAGGAAGAACGAGGAGTGAGGAATGAGGCGGTGTGGAACGAGGAGTGAGGAACAAGGATGAGAAACGAGGAGGCGAGGAACGAGGAGTGAGGAATGAGGAGGAGAGGAAGAACGAGGAGTGAGGAACGAGGAGGCGAGGAGTGAGGAATGAGGAGTGAGGAACGAGAAGTGAGGAACGAGGTGGTGTGGAACGAGGAGTGAGGAACGAGGATGAGAAACGAGGCGAGGAATGAGGAGTGAGGAACGAGGAGTGAGGAACGAGGAGTGAGGAACGAGGATGAGAAACGAGGAGGCGAGGAACGAGGATGAGAAACGAGGAGGCGAGGAGTGAGGAACGAGGAGTGAGGAACGAGGATGAGAAACGAGGAGGCGAGGAACGAGGATGAGAAACGAGGAGGCGAGGAATGAGGAGTGAGGAACGAGGCGGTGTGGAACGAGGAGTGAGGAACGAGGATGAGAAACGAGGAGTGAGGAACGAGGATGAAAAACGAGGAGGCGAGGTACGAGGATGAGAAACGAGGAGGCGAGGAGTGAGGAACGAGGAGTGAGGAACGAGGCGGTGTGGAACGAGGAGTGAGGAACGAGGATGAGAAACGAGGAGGCGAGGAACGAGGATGAGAAACGAGGAGGCGAGGAATGAGGAATGAGGAACGAGGCGGTGTGGAACGAGGAGTGAGGAACGAGGAGTGAGGAACGAGGAGGTGAGGAACGAGGAGTGAGGAACGAGGATGAGAAACGAGGAGGCGAGGATGAGGAACGAGGAGGTGAGGAACGAGGAGTGAGGAAGCTTTGGAGTAGCGATGAGCGAGGATGCACAGGTGTAGTGTACCCTATGCGGAAGTCTTTCTTGACTGACGCCAGGGGCGTAGTTTGTGGGGGGGTTAGGGGGGAGATAACCCCCCCAATATTTAAATCTTTGCATTACAACCCCCCCAATATTTATACCATGATCACATGAAAAATATGCAGAATAATTTTTCAACCCCCCCAATGTTCAAACCAAATCTACGCCCTTGACTGACGCACATATGAATTCTCCTCCCCCTTCACATCTGTCACAATAATTTAAATGCATGCTTTACCTTATATAAATAAACCATATATCTCACATATATCAACAAGGCATCTTACTTTATTATTATTATTAATTAATTTCTTAAATAACCAAACTTTAACAACATAAGGGCAGATCCTTTGAGCGCAGCTGATGACGCAGTGAAGTGACACTCGAGTGATCAAGAATATTCCAATACACAAATAAGCTTCCCTTTTGATTTCTCCATCCTCATTTTCTTTCCCTGAGAGAAGGAAGCAAGGATGCACACATAAGAAATGAGAAGCACCAGTACGCTGCACCAGTACCCACTCCATGTGGTTCAATCAAACGAAGGAGAATGTCAAAATCCAAGAATTAGACGGGGTATATATACACAGGACTAAATGAGTACATTAACAATGGACAGGTGGACACAATAGGTTACTATGGTAACAGACGGGCACAGACTAGAAAACTAGGGCTGAGTCTGAAATCCCCCGCATACTCTCAAATAGGGCACTGTTTGGTCACTATTTGAGGGAACAGTCATTTGTACTGGTGTCCGAAACCATAGTAGACGTTATTGATTGCACTCAATCAATCCCACAATGCACCGCAATAACGAGTGTAGAGCCGATGTATGTCCAACGGCTGTCTGAATTCACTCACTCGTTTCCATTCACTCCATCAAGAGAACTGTATTAGTGGACTAACGAAGGGAATAGTGAGTGAGGGTTTAGTGGGTGAGTTCAGATTCAGCCTAGTTCAACAAACAAATGGCAGCAATGCAGCGATTGAATGATATCATATTTAAGAAGAACATCACACACCTGACGAGAAAAGTTCTGGACCTTTAAAAGGAAATGGCCAAGCGAACAAAACAACATCAAAATTATAATAGATAAATGAAATGTACTGTTTGCTACATGATTCCCCAATTGTTTCCATTATTTCATGATTTCTAGTATTTGTACAGGCTTTGTTCCCATAATAGCTGTCACCGTTCAAATTAATGCTCAGCTTAGACTAACTGTACATCATGTGTGTAAGACTGCAATAAAATAAAAAATAAAAAGATGCAATCTAATCCTGTTTACATGAAAGAAGCTGCTGCCGAGCAGGGTTGAGCTCAAAGAGTGACTCGAGTGCATGGAAGCAAAACGAAAGTAACAAAATGAGGAACAAGAGATGTAATTTCAATGCTTTCATTGACAGGAATCCACACGTCCGTATTTTGTGGTAAGAAATTGAGTTTATATATGTCAAATAAAAATGGGCTGTCACTGTATTTAAGCTTTTGATTTCAAGACTGATGTTTGTGTTCTGATAGTTCAATGTGCAAACTTTCTAAAGTAACCTAAAGTGTGGAAACATCAGTGGATAAAGTGGATTAGTTTAATCACATTTGATTTTACTCAGCCGGCTGGAATAAACTTTTGTTTTATGTTTTAAAATCTATGAACAGAAATATTTTTCTGAGGCTGTTCATTTTGTCGCAAGGACAGAAGGACTGAACATAATGAGAAATACTGTTTTTTTCGAGTTTACCAAAGCAATTGACAGGCCACTTGTAAATAACTTTTAAGCAACAAATGTAAAAAAACAAAAAATATATATATTCTTTAAAGATATCAAATATCTAATATATATCTAATACCTAATCTAATAATGATATCTTTAAAGCTGCAAATGAATTAATGAATTATTCATGATGAGGATGGCAGTTTCTGTTTCCTGGGTGGAGTTGTAAAGACCAGTAACTTGATTCCATGTAAGAAAATGGAAGTAAAAAACAAGGAAAAAGAGAAGTGTTTTAGTGCTTTCACTAACAGGAGAGACACGTCCGTATTTTGTGGTAGGTTAAGAAATTAATTTTACACAGTCATACATGTATAAAAATGGGTTGCCACTTGTATTTCAGCTTTTAAAGTGGATTTCAAGACTGATGTTTGTATTTTTTAATGTGCAAACCCTCTAAAGTAACCTTTGAGAGGACGCTGGCGTCAGCTGTTGGCCGCTTATCCGTTCTGAACAGTTATTTGTTTTTGCCTTTTTACACGGATTGTTTTTAAACTGAATGCTGTCCACTCACCTATCGTTATCTCCATAACATCGACTCAACTGCTCATCTTATTGATTCATACATATTGATTTCACCTCCTTTAAAGACTGAAAGAAAAGGAAGGCAGAATCCTTATACAGTAATTAGATTTATAAAGTTTTGAATAGAAATTACTACAAAAAGAGGAAATGTCCTTAGAATTATGTGTCAAAATACCATTATTTGCAGCAAACTAATAGTACGATTTCCAGAGTTGTGTTTTTCCATTCTAAAGAAATCAGCAGAGCTCTGTTCTCCTCGTTCTAGCCGTTTCCTTCTCGAACGAACAGCGCTGTGTTTATAAATACTGTCTAATTTAGATTGGAGCCCTGCAAGTTCTGTTAGGTCAGTTTCTGATAAGCCTTCATGAGTTTTACTCTGAAGTGTTATGATCTTTGATATAACCTTCTCCTCTTCATATCTCTGTTTTGCCAAATTGCTACTAAAATGCCTAATACAAATTCCTACTTCATGTTTTAGCAACTCCCAATTTAGGCCTTTTTTTTTTTTTTTGTCAGAAGAAGCTTTCACACAATAGTATGGAATCAGAAAGGAAATTCTTTTTTTAATTCATCATGCTTAAAGGGACGGTTCGGAGTAAAATCAGCCTAGGGTCCTTTGCACCATGACCTAGAGCCAAACACTTCCGTGATTTGGGAAAAGCACATAAAAGTCCTGGCAGAAAACGATGCATAAGGATGTAGTGTAACGACGCCCAGTTCCAGGAATGCACTAATATTGTGTTGGTAGTACCAGTTTACAACAATTATTAGTTAACACTAAGTTGTCAACACTTCGGAAAAAATAATAATTTGTTGTTACACTAGCATTAGCCGTCAGGCAAGTGTTATTTAAATAAACTCCTGATGTACTTACAAACTTTCCAATGCCTTGTTTTATGAGTACAGAACCTATTTGTGCTACTGTAGAAGTTTTGTACCATTCTGGGCATTATTAGTGGGGTAATTTACCAGATACAGCCTTGGATCCATTAGCGCCTGCACTAAGCCATCCGGCTGATATCTCTAAATAAGCTCTAACTTTAATAATGTTCAACCAAGGGAAAAAAGGCTTCTGGGGGGTGTTTGGCTCGAGGTCATGGTGCAAAGGACCCTAGGTTGATTTTACTCCGAACCATCCCTTTAAATAGAGAGGAATTCATTTTCCTATAAGAGGCTCTAGAACCTATATTTGAATGTCCTGTGGATAGAGCAGTAGAAAGAAGAATAGTATGGTGATCAGTTAAGGAAGAAGGAAGAATGCTAACTGAAACATTATAATGTTTGAAAGAGTATGGCACAAGCCAATAATCTAAATGAGAAAGTCTTGAGTGACTCTTGTTGCCCCGCGTGTAAGATTTAGCATTTGGGAACTTCTCCCTCCAAATATGAATTAAATCAAACTTCTTCGTGAACATTTTCAATTTTGAACTTTTGCTCTGAACCATGATGCATCCAAACCTCGTTGCCCCAATGGTAGTGTCATTGGAAACAGAGTGAGACTCCTGGAAAAAAACAGAAATCAGTTTTGAAAGACTTAGCATACAAAAACAACGCTTTGCACTTTACATTATCACGCAACCCCCAGGCATTGAGAGAAATAATTGAAATGGACATTCAAAAGAACAGAACAGGACAAAGGATAACAAAAGTATTGGTAGTAGAACCCTCTAGGGATAAAAGTGCATCGGTAAGTGCAGCTGACTACCCTTACGGAAAGAAAATATATTTCCCAATATATGAATGATCGCCCCCAACAATGCCTTAGAAAGCATAATGTTTTATGATCAGTTTCATTCACTTTCCTGCACGTTTGGAAGATGGCACGCTACACAGGAGAAGAAGCTCTTCAGCTCGCCCTGGATAGTGTCGAAGAGATCGCATTTTCCTCAGAGGAAGAGCAGGACTCCAACGATGAACGTTTGCATTTTAAAGGCACACTATGCAAGATTTGTACCTTAATATAACAGCTTAGAAATCATTTAGATGGTAAACAAACTCGTAGTAGAGTGAATCATCCCGATAGCAAAGCGCGGGGGGGGGGGGGGTTGGGGGACACCGCTGGCAAAACCAGCAATGCAGGTTTGAGAGGTGGCGCCCTGACAAATCTCGTGAGAATCACGACTTGCTTTACGGCACGACGTCACACACATCAACAACATATGAAGCAGCCTCTGTGGAAGACACACGCATTTCAGAATCATGGCAGAGTCGACGAAGAAGACGAAGAAAGCGCGGTCGGAAGAGTGGTATTTATGACAGTAACGTTAAATACAAGTTCTCCACTGCGACTAGGGGTCGCTGTTTGAGAAAAAAGGAAACTGCATAGTGTGCCTTTAAATAGCGACTTGATCCAGCCATGGATACAATTTTGGATGAGTACGTTTTTATTTATATTCGTTGGACTATTTCCAGACTTCTATTTGGATATATTTTTCAGATGCAATTTATTCCTGTGATGTTAATCATTACTCCAGTCTTCAGTTTCACATGATCATTCAGAAATCATTCTAATATGCTCAAGAAACATTTATGATTATTATGAATGTTGAAAACAGCTGTGTACCATTTTTTTCAGGATTCTTTGATAAATAGAAAGTTCAAAAGAATAGCATTTATCTGAAATAGAAATCTATTGTAACATTATTCACTACAGGTTAAAAGTTTGGGGTCAGTAAGAGACTAGTTTTTTCGTTGCTGTTGTTGTTTTTTAAAAGAAATTAATATTTTTATTCAACGAGGAAGACATTTATAATGTTACAAAATCTTTATATTTCAGATAAAATGTTGTTCTTTTGAACTTTCTGTCATGATCCCGGTATTCTCTTCTGTCTCTGTCTCCCCCTTGTGGTCTGTTTCTTTGATTCATTCATCTCTCTGACACACCCACCACACACACACACACTCGGTCTTCATTCACACACTACTTGCCCGGACACACCCACTTACTATTACGCTCATTCATTCTACGCCAGCTGTTTTCCATCATTCTTCTCTTTACTCAATCTATCTCTTCACCTGCTTCCATTTTCTTCTAATCAGCGTTCCTACTTCTAGTACCCCTTTTCCCATTTTCCTCTGCCAGATTATTGTCAATGTTTCTTACGTCACGGAGCTTACCTGTTAGAATCTTGTCTTGACTTGTCTTGTCCTGTCCAGTCAAAGCCTGGTTTTGGTACATGTGTATCTGGAAGCTACGCGCTGTCTGGACTGTTTAATGCTGAAGCTTTTCTCTGCCCAGCTACTCTGTATCTGACGACGAGAGACGGACCCCAAGCCCAGTTTTGATTTGATGCTGCCGAATGCTGAGTTGTATGCTGAGTACCTTTACGGGACTGTTCTTCAGTTGATACATTAAGAGACTTTGTGTTCATCCTATTTTCTACAACAACAGACATTCCGTTTGACAGCTACGCAGCCTGCCTTATTTCCATTAAAGAACTGTTTATTTTGAATTCCTTTTGGGTCCTTATTCCTGAACGAGTGACGTGACAGAATAATCTGGCCAGCTATGGACCCAGCAACCGATCATTCCTTCCAGTCAGCGGTGGAATTCCAGGGAGCCATGCTGGGCCGCCAACAGGACGAGCTGTCCACTACCCGTCGAGCAGTCGAATCCTTGGCGAGTCAGCTGTCGGATCTCTCGGAGCAGGTCCACGGTCTTCGCTCGGAGCCTCACCCTCGCTTCTCTGGAACGCAAGAACCCAGAATAAACAATCCGCCCTGCTACTCCGGCGACCCTTCAGAATGCCGCTCATTCCTTACTCAATGTGAGGTGGTTTTTACTCTACAGCCGCTTACCTATTCGCTGGATCGCACCCGGATTGCCTACGTTGTTTCTCTTCTCACCGGGAGGGCTCGTGAATGGGGTACGGCGGTCTGGAACGCCGACTCGGATTGCACCAGTTGTTACTTGACATTTAAGGAGGAGATGACTCGAGTGTTTGATCGTTCTTCACATGGCGTTGAGGCCTCTCGTCTACTCTCATCCCTCCGTCAAGGCAAACGGTCAGTTCCAGATTTTTCCATAGAGTTTCGTACGCTCGCCACTACCTGCGGATGGAATGAGCCAGCGCTGGTTGCTCAATTCATTGAGGGGCTCAACACAGACATCAAGGACGAGATTCTCTCCCGTGAGATGCCGACCCATCTTGACGCTCTCATTGACCAAGCCATCCGCATAGATAAACGTTTCGAGCTTCGGCGTCGAGCACGCGGCATGGAGAGGACTCTGCTCGCCTCACCATCTGTCTCTCCAATCACCCCTCCCGTCAGCTCGGCTCCCGAACCCATGCAGTTGGGAGGAATTTGCATCACTACGGCTGAACGAGAGCGTCGCATCATTAACAGACTCTGCCTTTACTGCGGATCTGCCGGTCATTTCGCAGCATCATGCAAGTTAAAAGCCAACGCTCGTCAGTAAGGGGAGGGCTTCTGGCGAGCACTACAGTTTCTGTCCCTCCGCCAAGTTCACGCACTACTTTCCCTGCCACTCTCCAATGGTCGGGATCCTCTGTTACCTGTCAAGCCCTTATCGACTCGGGAGCGGAGGCAAGTTTTTTGGATGAGACCTGGGCCATTGAACAGGGCATTCCTTTAGTTAATTTGAATGACTGTACGCCTGTTTTTGCCCTCGACGGTAGCAAGCTGGAAGAAGTCAGCCGCGCCACCATTCCGGTGAGTCTCACGATTTCAGGAAATCACAGAGAGACAATTACTTTTTTTATTTTTCATTCGCCCTACACTCCTGTTGTTTTGGGCCATCCTTGGCTCGTGGAACACAATCCACATATTGACTGGGGCAAGGGGTCCATTCTCTCGTGGCAATTATCTTGTCATGTGAAGTGTTTAGTGTCTGCTGTTCCTCCTGTCTCTTCTGTTTCTGTGTTTCAGGAGGATCCGGGTGATTTGTCTGGAGTCCCGGAGGAGTACCTGGATCTGCGGGCGGTCTTTAGTCGTTCACGGGCCGCTTCTCTCCCTCCTCATCGCCCGTATGACTGTTGTATTGACCTCCTCCCTGGCACGACCCCGCCGCGGGGCAGACTATTTTCGTTGTCCGCGCCAGAGCGCGAAGCTCTGGAGAAATATCTCTCCGAGTCCCTCGCCGCGGGAACTATTGTTCCGTCCTCCTCTCCCGCTGGCGCAGGTTTCTTTTTCGTGAAAAAGAAAGACGGCTCTTTGCGCCCTTGTATAGATTATCGTGGGCTCAATGACATAACGGTCAAGAACCGCTACCCTCTTCCCCTTATGTCATCGGCGTTCGAGATCCTTCAGGGCGCAAAGGTTTTCACGAAACTAGATCTGCGTAACGCGTATCATTTAGTGCGTATAAGAGAGGGGGATGAGTGGAAGACCGCGTTTAATACCCCCCTCGGGCACTTTGAATATAAGGTTCTTCCGTTCGGCCTCGTCAACGCTCCTTCAGTTTTTCAAGCCCTGGTCAACGATGTTTTAAGAGATATGTTAAACATCTTCGTATTTGTCTATTTAGATGACATACTAATCTTCTCCCCATCTCTCCAGGTTCACGTACAGCACGTACGCCGTGTACTCCAACGGTTGTTGGAGAATCGTCTTTTTGTAAAGGCCGAGAAGTGTACCTTTCATGCCCAGTCTGTCACGTTTTTAGGATCGGTCATTTCTGCTGGCGGGGTCAGCATGGACCTTGCCAAGGTTCGTGCTGTCACTGATTGGCCGGTTCCCGACTCACGAGTCGCCCTACAGCGTTTCCTGGGCTTTGCAAATTTTTATCGAAGATTTATCCGCAACTTTAGCCAGGTCGCCGCCCCCCTTACCGCGCTCACGTCGGTCAAGTCATGTTTTGAATGGACGCACTCAGCCCAGTCCGCTTTTGATCGTTTAAAGTTCTTGTTTACGTCAGCTCCCATTCTTGCGACCCCCGATCCCTCCAAGCAATTTATCGTGGAGGTTGACGCATCAGAGGTGGGCGTTGGAGCCATTCTTTCACAACGTTCATCCACTGATGATAAGATTCACCCGTGCGCATTCTATTCTCACCGTCTCTCTCCGTCCGAGCGAAACTATGACGTTGGTAATCGTGAGCTTCTAGCCATCCGATTGGCCTTGGGGGAATGGCGTCATTGGCTCGAGGGTTCCCCTCTCCCATTCATTGTCTGGACCGATCATAAAAACCTCGAGTACATTCGATCTGCTAAACGACTTAATGCTCGTCAGGCACGTTGGTCCTTGTTCTTCGATCGTTTTGATTTTTCCATTTCGTATCGCCCTGGCTCTAGGAACATTAAGCCCGATGCTCTCTCGCGCCAATTCGATTCCCCCGAGGGAACCCCTGTTAGGGAAGAGATCCTCCCACAGGGTTGCATCGTTGGCTCCTCCATCTGGGGAATCGAACGTATAGTTAAACGAGCTCTTTCTCGGGTTATTATTCCTCGCCAATGTCCACGAGACCTACTCTTTGTTCCTGTCTCCACTCGCTTAGCCGTCATGCAGTGGGGTCACTCCTCCAAGCTGTTTGCTCATCCTGGAGTCAGGGGCACCGTTGCAGCAATCCGTCAGAAATTCTGGTGGCCTACCCGCGAGCGCGATATTCGTCGATTTGTGGCCGCCTGTTCTATTTGTGCTCAGACTAAATCTAGTAATTCGCCACCTGCTGGTCTGCTTAGACCCTTACCCATTCCTTCTCGCCCGTGGTCACACATCGCGCTGGATTTCATTACTGGACTGCCGGTGTCCAGAGACAACACTGTAATTCTTACTGTCATAGACCGCTTTTCTAAAGCAGCTCACTTCATTCCTCTTCCCAAGCTTCCGTCCGCTAAAGAGACCGCTCAAGTAGTCGTGAATCATGTTTTCAAGATTCACGGACTCCCCTCGGATGTCGTGTCCGATCGTGGACCTCAATTTGCGTCACTGTTCTGGAAGGAATTTTGTCGTCAGATCGGTGCCTCACCCAGTCTGTCCTCTGGTTTTCACCCGCAGACCAACGGTCAGGCCGAGCGCGCTAATCAGGTTATTGGTCGTATTCTCCGCAGTCTCGCGTTCCGTAACCCCTCCTCATGGGCAGATCAACTCCCATGGGCAGAGTATGCTTACAATTCTTCTCCGTCCTCCGCCACTGGCTTGTCTCCCTTTCACAGCTGTCTTGGGTACCAACCGCCTCTATTTCCATCCCAAGAAACAGAAACCAATGTCCCGTCCGTCGAGGCGTTTATTCAGCGTTGTAAGAAAACCTGGAGAAGGGTGAGGTCTGCACTGTGTCATTCTCGTTCTCGCACTCGTCGTGCTGCTAATCGTTGTCGTACTAAGAGCCCTAGATACACCTGCGGTCAAAGGGTATGGCTCTCCACTCTTAACCTTCCATTACGATCTCTTTCCCGCAAATTGGCCCCTAAATTCATTGGGCCATATTCTATCTCCAAGATCATCAGTCCTGTCGCGGTTAAGCTTAGATTGCCTCCCAACCTCCGGCGCATCCATCCAGTGTTTCATGTCTCGTGCATCAAGCCCGTCGTCCGCGCCCCCCCTCGCCAGGTTTCCCCTCCTATTCACGTTGATGAGGGTCCTGTCTACCGCGTACGTAGATTATTAGATGTCTGACCACGGGGTCGTGGCCACCAGTACCTCGTCGACTGGGAGGGATACGGGCCTGAGGAGAGGAGCTGGATCCCCTCCCGGAACGTCTTGGACCGCTCGCTGATTGAGGACTTCTACCGCACTCGCCAGTCTCAATCCTCGGGAGCGCCAGGAGGCGCTCCTTGAGGAGGGAGTACTGTCATGATCCCGGTATTCTCTTCTGTCTCTGTCTCCCCCTTGTGGTCTGTTTCTTTGATTCATTCATCTCTCTGACACACCCACCACACACACACACACTCGCTCTTCATTCACACACTACTTGCCCGGACACACCCACTTACTATTACGCTCATTCATTCTACGCCAGCTGTTTTCCATCATTCTTCTCTTTACTCAATCTATCTCTTCACCTGCTTCCACTTTCTTCTAATCAGCGTTCCTACTTCTAGTACCCCTTTTCCCATTTTCCTCTGCCAGATTATTGTCAATGTTTCTTACGTCACGGAGCTTACCTGTTAGAATCTTGTCTTGTCTTGTCTTGTCCTGTCCAGTCAAAGCCTGGTTTTGGTACATGTGTATCTGGAAGCTACGCGCTGTCTGGACTGTTTAATGCTGAAGCTTTTCTCTGCCCAGCTACTCTGTATCTGACGACGAGAGACGGACCCCAAGCCCAGTTTTGATTTGATGCTGCCGAATGCTGAGTTGTATGCTGAGTACCTTTACGGGACTGTTCTTCAGTTGATACATTAAGAGACTTTGTGTTCATCCTATTTTCTACAACAACAGACATTCTGTTTGACAGCTACGCAGCCTGCCTTATTTCCATTAAAGAACTGTTTATTTTGAATTCCTTTTGGGTCCTTATTCCTGAACGAGTGACGTGACACTTTCATCAAAAAAAAATACAATACTGTTTTCAACAGATAAATGTTTCTTGAGTAGCAAATTATATTAGAATGATTTCTGAAGGATCATGTGACACTGAAGACTGGAGTAATGATGCTGATTCAGCTCTGATTACAGGAATAAATTGCAGCGAATTGCAAATAAATGCAGCCTTGGTGAGCAGAAGATACTTTAAGTAAAGTCTGTGTGTAAAGAAAATGTATAGTCAGATTATTTCTTTGAACTTAAACTTGATTTTAAGAATTAAAAAAAAAATCATTAAGTCAATTCGGTCAATTCAATCAAAAGTTAAATGACTGTATTGTTTTGTATGAATGAGTGCTCAAGATGATTTTCACATCGTTTTGAACAAAAAAACTCTAGGCTACAAGATGCAGTTCTGAAAAGTCTTGTGAACAAACGTTTACTATGTGTTATATGGCCTTATTTCAGTGACTTAAAATTTTAGTTTTTTAAAAACCATGCACACTTTATTTTCTCAAAACTACAAACTTTTATGCTTATGTTGCTCACATATTACTATAGCCCTGTTTGTGCTGAATACAATGTAATCAGACCATTAATATGTTTTAAGCAACTGAAAAAAGCACAAATGTCAGGGCATGTCAAAACTTCTTCAGGGCCCCAAAATACCCTTAGGACCCAGAGGGTTAAACCTTTATTTATCTGACATGTATATTATTCATATTATTCATAGTTCCAATGATTTGACTGACCAACTATAGTTCTATAGTAAATTTGCATTTTTAATTTGATGCCTGGAATACACAGAAAAAGTTGGGTCAGAGGCAAACTAAGGGTGAAAAGTTTATAGAATACTAACATTTCTCAATGCGAGATTGCAAAGAATAATAATGTGAAAGGATTTGTGTACTCTGGTCAGTGAAAAAATTGGACAAAAATTATGTACAATCTTCTAATACAATTGAAAAAATCACAGCATTTTACAAAAAATCCCAACGTTTCTGTAAACTGAGTTAGTAAAAGTATTTGAGAGATATATGTCACTTTTGAATTTTCTCATCCAGACATACATGTATTGCATTTGTTATATAAACTTTTAAGATGATTTCCAACGTTTTTTGTTTTTTTCTTCTTCTCAGTAGTGGGGAGATATATGAGCCAATCCCTTCTGTGAAATACCGTCTGACTCACAGCAAGAAGCAAAACATGGAATCAGCTAAACAGATAGTGGAGACTGAATACCTGCATCAGGATTCTTACCAACCAGTAGATGATGTTTTTCAGAACGTGAAAGACCAACACAAAACGTTCATGAAGAACAAGTATGAGAGCTTATTTGAGGGAATCAAACTAAAGGAGAATCAAACCCTTCTGAACAGCATCTACACACAGCTGTACATCATAGAGGGAGAGAGTGAAGGAGTGAATGAAGAACATGAGGTGCTACAGATGGAGAAAAACAAAACACAACACTCACAAGACACTCCAATCAACTGCAATGACATCTTTAAAGCCTCACCTGAACCAGAATGTGAGGAGAAAGACAAAATCAAGACTGTTCTTACTATAGGCATCGCTGGGATTGGAAAAACTGTCTCTGTGCAGAAGTTCATTCTGGACTGGGCCGAGGGAAAAGCCAATCAGGATGTAGATTTCATGTTTGTGCTTCCATTTCGAGAGCTGAATTTGATCAAAGATCATCAGTACAGTCTTCACAAACTTCTGCTGGACTTTCATCCTGAACTTCATAATCTGGACTCAAAGATTTATGAGGAGGGTAAACTGGTGTTCATCTTTGATGGTCTGGATGAAAACAGAATTCCACAGATGTTTTCAGAGGCTCTGAAAGTTTCTGATGTGACTGAGACTTCATCAGTGAGTGTGTTGATGTCAAACCTCATGAAAGGAGATCTGCTTCCCTCTGCTCTCATCTGGATCACCACCAGGCCCGCAGCAGCCAATCAGATCCCCTCCAAATACATCAACCGTGTGACGGAAATTCAGGGATTCAATGACCCTCAGAAGGAGGAATATTTCAGGAAGAGAATCAATGACGAGCATCAAGCCTGCAGAATCATCTCACACATCAGAAGAGCAAGAAGCCTCCACATCATGTGTCACATACCCGTCTTCTGCTGGATCTCATCCACTGTGCTTCAAAAGCTCCTGAAAGAAGATTTGAGTGCAGAAATCCCTCAGACTCTGACTGAAATGTACATCCATTTTCTGCTGATTCAGATCAATATGAGGAATCAGAAGTCTGAAGAGAGAGATCCAGAGAAGCTCCTGCAGTCCAACAGAGAAGTGATTTTGAAACTTGCTGAACTCGCTTTCAAACAGCTGATGAAGGGCAATGTGATGTTCTATGAGGAGGACCTGATTGAGAGCGGCATAGATACCACTGACGCCTCAGTGTATTCTGGGATTTGCACTGAGATCTTTAAGGAGGAATCTGTGATTCATCAGAGGAAAGTTTACTGCTTCATACATCTGAGCTTTCAGGAGTTTCTGGCTGCTTTTTATGTGTTTTACTATTATATAATAAAAAATGATAACACGTTGCATTATTTGGATCAAGTGCATAATCTGCATAGGGACACAATAGATGAAGCACTTCAGCGTGAAAATGGAAACCTGGATCTTTTCCTGCGATTCCTGCTGGGCATCTCACTGGAGTACAATCAGAGACTCTTACTGGATCTACTAACACATACAGAGGAAAGTTCAGAGAGCATCAAGAAAACCTCACAGTACATTAAAGACAGAATCAGGGCTGAGAAAAATCTACCCACAGAAAGATCTATCAATCTGTTCCTCTGTCTGCTGGAGATGAAAGATCAGACTCTGTACAGAGAGATTCAGGAGTTTATGAGATCAGACAAACACTCAGAGAAGAAACTCTCTCCTGCTCAATGTTCAGCAATCACCTGCATGCTTCAGATGTCAGATGAGGTGCTGGATGAGTTGGATCTGAAGAAATACAACACATCAGAGGATGGTAGAAGAAGACTGATACCAGCAGTGAGCAACTTTAGAAAAGTTCTGTAAGTAATTTATTTGGATCATGTGTAATTGCATTTAAATTGTGAATTGAATATAACTATTCACCCTAGAGATGCACCAAGAATTTTTTTTGGAGAGTGATAAATACTGTTACAAATGCATTACAATTAAAATTGCTAAATATTTATTCACAGAAGTATTCACCCCCTTCAAGTCATTAGTTAGCAGAAACACTTTTAGAAACAATGATAGCTTTTAGTCTGAAATGTCTCTATCAGCATCGCACATCTGGTCACTGCAATTTTCCCACATTCCTCTTTGTTGAAACGCTCAATACCAGTCAGATTAGATCAACATTATGAGTAGACAGCCTTTTCGGGTGCACCTATAAATTCTCAGTTGGACTGACTGCAGCAGTAATGATTACATGTGTCATATTAAATGTGAATGATATTTATGAAGAAATAAATAGAAGGTGTTCCCTCATACCATAACAAGGGGGCAGGAAAAGACAGACATAACCAAGGAGGAGCTGGCAGATGGTAACACCATGGAGGAGACAATGGAGGGAGGAGCCAGGGAGGAGACGACAGAAGAAGGAGCCAGAGAGAGAACCAGCGTAGCACCATCAGGGTGAAGGCCCATGGCAGAAACGATGGAGGGAGGAGTAGAGACCCAGGTGGAGGGCCAAGGCAGAGCCGCAGGCTCACATGACCAAGGCAGATCCGCAGGATCACGTGACCAAGGCAGAGACGGGAGCCAGTGGGAGGGAGGACAACGGTGGAGCCGGAGGGAAGAAAGCGCCCGATGGAGCCGAAGAGGTGAAGAGACGAGGCGTAGCCAGAGGCATGGAAGTTTGTAGTGCAACCAGGGTGATGACTAACCGAGGTGGAGCCGGAGGTATGAGGGAGCTGGTTGGGACCAGCAGTGACGAAGGAGACCAGAGACTGGATAGGATCACCGGGGATTGAAGACTTTGAGGAATGATATCATCCAGCTCATCATACCATTCCTCTGGGACCTGGCACAGCACACCCTCAGGAGCTAGAGTATTCCATTCTACTCTCACGCACCTGGTCAGACTCCACGATTGCCTCAGGCTCCAGGACATTGGTCTCTGTCTTTTGCTCCGGCTCTAGCTTTGTTGTGGGCTCGGACTGAGTCTGTGATAGGCTCTGACATAAAATCCGTGGGGGGCGTGGGTGAATGCTGGTGGGACCCTGGGTCCGGAGTGGGTCCTCATCCATGAGACAGGCAGTGAATGCAGATCCACACTGCACCAGCACCCACTCTATATAAGCAGCAAACCTCCTTCAAGGACCTTCCACAGGTCGCTGAGGCTGGTGTAGAAAAAGACGCAGAGTTACCGGTCTGGGTAATGAGTAAAAAACCTTTTGGAAAATTTGGGTTATGGATAAGGCCCACTGAGCCATGGCTTTGACAATCTTAATGATTTTTAATCAATACATCAAGAAAACGAATGCATTTTAACAGCCCCAGGGTTTGATTAATAGCTACCAAGTCAAGCTGGACTAGTTGAACATTTACTATTAGGGAAAATTTGAAACTATAGAGTGAAACGTGTGTCATTCCTTGTGATTTTGTAAGAATCTGTCCTCTAAACTTACACACAATTCTATTTTTGTCTCTTTCAGTCTTGCTGACTGTAATCTCACTGGTCACAGCTATGAAATTGTGGTCTCAGCTCTACAGTCATCAAACTCTCCTCTTAGAGAGCTTGACCTGAGTAACAATGACCTGGAAGAAACAGGAGTGAAGATGCTCTCTGATGCAGTGAAGAGTACAAACTGTAATCTGGAGATACTGCGGTGTGTAAGAATAGAACTACAAAATTATAAATTATAAATCATTGCATTTGATTTTGAACATGACTGTGATAGTTGAAGGATCTTGGATGATTAGTTCTCTTCAGGTGCAAGAATATTAATGTTTTGATTTCTATACAGCATTTCTATACTAGCATTTCTTCAACATTTGAGATTAAATAGTTTGGGGTGGTTGATTTTTAAAAACATGATGACAGTGATGCATTATTTTAGAATGAATTCTAAACAATTTAAGCTTTTAAAAATATGTTCAAAGGTGTTTAAACAGGCATATTCATAATTCGTAGGCTTTAAACACAGTACAGGTGTCCAATCATGAATCCAAATTACTTTGTAGATTATCTGGCTGTATGATAACAGAGGTCGGCTGTTGTTATCTGGCTTCAGCTCTGAGTCCAGCTTCACACCTCAAAGAGCTGGATCTGAGCTACAATCACCCAGGGGATTCAGGAGTCAAGATGCTCTCCGAGAGACTCAATGATCCAAACTGTGCACTGGCAAAACTCAAGTATGTTGAACTGAAATTTTTCATGGTATTTGTTATTAAGATGTTGTAATTGTTATTTTCCATTTTACTTGCACTTACACAAATGCATATTTGTAAAAAGAAATAATAAAAAAATGAAAATTTTAAACCCGGAAGACGAAAATAGCGGGGAAAAAAATATTTAACCATTTTCCCCCTACTATTAAATCTAACAGATGCTAACATTATCTTCAATGGTGTTCAACACACATACCTCTGGTATTTGAAAATTTGGTTTAGGGTTTCATGACCCTTTAAATTGTTTATCTTCATTATTATTGTAATGTTATATGCTTGGAGACAAGAGGTAGTTTTATGCCGTCTCTCGTGACGCTTTTGTTTGCTCCCTGCTGTACACGTTCATGTATTTTGAAGGAGGTGTAGCTTTGGAGATGATCTGAAGGGTGCATCTAATGGGATTTTATGATTTTAAAATTAGCTTGCTATTGCTAGCTTCTCCGAAAATTTCCTACCCTACCTTTAATTTACAACACCTTGTTTTATTTTAGTCACCCAAAATAAATGTTCTCCCTCTAAAGAGATACTCGCTAGGGCTGTGCTCAGAATATCGTTTCTGTCATGCTTTTGAATGTACTGTAGCCAATTATCATGTGACGTCAATTGGCGCCAATTTTAGCAACATGAGCAGCAGTGCGAGACATTCAAAATGGATAAGAGGATTTTGCCACCGCCGACAAAAGTAAAATAAAAAATATGGGAGAATTTTGGGTTTTACACTAAATAGTCGGGTTTTACACTTAAATATGCAAGAACTGCAAAACAAAAGTGAAGTACTCTGGCAACACGACGAACCTCTCTCTGCATATGGCAAGACATCATCCAGATCAGCCAGCCCTGGTCGCAGCAGGCAGCAGCACACACCTGTCATCTCAGAAGCAGCCAATGTTGCCTGATACTTTTATCTTAAAACTCCTTGGCAGAGGCAGTCAGGTTTTGATTTTTTTATCTGCTGGTATTTGCTAGAATCCATGATACCGCGAATCTGAACAAGATCTGGACTTCCAACAAAAAAACAACAAAAAAAATAGGCCCACAATATTAAAGATCCAGCAGTATTTAACCATGGGCATGGGGTACTTTTTATCCCTGTGCGCACCAAACCCATCTGGTGGCTTTGCTGCCAAAAAGCTATTTTTTTCAGTTTAGTCTGACCACAGAATCAGGTCCCTTTTGAAGTTCCAGTCGTGTCTGACAACTAAATAAGCTGGAGATTGTTTTTGGATGAGCGAGGAGGATTCTTCTTTAGTTTCACTCATTGTGATGGATGAATAAGGGAATTTGGGCTTTGTGTTTCCTCATATTTATACTCCTGTGAAACAAGAAGTCATGGCTGGACAATTTCATGTTCCTAGTCCAAGATCAAAAGGGTAAACAATGCAGATTTAATTTGATTATATTTACCAGGGGTGCCTGGCAATACTATTACTCAATATTTAGTTATTGCTTCAGATGCTAGTATTTTCATTTGCTACAAGCCGGATACACAAGTAGCGCGTTCAATGTGGATACACAGACGGTTGTCATGGTAATGAACACCACAGCAACTGCTTGCGTGTTAGTGATGAATGTGCATCTTGAAAAAACATTTTAGGGGCCCCTTGGCTTTTGGGGGCCCAAGGTGGTCGCCTACCTTTGCCTAATAGTAAGTCCGCCTCTGGTTGTAGCGCTGTGCTGAAATTTATTTTCAAGGAAGGTGTCTATTAATGGGCATAGCTACAGTAACGTCTTCAGCTAGTCAGCTTGAGATCCTTTCCATCTAAACTGGTCATGTGAGTGTTTTATGAGAAGTGGGATAAATCAAACATTGCGTTAGTTCAGGCAGGCCATGTCAGTCATGTTTGCATCAGCTGACAGTCAGCTGTTTCTGACGTACCAATTCAGTTTCGACTCTTATCACAGCTGTTCATTAAAATCCCCATTCATTCAGCCTCTCTTCTACTGCTTGCTGCGTGCTACATCTAACTCCCCCCTCCATCCCCAACTCCACCTAGCTGGAATCTGGTATCTAATCTGATATCTGTTTTGTCTTCAGTATACACTAAATTCTATTGTAATCATCTTTCATGTATTTCACCTTGTTTACAACAACTCATGTTAAATTTGTGAATTGTAATTATGCATGCATGATTACTGAATATGCCCAGAACAGAACCATACAGCCAACACTAACTGGTTTGCATTATCATTATAATAAATATACATTCGACGAAGGTGGTCCTGACTAAACCATATTCATCCGCACAGTCACGCAGAGCTGAAGCACAACCGAAACAATGTTCTTCTGCAAAATGCACAATAATAAGTTGTTATTGTTGGGTTTTTTTACCACTAGAGGGTCAAAAGTTTCATATTGTACATTTAAATTATGAGAATTAACATTGAGACAAAGTTACAAGTGCTTGTGTTTTCTTTTCTTTTCAGTGTGGACTATAATGAAGCCTTCAGAATCACACCAGGACTACAAAAATGTAAGTCCGTTCTTAGTTTTTGTTCATTTGTTAAACTTACATGGTTTGTCACAATTACTTTTCTTTTTCTGTTCAGATTTTTGTGATCTCACACTGGATCCAAACACAACACACACTAGCCTCTTAATGACTGAGAACAGAATGGTAACACATGTGAAAGAGCATCAATCATATCCTGAACATCCTGAGAGATTTGAGCACTATGAACAGGTTATGTGTAAAGAGAGTCTGACTGGACGCTGTTACTGGGAAACTGAATTCAATGGTAATGGTCATGTAGCAGTGACATACAAAAAAGTCAGTAGAAAAGAAGGGATTGATTGTCTTTTTGGACTCAATGAACATTCCTGGTGTCTTTTCTGGATTAACAGTGGGAAGGTTTGCACAGCCTGGCATGATAATAAGAACACTGATGTATCTGTCCCATCTCAGTCTAAAAGAGTAGGAGTGTATCTAGACTGGCCGGCCGGCACTCTGTCCTTCTACAGCGTCTCTGACACACACACACTCACACACTTATACACATTCAACACCACATTCACTGAACCGCTATATGCTGGATTTAGGCTTTATCCTAGAGCCTCAGTGTCTCTGTGTCAAACTGCTGGAAAGATTTCAAGCAAGGAATAACCTATAAAACAATTCACTCTAGACAGTTGTATTATAATTTAGTGGAGCGCTGAAATTGGGAAGTTGACAGGACATTACAGGAAAGAGTGGGAATGGGGTCCTCGTGAGCCAGGACTTGAACAAAGATGAATCTGCTTCATATGTCATGAGATCAGCGAACTAGGCTAAGCTTGGTTGTAGATTAGCTTGAGTTTGAGTACACTATTTTGTTGGGTGTAGGCTATGCCATTTTTCCTGCAAGTTTTGTACTTGTACTTTTGTGTTCTGTATTTTATTTTCAGCCTATTTTTATCTAAGTTACGCATATGCTCAATATATGTCTAATGCCATTAGAAATAAAAAAAAAAACTGTTTTATTAAGCATTTCCATCTACAAGTATATGTATTTACTTTACACAATTAACTGCAATTCTTTGCTTACTGTGTGTATTTTACTCTTGTTATTTTATAGGTTGATTCTATTGGCTTGTTTATATTTTGCAAGTGTACCTTATTTGATGGTGTTGATGTATTAGTTGAGAACAGTGCTGAAACTGGGTTATTGCATAACCTTAAAACAGAGAGGGTCAGTTTTATTATATGCATTACACTGTGTTTAAAGTAGAAGAGAATGTATTAGAATAGAGGAGATTTACCTTTATGTAACTCATAAACAAGTAGAAACCTAAAGATGCATGTGCAGCAGAGAATAAATGTTTTACTGACAAGCTGACAGGGACTACAAGAAAACAGATCCAGAACAAGAAACTGTGAGAAAATGTAAAGATTATTGAATTGATAAATCAATGGATTCAGCTTTTATTTAAAATGTTACCCCATCAGTACTGCAGCTCGACTGATATTGCTGTATTGCAACCATTTATTTTATAATACCTTTATTTTATTTTATTTTACTTGTAGTAGCACAAGTATTGTAGCCAATAAAACTGGTTTTGAGTTTACTATTGTCTCGCTGTGCTTTGATTTTTATTTTTTATTTTTGTACCAAGGCAGGCTTGGTTAATACCCATATAAAGATAATTACAATAGTCATGGATCACCCTTTCAAAGTCCTTAAAAGAGAGAAATGATTTTACCTTAGCTAGGACTCAAAGGTGTGAAAAACTAATCTTGATAACAGACCCTCTCAGGTCACGGCTGTAACCATGGGTTCCTGAGAAGGGGAACGAGACACTGCGTCTGGCTCAGTGCTATGGGGAATGTCATCAGTGTGACTGGTTTCTGAAGCACGTGTATCCACAAGACAATTTCATTGGCCGACGACAGTCCATGACGTCTCTACCAGAGCGCCTGTGAATATAAGCGGGCACCTGCAATAGACGTCATCATCTTCTTTGTCTGCAGCGAGCCCAAGGCATGGCAGCGAGACGTGGTGTAAGATCTTGTTACCTTTCTCATAGTTACAGTCATAATGTGAGACATTCCCTTTCAAGTGGAACTCAACACTGCATCTGGATCGATGCTATGGGGAACAAATACCCACTCTGCCATGCTGAGGGAATGCCTGCCTCATTTAGCTGTGTGCACAACCACAATGGACATAGCATTATTGACTCTATGGACTTGTTTAGTTGAAGTCAGAAGCGTCAATCATACAGGGCGCATCCTAAGTCTCATAGACCGCCAATGTGGTAATATTCTCTTGACCATTACCCAAGTTCATGTGCCCGGTGAGGAAAGTCTCTGCCTTTTTCAACCTTCCTCCCTTCCTTGTGGGCCCAGCCTTAGCCACATCCGGCCCAGTAGCAGAGCTCTAAGGTTTAGCTATGTCAGCTCCTTTAGCTTGGCACAGCTATTTGTGAATTCTGGCCCAGAGAGACCATTTCAATATGCTACCCTGGCCTACTACTAAAGGGAGCAAACTTGGGGGTTTCCTTTAGAATAACTATTCACCTTCCTCACTACAAAGAACACTTACCTCTAGGAAACAGCAGGGGAGCTACAGTTCTACTACCCCAGAACGATGGGGGAAAGCGTTCAGCAAGTTATCCTCTACTTGCCAGGTTCTAAGGGATCGGTTTAGGCTCCAACAGGGAATGGAGAACCCTACTTTAAAACCTAGACAGTAGGGTAGACTCCCAGCACTGGACAAAAGTGCCTGATAACAAGAAGAGCTGCTAAATAGCAAGTTAACCTCTACTTGTTAGGTTCTACAGGACCGGTTGAGGCTCCAACAGGGAGTGGAGCACAAGTGGGGCCCTCGGGCCCTGCCTCCAGTCCTGAGACTGTGATGGACCAGGTCCCCCAGACGTATTAAGTGAAGACTTAGACTAGCGTGGGATGCATCTAATTAGACCAAACTACGTTTTTATATTACTTAAAAAAAGGATGAACAGTCTTAGACTAGTCTTTGCAGTTTATGCAACCGGCCACAGGTCTCAACAGTCGACCACACTGTTTTCTGAGATTCTGAGTGTTATTGTTAAGTTTTGATTTTGTAAATAAGACTCCTGCGTTTAAATCCTGCACTTTTATTTCATCCTGCTTCAAGCAAACCAGGACAGTTATTATTATTTGCTGAATGTTTTTATAAACGTTCTCTCAAAGTTATGAACAAACTTTCTTACAGTAACATTAATGAACAGAGATGAAACCTGGAGATAGCAGAAGTGCAGGTGATGACAATGGGGGAAATCATAGAAACACAGGTAAGGGATATAGGAGATCGCTGGAGCACTGGAGAGGTTCACCTTTGGCATAAATACATTTCATGCATGCAAAAGAGCACTAGGATAAAAAAAATTAAATGTTTTCTATTTCTTATTTACTTATGCAGTTTTTAATGACATTTATGTACAGCAGTTTGTGTTAGCTTCATGTAAAAACATGTGCAATATAAAAAAACTTAAGTATACTCTATACAGTACCAGTTGGTAGTGTTTACTTCCATTAATGGAATCATGAATTTGGATTAAAAACAGAATTTTTTTTTTTCATAGATAAATTTGTTGCATAGAATAAGAACAGTAATTAATTTTGGTAAAACAATGAATAAATTCTTGACAGCGGTCAGAATAATTGTAAACTTAAATATTGAAGGTGGAAAATCCTTAATTTAACTGGAGACTCAAGAGACTTAATAGAAAACAAACCCTTTAATGATGAAGGTTAAAAAGGTTCAGAGATACAGATTCTAGACATTTCCTTCAGTAATCAGACCTACATCAAGGCACCTTATTCCCCTCAGATGACAATCATCAATGTTAAGCAATACTTCACAAGTGTGCTATGATACTTGACAAGTAAGGGACTGGAAATAACATGAGTGGATTGGTTTTGTTGAAATGCAAATACTTGTTTTTAAAGGGAGATGGCAAGCCAGTCCACAGTCATCTAAGTGTTAATCTTCATCAGAAAATTACAACATGGTACAAATAAACCAAGGAACCACAGAAACACTAAGTTATTAGGGAATGAATTCCACACAAAGAAAGCTACAGGTAACAGTGTTTTTAGATACGCAAGAAAGTTTCTAGTTTGCTTTTCATATCTCAAAAGATCCAAACTAATTTGTAGTGCTTCAAGATCTTGTCCATGTCCAGGATCTCCATCCGTCTGTCTGAGATGTGGCTGTGATGGGGTTTACTCTGCTCCAGCTGCTTCCTCTTCCTCCATCTCTACTAAAGCTGCGTGACGGTTGGCCTGTGAGCCCTCCTTGAAGAACACCTTCTTGATGACCCCTGCTTTGGGTGCACGGATGGTGTGCTGCCCAGGAAGAGGAGGACACCATCAGTTGTGATGTGGACTATAAAGTGCACTCAATGAGAAAGTGACAGAGCCTCACCTCCATTTTCATGGCATTCATCACCATTAAGGGATCTCCTTTCTGGACCGAGTCTCCAGCCTTGACTAGCACCTACAAACACAGCAAAGCACGAGTTCCAGTGCAGTGACGATAGCAAGCACTCTCTACTGAAACCAGACAGACTCACAGTTCGGCTGCCAGATAGAGTAAAGTGCCCCCTACTCTGCTCTGATTGGTCAGATGGTCCAGTCTGTTGTGATTGGTCTACTCTGCTCTGATTGGTCAGATGGTTCAGTCTGTTGTGATTGGTCTACTCTGCTCTGATTGGTCAGATGGTCCAGTCTGTTGTGATTGGTCTACTCTGCTCTGATTGGTCAGATGACCCAGTCCGTTGTGATTGGTCTACTCTGCTCTGATTGGTCAGATGGTCCAGTCTGTTGTGATTGGTCTACTCTGCTCTGATTGGTCAGATGGTCCAGTCTGTTGTGATTGGTCTACTCTGCTCTGATTGGTCTACTCTGCTCTGATTGGTCAGATGGTCCAGTCTGTTGTGATTGGTCTACTCTGCTCTGATTGGTCAGATGACCCAGTGTGTTGTGATTGGTCTACTCTGCTCTGATTGGTCAGATGGTCCAGTCTGTTGTGATTGGTCTACTCTGCTCTGATTGGTCAGATGGTCCAGTCTGTTGTGATTGGTCTACTCTGCTCTGATTGGTCTACTCTGCTCTGATTGGTCAGATGGCCCAGTGTGTTGTGATTGGTCTACTCTGCTCTGATTGGTCAGATGGTCCAGTCTGTTGTGATTGGTCTACTCTGCTCTGATTGGTCAGATGGCCCAGTCTGTTGTGATTGGTCTACTCTACTCTGATTGGTCAGATGGTCCAGTCTGTTGTGATTGGTCTACTCTGCTCTGATTGGTCAGATGGCCCAGTGTGTTGTGATTGGTCTACTTTGCTCTGATTGGTCAGATGGCCCAGTGTGTTGTGATTGGTCTACTCTACTCTGATTGGTCAGATGGTCCAGTCTGTTGTGATTGGTCTACTCTGCTCTGATTGGTCAGATGGCCCAGTGTGTTGTGATTGGTCTACTCTGCTCTGATTGGTCAGATGGTCCAGTGTGTTGTGATTGGTCTACTCTACTCTGATTGGTCAGATGGTCCAGTCTGTTGTGATTGGTCTACTCTGCTCTGATTGGTCAGATGGCCCAGTGTGTTGTGATTGGTCTACTCTGCTCTGATTGGTCAGATGACCCAGTGTGTTGTGATTGGTCTACTCTGCTCTGATTGGTCAGATGGTCCAGTGTGTTGTGATTGGTCTACTCTGCTCTGATTGGTCAGATGGTCCAGTCTGTTGTGATTGGTCTACTCTGCTCTGATTGGTCAGATGGCCCAGTGTGTTGTGATTGGTCTACTCTACTCTGATTGGTCAGATGGCCCAGTGTGTTGTGATTGGTCTGCTCTGCTCTGATTGGTCAGATGATCCAGTCTGTTGTGATTGGTCTACTCTACTCTGATTGGTCAGATGGTCCAGTCTGTTGTGATTGGTCTACTCTGCTCTGATTGGTCAGATGGCCCAGTGTGTTGTGATTGGTCTACTCTACTCTGATTGGTCAGATGGTCCACTCTGTTGTGATTGGTCTACTCTGCTCTGATTGGTCAGATGGCCCAGTCTGTTGTGATTGGTCTACTCTGCTCTGATTGGTCAGATGGTCCAGTCTATTGTGATTGGTCTACTCTGCTCTGATTGGTCAGATGACCCAGTGTGTTGTGATTGGTCTACTCTGCTCTGATTGGTCAGATGGTCCAGTCTGTTGTGATTGGTCTACTCTGCTCTGATTGGTCAGATGGCCCAGTCTGTTGTGATTGGTCTACTCTGCTCTGATTGGTCAGATGGTCCAGTCTGTTGTGATTGGTCTACTCTGCTCTGATTGGTCAGATGACCCAGTGTGTTGTGATTGGTCTACTCTGCTCTGATTGGTCAGATGACCCAGTCTGTTGTGATTGGTCTACTCTGCTCTGATTGGTCAGATGGCCCAGTCTGTTGTGATTGGTCTACTCTGCTCTGATTGGTCAGATGGCCCAGTCTGTTGTGATTGGTCCACAGCACATGTCAGAAGTGAAATGCCTATCTGAATTCAAGCTCTGGATCTTCCTCAGTACTTGTTAGATAGTGATACGAACAGATGACGTTTGTTTCACCGTATCAATTCCAGCACGAGTCCTCATCCTTATGAAGGCACTTATAAGGGGCATAATGGGGCACTTTAATTACCATTTTGGCTGTAAATGTGACCTTTTTTTTACACATAATGTTCAGTATTCTATGATTCTTGACACACTACTCTAGTCTGGCATACTATATAGAGGATGTACAGTACACAAACTTCAACCACAGCTTCCTTAAATACCTTTTCAATAGTGCCGGTCATGGGTGCAACAGCGCCACCTTGTGCACTGGCGCCACTTACACCAGCCAGGAACTTGGGCACAGGCACATCCACCTGAGCACTTCCCTCCTAAAAGAGAACAAAAAAAGATCATCCATAGCCTTGACATTAAAGCTGAAGCGTAATTCAAAGGGTGAAAGAAACCCACCATAGAAAAGATGTGTACAGTGTTGTCCAGAATGACTAGTTTGGGTCGGGACAGAACCCCATTCACGGAGCAGCACAGGAAGGTCACGCCACCCTCCAGCTGCAGCTCCCCTGACACCTGGAACACCTGACCTCCAGTCTAACAACCAAAAATGACCCAGAGACCTTAGTGAAAGGTTATATTTAGTGCATGACAGTCGTTGTTCTGACTAAGACTGCGAAATCTCTGACAAAAACCCTGCTATTCTTTTTGATTTGTAAATGCAGATGTGCATCATCATCTTTACAGTCGAAAAACATAATTTACCTCCATACTGTACGTCCCATCTGGGTTGAATGTAACAGCTAATGCCACTTCTGTAAAATAAATAATACAATTAGTTAAATATCATCTGGGTGAATCTGACAGACACAAAGGAAATGTCCAGGTCACATTTCACCCCAAAATCTAAAAATTTTTATTTTTCTAAAAGAAAACTAAGCCTATTTAGGACAATTCGTATTTTCTTTTGCATTGTGGCATTATTTTATATGACAATTATGCATATTTCCTCCACAGCTTTTAATTATTGTCATTAATAATACTGTAACACACACAAATATTAAACTGTAAAGTATGCATTACTATATATTACAATAAGTGCCTCTAATCAAGTGAATCTAATATTTTGGTAACACTTTACAATAAGGTTTCATTAGTTAACTAATTAATCTCAGTTAATGTTAATCTCGACGTACTAAAACGTGATTAAAATCATAAGTTATATCAGTTAATATTAGTTAATGAACATGAACTAACAATGAACAGTTAAGAACTGTAATGAATGTATTGCTCAATGTTAGTTAGTATTAATTAATCCATTAATGTCCATTAGTGTAGTCTTACCAATATTTTAAAAACATTAACTATACATATATACAATATACACTTATATGTACAAGCACCCTCTCCCACAGAACAGCGAAAACATTAATTGCATTAATTGCAAAAGAGTTAATTATGATTAACTTGCAGGAGCTTGACCCCTGACCTTTCCAAAATGTGTGACATTAATCAGAACAAATATAACTAAACCAATGAATAAATCCTGATTGTGTAAAAACAATTTTCTAAAGTTAAAAAGAAAAACAATCTCAAAATAATATTGCGATATAAACCCTGCATTATATAAAGCTATGCATTAGCTTGCGGTAATGATTGGCAAGACGTGCTAATTATTCAAATATGCAGACTGGAAAATGTACATAGTGATTACAGAAGTAATATAACAATAATTATTTGTGAAAGTGTTAACTCCAGCACAGATATGATCTTAATTACTGAATTACTGAATTCATCCTATAAAAATCTACAAGAATGCAGAATATTTATGGATGATGTTCCTGTAGATTTGTCAGGTGTAACTCTTCACTGGTTCAGACAGGCATCGCGGCTCGGCGGTGTGTGTGTGTGTGTGTGTGTTAGAGCATGCACACTCACTGTTGTCCCCGAGCTGCAGTGTCAAGTTCCTGCAGTGCAGGACATTGAGTCGTCTCCCATTACTGGAGGCAAACGGTGAGTACATGTCTGCAAGAGGAAGCTCAGGTTAACATCTCAAACGAGCGTCACACACACTGAACCAACAACATCAATGAACACCGAGCCGTCCTCACCACTGGACTGGTCCCTGAACTCCTCGGTGTGCCGCTTCTCTCGGAGCAGCAGACCCAGAGCGGCCTGACACAGCACCGCACCGCACGGGCTCTGGGCCGCGGGGAACAGCTGATCGTAGTGCTGCGGGATGAAGCTGGTGTGAACGTTCCCCGCCGCGAACTCCGGATGCCCCGAAAGACTCAGTAGGAAGTCGATGTTGGTGTTGAGACCCACAATCTGTCAAATGTACATTTGTTTAATACATGTGGAACACTTCGCACATGGGTAACGTGCGGTTTTGAACAGTTTCCATGTGAAATCCATGTGATCCCGTGTGGAATACATAGGAAATTCATATATTTAGAATAGTGAAGGAAATCTCTAAGCCTGTTTCCGCCACAGAATAAAACATTTTAAAAGATAACTGTGACTTTTTATCTCACAATTGCGAGTTTACATCTCACAATTCTGACTTTATCTCTCGCAATTCAGAAATTCCAGTCAGAAATGTAAACTCGCAATTGTGAGATAAAAAAAATGCAATTATCTTTTACATTTTTTTATTCTGTGATGGAATCAAGCTTCCATAAAATCTAATTCAGTTGAAGTAGATTGTGTGGTACTGTTGTTTTTAAATGTCTTGGTAGCTGATGGTTAGAAAAGTTAATGTAATAATGTACTGTACATCCAGCCGGTTGTTATCACAGAATAAACCCTGACAGGGTGATCAGATTCAGGACAGGGCTTGTAACACCCTGAAGGGGTTTATTCTGCGATAACAACCGACTGCACATCCGTTATCCTGCTCATTACACGTTATTTCTTACTTAAGTCAATAATTGGGCACAAAATATAGATTTTTGTTTAAATATTTCATTAGTCCACTCAACGCAAGGCTTCCGCAAAGAAAAAAAAGTTTCTAGTAAGCGACTTTTAGCCGAAGCGACTGAACAAGTTCAAACTAGAAGAACATTTAAAGTCCCCTTGTGGTGAAAATCCAGCTTTTAATGTAGTTTATGTGTCTATGTGGTGTTTTTAATCTGCTTTAAGACAAAGCATGTGTAAATTCACCAGTCGACAGCATTGCTGAGTATTTCCTCCTTAAAACTGCAGTGAACCAAAGACAAAAACACGCTTTGAAATCGCTGGTGTTTCTGACGTCACAAACTACTTTGTAACAAATCAGATCAACGTGTGATCGTCAACCAGTGGATCTCTGAGCTGAGTGAGTGAGTAGAGGCGGGGCTCATTTGCATATTCATAGAACCGCGTATACTAAATGAGGCAAGGGTGTCGAGTTACACTCAAGCTAATTTAAGGCATGAAGAAAGTTTTTCAAGGAAAATACATTTAAATATGTCATTTTGGTGATCAAAGATGAGTTTTAAGTGATAAAATTATTGACTACAGGGGGACTTTAAGGGATAATAATAACATGCCTCGGACTGACCAATCAGAATCAAGTATTCCAGAGAGCTGTGTAATAATTGAGAAATAAAATGCACATGACAATAACTCACTGCATTACTCAACTATATAGAAGTACTTCTGTATCTGTATTGCTGCAGTGTTGACAATGAATAATGGACCTTTTTCGCTAATGTGACCAAACCTTATGAACTTTTGAAAACACAATTAAAAAACATTTAAATAAATGAGATACTAAAGAAAGTAAAATATCAGTGCTTGTGGATGAGAATGTGTGCTTACATTGTATTGTCGTAGACAGTATCTGAGTCTCTTCAGAGCAGCGGAGCGATCTTCTCCCCAAACCACCAGTTTAGCGATCATGGGGTCATAATGGGCAGACACCTCATCACCTTAGACATTATGAACAGACATACAGCATTACCAACCAACACTGAACTATATCATTCATGAATGACTGTGAAGTGCTCATATTTATTTTCTAATAAGGTATTTTTAGTTAATGCTTAAGTATTATCAAGGGCAAAACATCATTGTCCAGGAGCGTAATTCTGGATTATTTATGTACCATAATCATTATATGTTTTTCCTTCAGTCCTCAAAGTCACAATGAAACACAAGTAGCAACAGATCTTTTCTTATGTCTTGTGATGCACATCTGAGTGTAATGGATTATTGAAGAAGGAAAGGTTATAATGCTCCTAAAATTCAAGATATCATGAGTTTTGTATGTATGAGTTTGTACAGTATATCATGATATAGTAAAGCCATATCACACAAGTGTTTTTGTCAAAAGTGATATTGATTTTATACAACAGTTCAATAAATAAGAAGTTAATATTGTGAAAAATATCAGTACCATGATACAAAAACAATTAATATAGAATATTTGAATGTGGGGAAGAAATATTATTTAAACTATAAAAGAAAAGCCATTTGAATATATTAAGTGACTATGTACTATGAGGTGAAGCACCTTCTCGAACGCCCGTCTCTATGCGTGTGCACGGGTCCCCCTGCGGGGTGGACAGGTGTAGCAGGGGTCCCGCTCCGGGGAGGAAGTCGTTATTGGGGTCTTCAGCGTATATTCTGGCTTCAAAAGAATGACCTCGCAACATGATCTGCTCCTGCGTGAGGGGCAACTTCTCCCCCGCTGCCACCTGAGGGACAAACACCACATGACACGACTCTGAATTTAATGAAGCCACAAACAAGTAAAGCAAGCAGGTGTTATTGTGACCCCTTGTGGACAAATCTGCAAATGACTTATGTCAGTGTCTTAGGTAGCTTCTGAAGGGCAGTGTTTGGAGTCTTACACGCAGTTGCCACTCCACCAGGTCTGTTCCTGTGATCATCTCAGAGACGGGATGCTCCACCTGCAGACGCGTGTTCATCTCCATGAAGTAGAAGTTGTGCTGCGCGTCCATGATGAACTCCACCGTTCCTGTTCAGCCAAAAATGAAAATTCTGTTATTTCTTGTTGATCGGTAAACTTCTTACTGGTGAATAAAACTGTTGATTTCTTTTATATTATGGCCTTTTACAGTCTTTGAGTCTACTAGAACAGGTTTTCCTGCTTGAATGTTGATTATTTTCCCTCATATTCTCCATTGTTGCGGCTCCTCTCTTCCCAGTCTGTCAGTAACGCTCTGTTTAGTTCCTGTCTCTATGAAGCCCCTCCTCCTGAAAAGCACACTGTGCTCTGATTGGTCGGCTGGATCAGTGTGTTGTGATTGGTCAAGCGCTTCGAGTGTGTTTGGGAAATGTCCCGCCCCTTACCATAACCGCCAGTTTAACACACTACTAACTAACTCAACCAGGCCCCGCCCCTTTATTCTGCGTATGAATTATTTAAATGAGGAATATTGTGACGTGTTCGTTCCCGGGAGAATCTCAAGACTACAATGGAGTTCAGAAACACTGACACTGATATAGAGAAGAACTCCCGCTGGAGGGACGTTTTCATGCTCAAACAGCAACAACTAAAATGTAATTTATTCCTGTGATCAAAGCTGAATTTTCAGCATCATTACTCCAGTCTTCAGTGTCACATGATCCTTCACAAATCACTCTAATATGACGATTTGGTGCTCAATAAACATTAATGATTATTTTGAATTTAATAAAGGTTTCTTGAGCTGCTTTATATTTTCCAGGATTTTTTTCTGGTGTTTTTTATGAATATATTGTTCAATAAAACAGCATTTATTTCGAAATCGAATCTTTTGTAAGATTCTAAATGTATTTACAGTCAGTTGTGATCGATGTAATGCATGCTTGCTGAATGAAAGTATACGTTTCTTTAAAAATTTTTTTAAAAATACAGACCCCAAACTTTTGAATGGTTGTGTACATACTGTCATCACACTAATGCATCACAGAGGTCAAATGACATCATCATCACCTGCTCCAACATAGTTGACTGCTTTGGCTGCCCGCACTGCGGCCTCTCCGAGCTTCTGCCGGACCTCAGGACTGATGCCTGGCTGTAGAGACACACACACACACACACACACAAATCAAGCCAGGTCAGTTACATTTAAGGGATAGTTCACCCAAAAATGAAAATTAGCCCATGATTTACTCGCCCTCAAGTCATCCTAGGTGTATATGACTTTCTTCTTTCAGACAAATACAATCAGAGTTATATAAAAAAAATGCCCTGGCTCTTCCAAGCTTTATAATGGCAGTGAATGGCTGTTTCTGTTTTGAAGTCCATAAAAGTGCATTCCATGATGAAATATCCATGATAAAAGTGCATCTATCTGTCATAAAAGTGCATCTATCTGTCATAAAAGTGCATCTATCCATGATAAAAGTGCATCTATCCATCATAAAAGTGCATCCATCCATGATAAAAGTGCATATATCATCATAAAAGTGCATCAATCCATGATAAAAGTGCATCTATCATCATAAAAGTGCATCTATCCATGATAAAAGTGCATCTATCCATCATAAAAGTGCATCCATCCATGATAAAAGTGCATATATCATCATAAAAGTGCATCCATGATAAAAGTGCATCTATCCATGATAAAAGTACATCTCTCCATGATAAAAGTGCATCTATCCATGATAAAAGTGCATCTATCCATGATAAAAGTGCATCTATCCATGATAAAACTGCATCTATCCATGATAAAAGTGCATCTATCCATCATAAAAGTACATCTATCCATGATAAAAGTGCATCTATCCATGATAAAAGTGCATCTATCCATGATAAAAGTGCATCTATCCATCATAAAAGTCCATCCATCCATGATAAAAGTGCATCTATCCATCATAAAAGTGCATCTATCCATCATAAAAGTGCATCTATCCTCATAAAAGTGCATCTATCCATCATAAAAGTGCATCTATCCTCATAAAAGTGCATCTATCCATGATAAAAGTGCATCTATCCATGATAAAAGTACATCTCTCCATGATAAAAGTACATCTCTCCATGATAAAAGTGCATCTATCCATGATAAAAGTGCATCTATCCATCATAAAAGTGCATCTATCCATGATAAAAGTACATCTCTCCATGATAAAAGTGCATCTATCCATGATAAAACTGCATCTATCCATGATAAAAGTGCATCTATCCATGATAAAAGTGCATCTATCCATCATAAAAGTGCATCTAGCCATGATAAAACTGCATCTATCCATGATAAAAGTGCATCTATCCATGATAAAAGTGCATCTATCCATCATAAAAGTGCATCTATCCATGATAAAAGTGCATCTGTCCATCATAAAAGTGCATCTATCCATCATAAAAGTGCATCTGTCCATGATAAAAGTGCATCTATCCATCATAAAAGTGCTTTTATCATGGATAGATGCACTTTTATGGACTTCAAAGAGCCAGGACATTTTTTTAATATACCTAACTCAGATTGTATTCATCTGAAAGAAGAAAGTCATATACACCTAGGATGGCTTGAGGGCGAGTAAATCATGGGCTAATTTTTATTTTGGGGTGAACCTTTAACACCCCCAGCACATATCATACCCACACAGGATCAAGCTGAAGATGCTGAAAGAGTGAGTGAGTGTGACTCTTACCCCGGGAGCTTCCTCTATGATCTTCTGGTGTCGTCTCTGGACGCTACAGTCTCTCTCGAACAGATAGACCGCATCACCAGACTGATCTCCGAACACCTGCACCTCCACGTGTCTAACGCAACAACACACACACACACACATCACATCACACACATCAAACTATGTGAGTGACGCACACTGGATAAACCAAACACACCTGGGGTTTTCCACAAACTTCTCGACCAGCATCACGTCGTCGTTGAAGGACTTGCGAGCTTCTCTCCGAGCGGATTCCAGCTGCTCCAGGAACTCTGCTTCCGAGTGAGCGGTTCGCATTCCCTGTGGGATCAAGCAGAGGTTTCAGACGAGCGTAACACACACTACACAATCATTCAGTGGAAACTCACGCCACCTTTCCTCCGCCGCCGCGCACTGCTTTGATCATCACAGGGTAGCCAATCCTGGCGGCCTCGCTCTGAAGCCTCTCGTCTGATTGGTCCTCGCCATGGTAACCCTCAATGATTGGCACGCCTGCAGCCGACATGATGTGTTTAGATGTGCTAAAACACAAGAAACAAAGATGTGTTTCTACTGCATAAATAGAAAAGAAAGACACTTTAATGTTGGTTAGAAAAGCTTTGCTTCTGATAGTTTAGCGCACTTTTTAAAATAGTACTTATTACAGAAATAATATACCTTAAAAGAATATACTTAAGTGTGAACTGATTGTAATATTAAATGTAATTAGAGTGCTTTTGACCCATTTAAGCAGGACTTAAGAACATGTTCATAATTCTATAATGTCTTTGAAATACATTTAAAGTGTTGCTGACTGTACTATACCATTATAGTATTATGTGATATTAAAAAGTAGATTTTTTATATATTTTAATGTCATTTCTATTCAAATTTGTATGTCGTGTATTTGTAAATACACATTTGTCATGATTAAGTTGTAATTTAGTACATTTAAAATGCATTAACTTTAAAATGTATTATTGAATAAAACACAACAGTCAAAATCATAATCAAGTAATGCACATTCTAGTACATTAAGCACTGAACAAAGATTAAAACACTGAGTTAAAATGTACTTTACACTAAAACCTTTCTTTTGAGTGCACTTTTTAAAAGAGTACTTAAGTGTGTTCAGAAACATAGTTTTGAAAGTGTACACTTAAGTGGCATATTTCAGTAATATTAAGTAGTTTTTAAAAATATACTTTTTTAAGATTTGAAGTACACTACAAGTGCACATTCAACACTATTAAGCACACTTCTTTTTCACAAGAGTTGCTTAAGCTTTTTCTAGAGTGCAGTTGTACCTTTTGATTCCCATGTCCCGAATGGCTGATGATGGTGGGCCGATGAAGATGATGCCTTCTTGTTTGCACTGTTCAGCAAACTCTGTATTTTCCGACAGGAAACCATATCCAGGATGGACCGCCTTACCAAAACAACAATTAAAAAAAGATATATATATATATATATATATAATGAAAGATGTTGAAAGACATGTGTTGAGGTCAGCACACCTGTGCGCCGGATCTCTTGGCCACGTCCAGGATCTTGTCCATGCACAGGTAACTCTGCTGAGACGCCGCTGGTCCGATATGATACGCCTCATCCGCCTGAGTCACAGAGGAGACCGCTGACTTCACAACCGCTAACTACTACTGTTTAATGTGTCTGAGGAATCTCTTCTGCTCACCCAGGCTGAATTTATTTGATTAAAAATACAGTAAAAACAGTGGAATATTATTACAATAAAAAACAGCTGTTTTCTATGGGAATATAGTAGTAAAGTGTAATGTATTCCTGTGATCAAAGCTGAAATTTCAGCATCATTACTTATTATCATTACAGTGATCCCTCAGAAATCATTCTAATATGATGATTTACTGCTCAAGAAACATGCAGTTATGATATGGAGTCCCTTGTGAAAAAGAACTGTGCTTAATTGTATTGAATGTGGATATAAGTTTCAAAAGAAATGACTTATTATTACATTTTTATACATTATTACATACTACATTCAGCAGTAACTTTAACCATATTTCAAAGACAATATAGAATTATGAAATTACATATAAAGATGTACATAACAGGGTATAAAAAAACAAACAAATTGCATTTAACATAAATTGAAAATAACATCTATTTAAGTGTCCGAAAACATTACATCAGTTTGTAGTTAAGTATATTCGCACTTAAGTCCCCTCTGTCAAGTTTTTAATGTAGTTTATGTGTCTATGTGGTGTTTTTAATGTGCTTTAAGACAAACCATGTGTAAATTCATAAGTCGACAGCATTGCTGAGTATTTCCTCCTTAAAACTGCAGTGAACCAAAGACAGTCTCAAAAACACGCTTTGAAATCGCTGGTGTTTCTGATGTCACAAACTACCTTGTAACCAATCAGATCAACGTGTGATCGTCAACCAGTGGATCTCTGAGCTGAGTGAGTGAGTGGAGGCGGGGCTCATTTGCATATTCATAGAACCGCGCATACTAAATGAGGCAAGGGTGTCGAGTTACAAGCTATTTCAAGGTATGAATAAAAAAAATTGAGGAAAAAAACACTTAAATGTGTCATTTTGCTGATCAAAGATGAGTTTGACTACAGGGGGACTTTAAAGTGTATTATTTTACGCGATAACTACTCTTCTGATAAGGAAAATACATTTGAATTCAGAAATTAAAAACGTACTTATCATAGAACAGGTGTATTCAAGTCAAAGTATGTAATGTGAGAATTGCATTCTGTATTTTTGGAATCCCAAATCATTGACGACTCCATCCACACGTTCGATCTATCTATCTACCATCAAACACTAATGCGGTGTGTGTAGCTGGTGTTTCCTCACCATGGCCACATGCATGGCCTGTCTGTCTGCATCACTGTACACGGCCACTGAGCGAACACCCATCTTCCTCGCCGTCCGCATCACACGGCACGCGATCTCTCCTCTGTTAGCAATGAGGACCTTCTCAATCTGGCCTGTGAAGGAGAAACACCACTGTAAATAATAATAATCATCATAATAATGATAATAATAGCATCCCCATGACAGGTCTCTTACCCACAGATGCATGTCTGAAGGATCCTCTGGTCCAGATCAGAGTCCTGCAGTCAAGAGAGCAAGAGATCATCTGAGCACTGGGCTTGTGTAGTAAACAGTGTCAAGGGCAAGCACATCTGCAGAGGTCATGACCTCTCCGTTTAAGGTCAAACATGCAGATATATCACTTAATAACACAGCAAAACATCACACACACATATTCATAACTCTTCACTACAAGCTCATCTTCAGTCACATCGCACAAAATACACATTCATAAACAATCACGCGTTATTTTTGACCCATTTATGACTTCACAGCAGAATTTAGACAAAGATATCAGTGCAATGAATCTCGAAGGTCCAAATGCATTAGTTTATAAGAGAAATAAAGCTAACGTTACTTTACTTAAAGTTTGAATGTCATACTTCTGACAGATCGACTGATGCAGACACTGACCTCTGAACACAGCCAACTTTAATGAACACCTATATTTGTTCTTTAAATGATATAATAAATTAGCTTGAGACTTACAGCAGATGTTTGTTTATATCTCTGTTGATATGAGTTTTCAGAAACACTGCAGCCATGTTCACTGTGTTAGCGACTGACAAGTGTAACTAACAGTCGACTCTTGCCCTAAAACAGCGCATTGATTTAATCTTTTTCATGGGTTTTACAGCTCCATTAGCATAACATTCATGGATTATTTCCAAACATGTATATTCTGTCCAACTAATCCGTGTGAAATGGCATTAAAACGATCATATAGGCTACGTGGTGCTAAGTGTAGCGGCAGCAGTAACAAACACATTAAGTTTGTCCTTTTTAAGTTACCGTACTTACAGCAGCCAATCAGAAGACAGAGATTGGAGGCGGGGACTGACGTATGTGTAGGGATTATGGGATATGAAGTCAAAACAAAAAGAGGTTTCACTTAACATAGGCTTACTTGACAGATTTAAAGCCATAATATATATATAAATATATATATATATATATATATATATATATATATATATATATATATATATATATATATATATATTATAACATAATAATGTGGCTTTAAATCTGTCGTGAATATAAATTCATATATATATATATATATATATATAGGCCTATATATATATATATATATATATATATATATATATATATATATTTATTTATTTATTTATTTTATCCTATATCCACATCATAGATCTACACTTACTTTTGCAACAAGACAAATTCTATATAATGTATTTCTTTAATAAAATACATATGTGATATGATCTCACCTTATATGTGAAATGTGGAAGCAAAATGGCTGAACAAAAAAACCTATACAGCCATATTATCTTTGCAAGCCTGTTTTTTAAAATGTATTATTAGCAAACAAACAATATAATTCTTGTTCAGAGTAATACACATACTGATTGAAGATTAAAAGATGAAATGAAATAAAAAGTGATTGCACAGCTGTCCCGTAGGTGGCGATGCGCACTAAGAATGTAAATCACTACTGAACACGCAGGGACAGTGACGTTTGTATGCAATTTCCCGCGAAATCCGTCCCGACATCTATGAAATATTAAGGCTGCGTTGGTTTGGGTAAAGTATATATATTTAATATTCTGTTTTGTTAAATATAATAATAGGTAAATTAAGTTAGAAGGTATTTTTACTGTATAGACACAAGCCTTAAAGTCTTACCTGTGAAAAAGACAAAGACAAAGTTTGCTGAACACACAGAAGAGTATGTTGTCACACTATGTGTTGTCACTTTCAACAAGGGTTGTTGAAAATACTTGGATACATTTGGTCAATTAAGTCTTCTCCCATTGCGACTTCATAATTAAGCATCAATTTTCTTTTTTTTATGGCGTTTTACAAAAAGTATTTTATATTCACATGTAATACCTGCATTTTGACATGGCCCAAAATCTTCAGACATCAGACTGAAAAAGGGGCGTATGCATTACAATGAACACACTGACAACAGCAGTTCCGTGTCCACTCGTATTTTAATTGTTTACTGAGATCATTTAAAACTGTAAAGCAATATCCACACACTATAAAACAATGACATCTCTTGATTCATCTCCACTCGGTGCTCATCTAGATCTGCTCGTAGCCTCGGCCCCGGCGCTCTCGCACCAGCACATACGTCAGGATTGCGATCAGGCAAATGGCTGCAGCGACGGCCCCCAGAATAATCGGGATCATCCGTTTGTTGTAATCCGCCGAGCACTCAACCTCTGAAATTAAGTCACGATAAAACATCTTATTCTTGGGCAAACAGGTTGATAGATCACGTTTGATTTATATGTGAATTATATTGACCTTTCCCGAACACTCCACTGGCGAGGTCAAAGGCCTGAATCTGCAGCGGCACCAGTTTGAGCGTGAGGGTGCTGGACAGCTTCTCAATCGTCTCAGACTTGCACTGGAAGCTTAGGCCAGTTTTGGCTGAGAAGAGCTTCTCATGATCCACGAGTCCAATGTAGGTTTTATCTGTGGATTAAATGGTGGCAAAAAAGTAGTAATCAGCTCATAGTTTAAGAAAATTCTCCTAAGACAACAATGATTAATCTTATGGAAACTGACAAGAACTATACCTGAGTCACATTTAACCCCAAAATCAAAAGTAAGAAATGAGGCACATTATGATTTTTTACACTGTGACATTCTCTTGAAAATTAAGTAATTTTTTTTTTTTTTACCAAATTGTTATTTTGTGTGTATATATGGGTCATTGACGAATAAGGTTTTTAAAAGTGTAAAAAAATAGAATGGAGGTATAACTATATTTGAAACCATTTTTTTAGTTTACCTAGGTGTTAACAATAAGATTTTGTGGTTTGTACAATCAATTAACACTGTTTTTTGTCATTTTTTACAAGATGGAAAAAATGTCACCAAAAAAGTCATTCGGTTTAACCACTGATTTGAACGTTAAAAACTGATTTGACATTGATGTTGAGATAGTATATAGTGTGTACCACAGAAGAAATATTAAAACAAATTATCACTGATCTCATAAATGTAATCATTTATTGGACGACTCTAAACACTCCAACATATTCAAGTAAAACATTGCACAGGGAAAGGAGAAAAGGGGAAATGTAAAAAAAAGAGCCTTATCTGCTTTATATTTGTATTATTGTAGTTCCTTTAGTTATTAAAAACAATATTATTCCATTTAAATATTTACTATATCGGTTTTACCGAATGACCTTTTGACACTTCAAAATCTTTAAAATACCTTTATATGTAGTAAAATATAATTAAAACCTTTTGGATTCAGTAAAAGAGATCAAGTTGTACTACCTTACATACTTTGGATGTGATATATTTGGGTTTTTATTATTATTAAGGCCTTTGGACAAAAAAAATGACCCGTCACGTCATTGACCCATATATATATGTTCTCAAACATACCCAAAAAAAAAAATTTTGTGTAAATTGCAGTTTACATCTTGCAATTCTGATTTTATTTCTCAGAATTGCAAGATATAAAGTCAGAATTGCGTGAAATAAAGTCGCAATTGCGTGTTATAAAGTCAGAATTCTGACTTTTTTTCTCGCAATTGCGACTTTATATCACGCAATTCTGACTTTATAACACATTGCGAGTTTATAACACGCAATTCTGACATATTTTCTCAGAATTGTGAGATATAAACTCAAGTCCAATTCTCTTTTTTTTTTTACCTCAGAATAGTTTATATCTCACAATTCTGACTTTATAACACGCAATTGCGACTTTATAACACGCAATTCTGACTTTATATCTCCCAATTGCGACTTTTATTTCTCAGAATTGCGACTTTATTTCTCACAATTCTGACTTCATATCTCGCAATTGTGAGAAAAAAAGTCAGAATTGAGAGATAAAAAGTCGCAATTATTATTATTTATTTATTATTCAGTGGCGGAAACAAGCTTCCATAGAAATATGACCTGACATGTTTTTGTAACATTCACTCTTAGGGTCCGTTTACACGACACTGTTTTCAACTAAACGCGTAAAAACTTTTTATATGTGATTTGGTCGTTCATTTACACAACATCGGTGTTTCGGGGCCTGAAAACACAAACTTTTGCAAACGAGTTTCAAAGTGCAAGTTTTGAAAACGATACCGTTATCTTCTCCGTGTAAACTACAAAAACATGAATCTGTGAAAATGCTGACGTCATGCGCATGTGTATTACGTGTTCAGTCTATAGTGTTTCTTTACAAAGTGACATCGCCACCTACTGGCCTGGCATGAAAAATAAATTTAATTTTTCATGCCATTTCAAGCGTTTTTAGTCGTTTTCACAGATCCGTTTTGACAACGTTGTCGTCTGTACGCAAAAAAACGCAAAGGAAAAACATTTCCATTTTTAGTACATTGTTGTCATTTAAATATACCCGTGTTATGAATATAAATATTGCATGCTTAATTTCATGATAAGTGTGCGATTAAGCGCACAAAAAGGAGCCCTAATAAAAAGTTTTCTGTTTTTAATTGGAGAACAGTGTTGTGTAAATGGCAGTATATCACAGGGTTCCTGATGTTTTCTATCAGTGATATCAGATGTATACTTACTCTGGCAGTCTTTACAAGGAGGAGTAGGCATCAGAAGACCTTTGATAGTCTTCACATAGGAGACAGCGCCTTCCTGCAAGTGTGGCGAAATACTGAATTGCATGTTGGTCAAGGCTAGATGTTGTGCGCATATTTAACCTCAAGAGAAACGTGTCATAAATGCAAACAGATAATACTGTAGGTACCTTGATGAAAATGAACTGCAGATTTCCACCAGCAAAATCCAATGAGAGAAGAGTCTTTTTGTCGCTACAGTATCCCGAGGCTTGTGTCGAGCCGGGATTCAGGTTGAAATAGTACTTTTTCTGGAATACAAGTTAAGCAAATGTGACTAATAGAGGCTGGAAATCAAAATCCTACTAAATAATATCAAAACCATTGGGATGTAAAGAGCAAGACATACAAATTGGGTTTGACTGACTGGAGGGAGTAGATTTTGCAGAATTTGCAGAAGCAGAAAGTCATATTTTCAACAAGTAAATAAATGTAAGCTGATTAATAATATTCCAAAATTCAGTTCATTTGAAAGGGATCTCTTGTGAAAAAAGTACACTTTAGCACACTTTTAAAATCAGTAATTATTACACAAATAATATACTTTGAATATACTTAACTAAGAGTAAAGTTAAATTAAAATGTATTATATATTATGTATAATTTATATTAAATGTTATCAGCTGAACTTGAGTGTTTTTGACCCACTTAAGTACATCTTAAGTAGGCCTAATACACTTTAAACTTGTAATTTGCAATGATGAATCTGGAATTTAGTACATTTAAAGTATATTAACTTGTTATATATATATATATATATATATATATATATATATATATATATATATATATATATATATATATATATATATATATATATATATATTGTTGCTTTACCCCCAAATGCTATTACTCCCAAATGGTGCATATTCATATGTTTACCTTATAAGTTAATAGTATATTAATAATTAGCAATTATTTTTAAGTTGATTAATAATATCCCAAAATTCAGTTCATTTGAAAGGTATCTCTCATGAAAAAGAAGTACACTTTAGCACAGTAACTATTACACACAAAAAATATACTTTAAAAACAATATACTTAAGTGTGATCTGAAAGTTAAGTTAAATTAAAATGTATTACAGTTTAAATTGATATTATATGTAATCAGCTGAACTTAGTGTCTTTGACCCAACTTAAATACATCTTAAGTAATATACTTTAATAATAACTTGTAATTTGTAATGATGAAGCTGGAATTTAGTACATTTAAAGTATATTAACTTGTAATATATATATATATATATATATACACACTGAAAAAAAAACATTGCATTTTTATTTGGCCAGTTTTTGCACGCATATTTTTAAAGTACATTTCACATGGAAACTCTCATATTAAGTAAACTCTACTTAACTAAGTTAAGCTTTACTTAGAAACATCTAAGTAATAAATCCAATAGAAATTGTGTGAGACACCATATCTACATATCATAAGTTATTCAATATGTGACCTCAGAGACCTCAATACTTGGTAGACAATGACGATAACATTTGATGGATCGTTTTTGTGTTTGAATGTGTCATTTTGAGTAGAAAATGAACTCCAATTGTCACAAATTGGCAAGTTACTAATCCTAACAACAAAAGCAATGATGAAACAGTGTAAATACAGCTGGAAAACAGTGAAAAATCAACCTCATTAATTAATCAAGGCCAAGTGCATAATGAGAACACCAGTATCAGAAAGTTGAATAAATTTACTTAATTTTATAACGCTGATATTTACTTTTGCTTTTATTTCTACAAGCCTGAATTGAGTACTAATATATAATAAATAAATAAAAAAATTAAACTTTTTAACTTAACTAACTTTTTCATTCAACCTTTTTCAGTATTTACTTCACCACAAAATCATTTTTATCAATGTACTTATAGTCAACATTTGAAGTGGATCAACAAAGTTCAAATTTGTCCAAAGACAAGAACGGGTATTGTTCAAAATTCATGTATAACTTTGATGAAACTTTTGATCCGTGCACTTCAGATGTTGACTACTGTATATATAATAGAATATATTGTTGTTTTATTACTCCCAAATGGTGCAGATTCATACGTTAAGCTCTTAATGAAACTGTCCCAGTTCAAAGCTGTTGTACCCAAAACCCTTTGTACCCTTTCTGCACACATAGCTTTCTGACAGTGAGCCGTTGCAGATGCTAGTGTTAAACCAAGTGAGTTCTCACCTCTAGAAGGAATATGCTGAGAGGTGGAATAAAAGTGCTGAGGGCATAACAAGCTTACTTTGTTCTCTCTCACCACATACTGCGCTCCCAAACTGGCCCGCACACACACTTGTCCTTTAGGGTTCTTGAGGGTGTAGGTGACCTGAGGAGGGGCAGTTTCTTTGGGCTGCAGGACGGGTCTCTTGGGAGCATCTCTACTGTTGACAGCAGGAACTTCATCACTGGAAGCTGCGGAGTCTGAAAGGGCAATAGAGTTTGAGGCTTGAGAATTTCCTGTTAGCATATCGCAACGGGGGGCTTCAAAAAGCACCACTCACGAGGAAGTGTTAACCAACATGACCAGCATCACAAGCAACCACGGATGCTGTTAAATGTGTTGCTTTGTGCTTCTGAACAATTAGACTACGGCTTGCTTTCTAAAAGTTGAATTTCTCTTTGTAAATCACAAGTTTGTGGAACAATTTCATTCAAATGAAAAGGCAAATTGACTCACCAAGCCAGTGCAGGGAAGACAGCATGAGAAACAGAGCGATGGGTCGACCCGTGCGAGTCATGTTGAGAACGAGGTTGTTGGGTTGCAGAGCGTTAAACTAATGCCAGTGTGGTTGTGAAGGACGACCCTTATGCCTCAATGCTGTCAGCAATTGTCTGACACCAGGAAGCATTTTAGCCAAGCCCACAATTAGTACACCAAGTAATGATATGAGTAATGACTCTATATCGGTGTAGTTTTAGTTTTATATTTTAGTTTTGGGAAACCTAGAATCTGTGCAATGAGAAGCAGTGGCACTGTTGTAGAGTCGGGTCTGGACTTCACTGGTGCCAATTTTGGAGACAAAACTAAAATTTAGGAGAAAATAGTGTCACTCGTGCTTTTTTGTTGGAGAAAAATGCATTTAATGCCTCAAATGGTTCAATGTCACAGCAAGCACCACTCATTTCCTAAAGACTATTCAATATTGAGTTGTTTTCCATTCAATTACCAAAAATGTATCATTCAAATAAGTTGAATGTATGTGAGCATTTAAAAACTTCCACAACATCGTCATCACAACTAACAACAACTTTATTAAAAGGATAGTTCACCCATCATCATTTACTCAGCCTCAGGTTTCTTTCTTCTGTTGAACACAAAAGAAGATATTTTGATAATGTCAGTAACCAGACAGTTGCTGGTCCTCACTGACTTTCATAGTAAAAAAATACAATGGAAGTCAATGGGGTCTGGTTACTGACATTCTTCAAAATATCTTCTTTTGTGTTCAACAGAAGAAAGAAACCTGAGGGTGAGAAAATGATGACAATTTTCATTTTTGGGGGGTGAACTATCCCTTTAACTGTGTTCAACTATGCTTGTTTATCTGCAGTTAATTGAAAAACCCTGACAAAATAAGCACATTTCTTAAACACTGGAGATACAAATGTTTTGTCATTTTTGAATTTTGTAAGGTGTGAACGATGAGCAGATTGACCAGACTCGTCTGTTCACACTTTATGTGCTTTGTTCACTTTTTTACTTCCCTTCCCACTTTAGTTTTGGCTGCTCTCTCTTTTTTCTTCTTCTTTTTTTTTTTTGGTCTTTTGTGTGTTCAAGTTTCTTGTGTTTTTTAATTTATTTTAAACGTTTTAGAAAATACTGAAAATAAGAAGGTGCCATCCATGTTGTAGCATAATTTTGAAAAATGTGGATGACATTATCTTACCAATAATTACTACATTTATGGATGAATGAAGTGAAACTATTTTATTGTCAAGTTTATTTCTCAAAAATACATTATAAATGCAAATCATTCAACAACCTTTTCAATTTCTGAATTAAAAGTTTAGAATTCTTTGTTTTGTTTTTTTTGTGGTGCAATGTACTAACACAAAATATTGTTTGTAAAATTAAAAACTTACTGAATGCAGGTAGTCTTTTTGATGCCAAAAATGCATGGTTGAAACTTTTTAACCACTTGTTTTTATGTCAAGTCAAGTCATCTTTATTTATATAACGCTTTTTACAATACAGATTGTATCAAAGCAGCTTCACAGTGATAACATGAAAATAATACAACAACGTTTGTTTCTAGAAGAAAATTGTGTCATCATCTATCTTAAGTAAGGCAGATCAATAATATTGTTGAATATTAAATGTCCCCAACTAAGCAAGGCAAAAGCCAAGGCAACAGTGGCAAGGAACCAAAACTCCATCAAGTTGATAGAATGGAGGAAAAAACCCTGGGAGAACCCAGACTCAGTCAGTCGCTCAGTTCTCCTCTGGCCAACGAGCGAACAGTGTATGATTATGATCCAGGCAGCATTACAGGTCAGAGGTCAGATTGGATCAGAACATTCACAATATTATCCAGTTCATCTGGTTGGAAGTCGGAGTCATCACGCCGGTATGGAGACGAGTTTGTTGAGGATCAGTGCCGATGACTGTGGTGTCGATGAGGCCTTCACAGGGCTGATGAGGCTGGCACTTCAGGGATGCGTCATGGATGGGTCCAGGTGCAGGTCCACCATCGGATCTGGATACGGCCGGGATCCGGCTGACTTCAGTAAACAGGAGGGACTGGTTGACACTTCAGCACTGCGTTGTCATCATGTCCAGGCGCAGGCCCTTCATCAGATCTGGATACGGCCCGGATCCGGCGGACTGCTGTAAACCTCGGATAAACAGAGAGACTAATATTAGCGTAGACGCCATTCTTCTTATGATGTAAAGAGTACATCAAGATTTATGGGAAGTGTTCCCGGTTCCGGCTGACCTAATCTATGCAGCCTAACACTGAATTATAGAAGTCTACAGTGTGTTATGTGTACGCTAGATCAAAGAGATGTGTCTTTAATCTAGCTTTGATCTGACAGAGTGTGTCTGCTTCCTGGACAATGGTAGGAAGACTGTTCCAGAGTTTTGGTGCTTATTATCAACTGGCCGGAATTTTGAGATTGCAATAGACGTGAAGGACTATAATGCGTTAAGAGCTTGCTCAAGTACTGCGGAGCTAAACCATTTAGTGCTTTGTAAGTAATCAGCAATATTTTAAAATGTATGCGATGTTTAATAGGCAGCCAGTGCAGTGTTGACAGAACCGGGCTAATATGGTCATACTTCCTGGTTCTGGTAAGAACTCGAGCTGCTGTGTTTTGGACCAGCTGTAGTTTGTTTATTAAGCGTGCAGGGCAACCACCCAGTAGAGCATTACAATAATCTAGCCTTGAGGTCATGAACGCATTAACTTACTGTTCCACATTTGTCAATGAGAGCATATGACATAATTTAGATATATTTTTAAGATGGAAAAATGCAGTTTTACAGATGCTAGACACGTGACTTTAAAATGAAAGATTGGTATCAAAGAGCACACCCAGGTTCCTAACCGACGACGAAGACTTAACAGAGCAGCCATCAAGTGTTAGACAGTATTCTAGATTATTACGCATGGGAGTTTTTTGTCCAATAATTAGACTGTCTGTTTTTTCAGAATTAAGTAGTAGGAAATGACTAGTCATCCAGTTTTTTATATCTGCTATGCATTCTGTTAATTTTGTGAATTGGTAAGTTTCGTCAGGGTGTGAAGAAATATAGAGCTGAGTATCATCAGCATAACAGTGAAAACTAATTCCATGCTTCCTAATGATATCTCCTAATGGTAGCATGTACAGAGTGAACAGCAGCGGTCCTAGTACTGAGCCTTGTGGTACGCCATACTGAACTTGTGATCGATAAGACACTCTTCATTTACTGCTACAAACTGATAACGGTCAGATAAGTATGATTTAAACCATGTTAATGCAATTCCACTAATGCCAACATAATTTTCAAGTCTATTTAAAAGAATGTTGTGGTCAATAGTATCAAATGCAGCACTAAGATCGAGTAACACTAATAGAGAGATACAACCACGATCGGATGATAAGAGCAAATCATTTGTCACCGAGCAGTCTCGGTACTATGGTACGGTCTAAATCCTGACTGGAAATCCTCGCAGATATCATTTCTTTCTAAAAAGGAACATAGTTGTGAAGACACTGCTTTTTCTAATATCTTTGACAGAAAAGGTAGATTTGAGATTGGCCTGTAATTGACTAATTCTGTAGGATCAACTAACGTTTTTTTAACAAGCGGTTTAATCATAGCCAGCTAAAAAGTTTTTGGTACGTATCCTAATGACAAAGATGAATTAATGATATTAAGAAAGGCATTTATGCTAGGGCTTCACAATATTGAAAGAAAACTGACATTGCAATGTTTTGTTTTTCAGCAATAAATTGCAATACGAAAGCAATTTCACCAGATGATTGAATAACTCTGCTTGGAAAGAATTATTTCTTCTAGAATGATTGGAGTGATTTTGTAGGGGAGTGAATATGCAAATAATAATAATAATAATAATAATAAAAATAGAAGCATAGATTAATACAACAGAACAAAGGTAAGTCTAACAGTATTCAGGTACAGAAATTGACAAATCAAATATTAAATAGCACTGCATAGTCTTCATTGTAGACATTAAATGGCTATAATTAATCTTTGTTAAAACTACAAAAGTGATTTTCTTTTTTTCTTTTGTTGTTTGATTAACATTAATGACACAGACAGCTTTGGGTATAAGGCTGCTGTCACTTTAAGAGCTAATACACAGATCCAGTAACGGTTCGCCAGAGTTCCCTTTCAGTCGGTCATGTTCAACGTGCCGACGTAATTGGGATCACTTCAGGGACATGGTGCTCAGTCACCTCAGCCAGTTGGGGCTTCGGGTCAACTGGGAGAAGAGAAGAGCAAACTCGTCCCCGCGCAAAGGATCACTTTTCTTGGTATGGAGTTGGAATCGGTCAGCCTAACAGCATAGACGTTGGAACGGGGGGGACAAATGCCGCCCCCCCCCCCCCATTTCCCCACCCCTCTAGGGGTCAGCTAGCTGTTTGTTTCGTTGTTTTTGTTTTCCGTTGTTTTTTATATATAAAAAATATATATATAAATGCAGAATCTGAATTAAAATGTGTTTGATTTAAGCCTATTTCAAAATTTTGTGTCATAAAATGTCTTTTTTTTAAGCCTTTCGCACGTACGTTCACACCGGTGTGATTAGAAGGTCAGTGCATCACATGATCAACTGCTAAATTCAAATGTTGAATTTAGCCAGAGACAGGCGCGCTCAGAGCTGTCATATATCACAACTTTTCAGTGTTTTCAACCACATACTGTTTATTTTAGGTTTCAGACATATAAATTCACATAAGTACTAAAAAAACAATACATTTAGAGTTTGTCAAATACACACTGATGTCTATGGAAGAGGTAATAATAATCCTTTCCATTATAATTCGACACGTTTTATTCACATCAGATACACATTGTCTAAGTAACTTTAATGTTTACTCTATTCTTCTCCCAGTTCACCAGCCACTTACTTTTAAGTATTTCGGGAGAAGTGGATGAATTCACGTGTTGTAAATCCAACAGATCCGATTCTCTGAACTGCGTCTGCGGCACAAATTAACATGGCGCCGCCCATCGCGCATACAGCTCAACTAACGCGATGCGATCGTTATAAAGGTGTTTAAACAACAATACAACAATACAAAACATTCCACTTGCATGTATTTGACAATCGGAATATCAGATATTTCATGCCATAGCTAACATTGTGAATATTCTGAATAAAAAAGGGAAAAAATGGCATAAAAGCAGATCATCATTCATTCAGCTCTGTTGCTGCTGCGGTGTGTCACGTGACAAGCAATGACGCGTCACCATGGAAACCATAAAGTGACATTCTAAATAACGGTCGCCTTGAACCCCAAGCACCCCCCCCCCCCAAGAATCTCGCCCCCCCCTCTCACAATATAGTTCCCACGTCCCTGCCTAACAGCACGCCTCACAGAGGCACGTGTTCAGTCGGTGTTGAACTGCTTGAATTAGTTCAAACGCAGAACAGCGGCCCCCACTGAAACACTTTCAGAGGCTCCTAGAGCATATGGCATCTGCAGCCGCTGTGACGGACTGCTTCATATGAGGCCGAGCCCTGGCTTCACAGAGTCCTGAGATGGGTGTGGCAGCTCGGCTTGTACCGGATTTGTATCACCTTGTACTGCCGCCAAACCTTCAGCCCTTGGTTGTACCCTTCGTTTCTACGGGCAAGTGTTCCCCTAGAACAAGTGTCCAGGCATGCTGTAGTCTTCACAGATGCCTCTGCCCCCACCTGGGGGGCCACGTACAACGGGCATGCAGTCTTGGGTGTGTGGACGGGGCCTCAACTGCAGTGGCACATCAACTGCCTCGAGTTGCTAGCAGTGCACCTTGCTCTGAGCCACCTCAAGGGGCCGCTACGAGGCAAACATGTACTGGTCCATACGGACAACACTGCGGCCGCTGCGTACATCAACCATCAGGATGTCACAACTCGCCCGCCGTCTTCTCCTATGGAGTCAGATGCATCTGAGGTCGCTTCGTGCCACTTATATCCCCGGCCTACTCAACTGTGCCGCCGACGAGCTCTCACGGCAGCAGGTGCTTCCGGGAGAATGGAGACCCATCCCCAGGTGGTCCAGCTGAATTGGAGGAGCTTCGGAACCGCACAGGTAGATCTGTTTGCCGCGTCTGACACGTCGCACTGCCAGTTGTTTTATTCCCTGACCGAGGGCTCCCTCGGCATGGATGCGCTGGCACACAGCTGGCCCCCGGGGCCTACGCAAGTATTCGTTTTCCCCAGTGAGCCTTCTCACACAAACACTGTGCAAAGTCAGGGAGTACGAGGAGCAGGTCTTGCTAGTTACGCCTTACTGGCCCAACAGACCTGGTTCCCAGAACTCATGCTCCTCGTGACAGCCCCGCCTTGGCCCATTCCTCTGAGAAAGGACCTGCTTTCTCAGAGACAGGGCACTCTATGGCACCCGCCTCCAGACCTCTGGACACTCCATGTCTGGTCACTGGACAGGACGTGGAGGTTCTAGGTGACCTACCCCAGGCGGTGGTAGACACCATCATTTCCGCTAGAGCCCCCTCTACGAGGCGCCTCTATGTGTTGAACCTGAAGTGGAACCTGTTTGTTGAATGGTGTTCGAACTTGCTCAATCAGAGCAGTGCTTTCCTTCCTGCAAGATGGGTTGGGGCGAAGGCTGTCTCCATCCACCCTCAAAGTGTACTATGTTGCCACCAGTGATGGAGTACTTGAGTCCTGGACTCGGACTCGAGTCCCTATTCTCTGGACTCGAGTCCGACTCGAGCCTCTATTCTCAGGACTCGTGACTTGACTTGGACTCGCGGACTGATGACTCGTACTTGGACTCGGACTCGAGGATATATAAAATCGGACTTGAGCATTCATCAAATGAATGACGTTGGATGAAGTTTCTGACTAAATAGGTTTTAAAATTTGATATAAGATGTTACACTTTTCCTGTTTTGAGCTCCAAGACCGGACGGGATCTCTTTTTTTCCTGCATATAAGAACGAGCAGAGAGAACCAGCCGCGCGCGCACGCTCTCACCGTCTTCAAACAACATGAGCGGTGCTCCCTCCTCTAATATTAATCAAAATCAATTGACACGATAGTAAAAGGTCGGAAGACCGAAGTTTCACGTAGATCATTCAGAGATTTTTTTTAATTACCGCGAGGTGTGAATTGTGCTGAAAAAAAAACAAACAAAAAAAAAAAACGTTTGCCTTATCTTCTCTGAAAAGCATTCCGCACATTCAGCTGACATTAGCCACAATTTCAATAAACGAAAAGACCTATCTAGTGATGAAATGTTTTCTGTGTTGACACAAATCTTGTCCTGTCCTAAACTGCCGAGATAATCACACAAGGCGTGCCGTAGGCTACACGTCCATTAATAACACGTCCGATTCGCGAACTAATGACTCCTTTGAACGATTCACTTTAATGAATGGTTAAAACAACTGTCCATCTGTCCAACAACGAACTCACGAGACGTCTGAATCGGTGTAAAACAAATCGGTAACACTTTACAATAATGTTCCATTTATTAAACTCTAGTTAACTACATTAGTTAACATTTAGGCTACTATTAATAAACTGCACTTCTACAGCATTGTTAATGTTAATTTTAACATTTAGCCTACTAATAGCCTACATTATTGAAATCAAAAGTTTTTATTTATATTTATTTATATTGTATTTATTATTTATATTTGTCAACACAGTGGTGTCATTTTGTTTAATGTAGACCCTCTTTTATAATTATATCAGCTCTTTAAAGGTGCCAGAGTAGAGAAATGTAGGCAGTCTTGAAATATAACACAGACTCAACCTTGATGACTCGACTCGGACTCGAACACTGGGGACTCGAGACTCGACTCGGACTCGAACTCAGGTAATGGTGACTCGACTCGGACTCGACTCGGCCTCTTCTTTGGTGACTCGGACTTGGACTCGGACTCGAACACGGGGACTCGAGACTCGACTCGGACTCGACAGTTGGTGACTCGACTACAACACTGGTTGCCACTATCGCCACACATGTGCGATTCGCACATCGCAAAGGTTCCTGAGGGGGGCGAGAAGACAAAATCCTCCTCGCCCTCACTCGATACCCTCTTGGGACTTGTCTTTGGTGCTTACAGCACTGCAGAGAGCACCCTTCGAGTCCTTGCAGTAAGCAGAGTTAAAAATGCTGTCTTGGAAGACAGTACTCCTGGTTGCATTAGCCTCCATTAAGAGGGTAGGGGACCCGCATGCATTTTCGGTCGATGAATCGTGCCTGGAATTCGGCCCAGCCAACTCTCAAGTTATTCTGAGACCCCGGCCTGGATACGCGCCCAAGGTTCCTGCCACTCCCTTCTGGGACCAGGTGGTGAACCTGCAAGCACTGCCGCTCTTTATATTTAATTATAAATATAGAGCGCTTGAGTTACAAATTGAGTTCTCTTTCGCATCTTAAATGGTTTAAAATCGCATTAATGTTTAAACTGACAGGTCCTAAAACATGTTCACTCTATGATGGTTAAACTTTTCAATTAATCCGAGAATCACGTAGGCTTCGAACCATGGTACCTGGTCTGTACTGATCAACTATGATCCCACACAATGAGAATTCCTCTGGAAAAAGTCCTTAAAGACAACCTGTGGGCATCATTTTTAAGGGATATGTTTCATCATTTAGGGTATTGTGCTAGGCATTCCTCACTGAGTGCTGATTTCTGCTTGGCTGCCATTTTGAGTGATACGCTTCAAGATGAGCAAAACAGATAAAGGACAAACACTTACAGCAAAAAACTACTATACAGCAGATATAGACATATGGGATAGGTTACGTTTCTGTATTAATGAGCACATAACTAAAAACAAAAGTAAGAGAAATATAACTATTCAAATATAACTAAATGTAATCTGGTGGCCATTTTCACTGTAAATGAAGGTCATGCTTTTTTACATAGAAAAACAATTTTAACACTTATTATATAAATATTTGTATTTGTAAACATATGTATGTTAATGTAAAGTAAATGAACAATTAACATTACTGCAGCATTTTTACCAATTTTTGTAAAAAAAAATATTTTAATCAATTATCTAGTTATTAGTAAATTCTCTTAAGTACATTCAAGTAGCAGCTCTGTAGAGACTGAATTCGATGTGAGATCATTTCTTTAATTTCATGAGAGGAAAACACACAGCACAGGTCAAAGGTAGAGGGGACAAAGTATTCCCTTAAATACACACAGCTACTTTTGTCAATTTGCTTAGCGCAACTTTGCTTTCTACCACTGGTAAATGCTGTGTTTGTCTCTGTTATGGACTTTTTTCTGTCATTCTTTTTTATTTTATTGAGTAACTCACGATAATATGAATACTTGAGATAAATACGTAAAATATATCCAAAAAGCTGTATAATCAATAATATCTTTGTAAGCAAACTGGGCGACTTGCAAACAAACAACTTTCTATTGGCTTGACAGCTAATGTTTGTGTCCAGAGCACATGGATTGATTTTTTTTTTTTTTTTGGAACAAATTGTCCACCATAATAAAATGTTAAAACTGGGATCTGAAGCCAAATTGTGCACCATCATGTATAGGTCTCTGTGAAGGTCTCTTATCATTGCTTTGGAGTTGGACTAGTGATTCAGGGAATTCTGCATGTTGTCGAGAGCATCTCAAATGAGTAAACATTTGCTTTACAGCTGCTGAATACCAGCTCACCATATTTGGACAGGTGGAGATAGAGACAGAATTGAGCGATAAAGCAGTGAGTAAATCATTACAGGGGCGGATAGAGTCCAGTGGGAACATTTCTGAACACTTTCAGTGGTTTCCAGACGAGCAGAGACGTTCATGACACTATGATGCGGGACAAGATCTTGGTGGTTTTTGCTTTAGCTTGGCTTTACTGTTCTTCGGGACATGGACAAACTGACACTAACATCCCGTGTGACGATAAACGTGTGGAAGATGTTGTCAATTTAACTCTCTCTAAACATAACGAGATATTAACCGAAGGCGGAAAACTGGCTCTCTATGAAATCCTGGAGGCTACAAAGGTAGGAGTTTTGCTCTTTGCATTCAACAATATTTTGCAGATCTACGCAACTTCCTTAAGTACAACGCTGTAATTTCACACAGGCTCAGAATGAATCGGGGGACGTTCTGTTTGTGCGCTTCACAAGCAGAGAGAGCGATTGTCCTGCGGGAGGAGACAAGCTTTGGCATCAGTGCGACTACCTGCAGCGAGTAGATGCGGTAAGATCTGACCAAGTTATCTACGTGAACATGCACATTCATTATCGCAAAATAAACCCCAACATTTAGAAACAAGCTATGCAAGAAATCTAAAGAATAGCAATTATACAGGTTAGAATTAACTATACAACATTTTGATTGCACAATGCCACTATTGACCAATCACGATCAATAATCTAGCCTGACAACAGCCTTTATCCATGACCCTAGTCACATTATATTAGGGGTGTAACGGTACGCAGAAGTCACGGTTCGGTACGAACCACGGTTTTGGTGTAACGGTTCGATACGAGTTCGGTACTACAGGACAAAGCAACAAATCCCCAATGCTAGGTTACTTTTTATTATTATTTTGAACAGACAGTAGTGCAAATTACAGTTAGTACCACCTAGCAGCATTCAGTCCCCTGAGGTAGTTGGTACATTACAGCCTCCTATAGTGTAGTAAGCACTCTTGCCAATTCCCTCCAGATTCCTGATTAATGAATAGGGATGCATAGGGGGCGCTAGTGAGCTATGGGTCGGTAGATCGCACTCCTCTGCAGCTCCCGCAAAATTATTATTAAATTGACTTTTTTTTTAACAATAATTTCTACATAAAGAGTTTTCCTTGCAAGTTGGATTAGTTTCGTTTATAGTCATCGGCTACAAGATGAAAGCGAGCTTGAAGACACAATCCTCAAAAAGGAATAGGGATGTACAATATATCGGCCACCATATCGGTATCAGCCGACATAAGCGCAAGTCTGTCATATAGGCCACATAAAATTATAATGTGGACATTGGATTTAGATTTATCGGCCAATATATCGGTTATCAGCTTTCAAACATAAAGAGTTATCGGGATCGGCCAAAATGTTCATATCGGTGGATCCCTATTAAGGAATAGTTGGTTTGAATAACGTGTTGTGTGTAGCCTACTGATACGAACTGCTCTGAGACATAAAGGTTGAGATCCAAACGCAGCTTTTATTGAGTAATCCAGAACCGTAATCCAAACACAAGCAAAGGGTCAAGCACAGGAAGGCAGTCCAAACAAACAAACAAACAAACAGGGAATCCAAGAAACAGGCAAAAATCGAAGAACCAAGAGACATGAAACCAGAGAATGCTCAGAAATGCAGAGTAACACTAGACAAGACTTCGCCATGAATGACTGAGATAACCAGGCTATTATGGGGTGAGATAATGAGCTAATGAGTCACACAGGTGGATGTAATCATGGCTGATTAGTCTGGGCAAAGGATTATGGGGAATGGAGTCCGTGATAATGTGGTGATTGTCCGGGGTGGAGTCAGAGTGCCCTCTGGTGGCCATCGAGGGCACTCCAGCTGATGATCATGACACCTAATGCTGGGTACACACCAAAAGATAATCGTGCTGATTTTGGGCCGATTTCCCCTCTTCCGACAATCCTAGCTATGTCCCGATTATCTTGATGGTTATTTTATCAGATTTTCCCTTGGTGTGAGGTGTGTTAAGAGTGTCCGAACCTGCTCGGAAGAACGTCGGAGCCGCCCCGATCGCGAATCGTAAATATACAACATGTTTAATATTTACGATCAGAAATCCTGATGTGTGGGGGGAACCCCGAGGACAAACACAAGTGCACGCTCTGGAGATTATCACGTGAAACGAAACAATATCCAATCAGAAAGCGAGATGATGGAAGACGGAAGCTTAACAAACGCAGTCATGGCGGAGCACAAAGTGAAATTGAGGTGGACAGCAGAAATGGAGGATCAGCTTGTTGATAATTCCAACAAGTATTGTTGTTCCAACAACAAAATCATTCCAAACACTATCATCGCATTTCTTCCTGCATATCATCCGCCATGCTTATTCTGAGGTCTCACGAGATTTTGCGAGATTTCCTGTGTTCACAGTCGAGACTCTGGTTGAAAATCTGTTCAATCTATAGGAGCAAAACGGTTAAATCTAGGATTTTTTGTCCTCATGTTTGTGGTCTATCACATTTTGAAAATCTTATAAGATGTAAAAAATCTTTTGGTGTGTACCCAGCATAAGCTGGCATTTTCTTTGCACACAAGGGTTCATTAACATGCGGTTGCAATGGCGAATGCACAAAGTTCAATATAATGCTTTTTCAAGAAATCCCAAATCGGTCTCACTATAACAGCAACTTAAAATACATACAGATAAGAGTAAGAAACTGTAAAGGGTTTACTTTTATGTACACTCACAATAAAAGCAAAACAGTGTGCTTTTGAAAAGTAAAGAAAACAAACATGATGCCGCTTTCTGCCGTCCCGGTTCCCTTTCCCTGAAGTTTCTTGAGCGTGTCACAAAAAATGAATCGAAACTCAGCGTATAGGCGACTATCAAGCTCTTGCACGCCCTCTGAACTCTTGTTTTGGGTTGGTGCATAGATCGTCTTTTCTTCTGCTCTTTTTCCTGTTGTGGTGGTTAGCAAACAGCGTTGCATTACCGTGAGCACCCCCTCCTGTATTGGAGTGTGGATCGCCTGAGACTGACTGTATTCGTCTGACTGTATGCACTGAACCGTGACGTCCGTACTGTGGGCGAATACATGCACCGCTACACCCCTACATTATAGCATGGCTTCTTATTACTGAAATAACTGTCTTTCTTGTCTTGGGGTAACGTACATTTTGTGGTTCCTCAGGCACTCAGAATCTGTCATGCAAAAGTCCTGTTTACAGAAGCGGGTCGAGAGTTACTGGTGCATGACTGTTCAGGTATGTTGTATTATGGCTGCCAGCTGAATGTTATAATAATATCTCATGTCTCATTTCTTTTTTACTTTACAGCTAATGACACATAGTCATTTTTCCATATTTAAAGGAATTAATAGCACTTTTATGCCTTAAACACAAAACAACTCTGGTGCTGTTCTTGTGTCGGTCAAAAATTACCTTTTTTTTTTTTTCAATGAAATGATTGTACTATATTTTAGTTCAATAATGTTTTTTATTTAATATTTTGTATTTTTAGGGGATTTTATGGTACTAAATTATATTTATGCAGTAGTTATAATCCATTTATTCACTTTTTTGAGCATAAACCTGAAAATGAAATTTCCAACTTTAACTGTCATAAATCTTGAATGCTTTGGAGCACAGGCGGAAGTGTGGTCCCTTTTTACAGACGACACATGTCGGATTATTGCTGAAGTGAAAAAAGTTTGAAAAAGTGAACTTGAAAAAATTTACATTTTACATTTACATCAATTTTTATATGAAATAAATTTCCCAAAAAATGTTTTACTCTAAAACCATAAATCTAAACAAGTTGTGTTCCAAATTTGAGGTTGATATCGCAAAAAAAATTGGTTGTGCGCAGTACCAAATGGTTCCACTAGATCAAAATGATCTCCCATTCATTTCAAATGCGCTCATTTTGACCGCGTACAATAAAAGTGTGACTATTTTTTTCTTCAGGACCATTTAACCTTTTTGAATCATGTCCATAATTTTTTTTTGTGTTCATACAGTAAGTGCCAAAACCTTTACCAAGTTTCGTACCATTCCGATCAAGTAAAAAACAAAACAAAACGTAAAATGTTTAGATCAAAAATGGACGAACAGCACCAGAGGGTTAATATGATTAATAAGATTTGCTCAACTATCCTCAGATTCATCCCGTACATCACAGCATCTGATTCAAAGAATTTAATCAGTAGAAATCAGAAGACAAATGTACAAGACTGTGTACTCTTCCCATAATGCACTGCGAATTATGAAATTGGGTTAAAAAATGCCATATTATAAAACTATTTATGTGTAGTCCTTACATAAAACATTTAAACATTTACCGATACTTATATCAGTAGTTTGAAAATGTGATTTCCATTTTAATGGAAACACTGGCTTCTCTGATTGGTGGATCTGTGTTGAGGATTCTGGGTAGTGTAGTTTTTCCACTATGAATTAAACAGTATTTTTTAAAAGGAAGTTGAAATCACTCTGGATGGTGGAGTACATTAAATTTTACTCTCTCTTTCCTAAAATTCTCTGACAGCTGAGCCGGCTATTTCCTCTAAAGTTGCCCATTGTCTGGGCTGCCCTGAAAAGATTGACTTACATCAGGAAGAACTGAGAGAACCGCTCATTTATTCTTTGACCAAAGCCAACAGTATGGTCAATCATATGCACTTCTACATCTTTAAGGACTTGACCTTGGCAACAAAACAGGTACACTTTTTCTTTCCGTGATCCTGTAGCTCAGCTGGTAGAGCTTGGCTCTAGAATAAAAAAGGTTCAATGGGCTTCTGTGTAGAACCCTGGGGTTCTTGACTCAATTTTAAAGAACACTTTAGGCCAAAAAAGAACAATATGAGGAAAAATGTTTTAATCTTGTTATTAATAATTAAAACTAAATCCATAAAATGGTCCCATGATGGGAACCCCTATATATGAAGCGCCAGACAGAACCCAGAAGACAGAACCCCAAGGTTCTGGATAGAAATTTTAAGTCACTTAGAGCCCTTTCTTCTAAGAGTGTGTAGCAACACAATTGGTGTGACTTTGGGTAGATGCATAAATATGAATGTAAAATCACCTCATTTGATCCATTGAGCTATTTTATTGTTGAATTGGGCTGCGGTGTTAATGTTGTGGTGTTGTGGTTCTTCTCTATGTGTAGGTGGTTGCTGGGTTCAGGTACAAATTGCAGTTTAAAATTGAGAAGAGCAACTGCACCAGGAAGGAATTCAAATTCGTTACTGAGGAGTGTCACCCACTGCAGGAGCAGACCGTAAGATTCACACCACTTTTGTATTTTAGTGGAAACCTTGATACTTTTTTTCAAGATTCTTTGAATCTCATTTATTTGAAATAGAAATCCGTTATAACAATACAAATGTCTTTAATGCATCCTTGCTGAATGAAAGTATTAATTTCTTAAAAAAAACTTAGCCTACCCCAAACTTATAATATTAAACATTATTATCTATTAATTTAGTCTGAGATGGCACAATGCACTTTAGTAACACTCAAAGATGTTCTTTGTCTGACAGAATGTTTATATACATAAATGTATGTTATTACGAACCGTTCAAGGAAAGTTCTATGTCAAGTCAAGTATATTTGTATAGCGCTTTTCACAATACAGATTGTATCAAAGCAGCTTCACAGTATTAAATTAAAATAATACAACAAGGTTTGTTTCTAGTGGAATTTATTGATTGATAAAATTAAATTAAAATATCCCCAAAATATCCCCAATGTAAAAATTAGTGAAAATATACTTAATAATAATTCAAATAGCCTATAGTTAAAAAATGAAAAAGACAATTAACAATAAATAATTAATTTTAACTTTTTGTCGTATTTACGAGTTTATATAACAATTCTGATGCTTTTCTCACAATTGTGAGTTTATATCTCACAATTCTGATGTTTTTCTCGCAATTGCTAGTTTATATCTCGCAACTCTGACTTTCTCTCGCAATTCCTAGTTTATATCTCACAGTTCTGATGCTTTTCTCACAATTGCTGGTTTATATTTCGCAATTCTGGCGCTTTTCTCGCAATTGCAAGTTTATATCTCACAATTCTGACGTTTTTCTCGCAATTGCGAGCTTTTATCTCACAATTCTGGTGCTTTTCTCGCAATTGTGAGTTTATATCTCACAATTCTGACACTTTTCTCGCAATTGCGAGTTTATATAATGAAATTCTGATGTTTTTCTCCCAATTGTGAGTTTATATCTCACAATTCTGACACTTTTCTCGCAATTGCGAGTTTATATCTCACAATTCTGACGCTTTTCTCGCAATTGTGAGTTTATATCTCACAATTCTGACGCTTTTCTCGCAATTGCTAGTTTATATCCTGCAATTCTGACACTTTTCTCACAATTGTGAGTTTATATTGCAATTCTGACGCTTTTCTCGCAATTGCTAGTTTATATCCTGCAATTCTGACACTTTTCTCGCAATTGTGAGTGTACATCTCGAAATTCTGAGTTTCTCGCAATTGTTAGTTTATATCGCAATAACGTATGCTTTTCTCGCAATTGCTAGTTTATATCTCACAATTCTGACACTTTCTTGCAATTGCGAGTTTATATTGCAATTCGTATGCTTTTCTTGCATTTGCTAGTTTATATCTCGCAATTCTGGCGCTTTCCTAGCAACTGAGAGTTTATGTCTTGCAATTTTGACTTTTTTCTCACTATTATGTTTATCTTGAAATTCTGAAAAAAATAAGTCAGATCTGTGAGATGTAAACTCACAATTACGAGAAAATAAGTTGCAATTCGCAATTCTAACTCTTTTTTCAGAATTGTGAGATAAACTCGCAATTGCGTGACAATGTCAGAATTGTGAGATAAAAACTCACATTTACCTTTTGTATATCATTTTATTTATTTTGTGGCGGAAACAAACTTCCATAGTCATGTATAGAAACAATTTCAAAGAAAGTGTATACTTGTAATGTGCATGTGTATCCTCACACGTACTGTTGTTGTTTAGGAGGTTTTGCAGTGTAACTCCACTGTGGATGTGGCTCCTTGGAGACACGAGGTCCCAGAAGTGCATGTTGAATGTCAGCCAGGTGTCATGGGGGTGAGCCACCCATCAATATATTTATACATAAATGATATATATTCAATTATATAGATCATTTTCACCCCATAAAGTGTTGCGATAGATTTTCAAATGAATGTTTGTGCCCAACATCTTGCTTTCAGGAGTTAACAAGATTCAAACGGCCACCAGGCTGGTCTCCTCTTAGGACCATGCCGATGAAACCATTGAGTCCTCCTCCCATGCCGATGAAACCATTGAGTCCTACTACCAAACCCAAAGATTCCACAGAGGACTCCAAGGAGAGCATTAGTGCAACCCAAAGCACACTGCTGAGATGTCCTACCAAACCCTGGAAAGAGTTCAAGCCCGTCACTGACAGCATTGCTGCTCCAAGCACTACAGACCCGGCCACAGCAGACACTGAACTCAGCGATCAGGATTTGATGTGATGAGCAGCCCGTGTTTGTTTGTCTTTATGCGCTCTGCGGTAAAATGATTATCTAAAATAAAAAAAGAAGGCAAGGATGAAAGAAAATGCAACTAACATTCTTATAATGTGTTTTATGGAGTTTTGTCAGTCATTTATTTGTGGATTAGAATAATTCACAGTTGTCTCATATTTCACAATAAAGAGGAATATACAAATATGCTATTTGATGATTTTTATTGCTTGTCTATACAACGTAATAAAATCTGATTTTTTTTCCAAGAAGATTTGTATGAAAAAAAAAACTGCAACTAGTAACAGCGACTTTATCTCACATTTTTTAAAAAACACATTAGGAATTCGTAGTTCTGACATCACAATCGCGTGTTTATATCTTGTAATACTGACTTTTTTCTCCAAATTGTGAGATAAAATACTTCCTCCAGGGGTCAAACTACTTCATGCTTGTATGCTCAGGCACTATAAAACTTTATTAATCATAACTTTTATTTACACAATGACAAGAAAATGCACAAGAGGGAAATAAAGAGCTGAAGCGTATTAGCTATGTTTCCATCCACCTATTTGTACTGTATGTGCATATTGGGATATCGCATAAAAAACGCTGGATGCATCTCGAATGTTGGTTTGGTGGTTCTGAAATGCAATTATTTTTAAGCTCGTGTGGTTGTAAAAGCAGTAAACACAATTAAAGTTAGTTAGAAACAGACCCAAATTTACGGAAGAGGATTAGGGCCAAGCAATAATAAAAATGAAAATAAACCATCTCGAGATTAAAGTCATTATAATGCGAGATTAAACTGGTTAAATTTCGAGAAAAAAAAGTCGAAATACAATCTTGAGAATAAACTCATTAAATATCAAGAATAAAGTCGTCGTGTTTCGAGAAAAAACTCGTTAAATTTCGAGAAAAAAGTCATTGTACAAAAGCGAGTACATTGCGTAAATTGGGCTGATTTTTTCTTCTAAAAAGACCTAGCCGCTTGCAAATTCTCTTTAAAGTTCGTATGCTAATTATTATTCTGTCATAATTAGCTAAAGTTGATAGTATTTCTTTGTTACTGAAAGAAAGTCTAAAATATAGCTTGACTAAGTGATCCAACTCTGCCATGTCCTCTATCAGTAGGCTATGCAATGAACACTGATCCAGTGCGTTATTCTCTACATTTCATTTCGACTTTTTTTCTCGAAACACGACTTTTTTCTCGAAATTTAACGAGTTTTTTCTCGAAACACAACGACTTTATTCTTGAAATGTAATGAGTTTATTCTCAAGATTGTATTTCGACTTTTTTCTCGAAATTTAAAGATTTTTTTCTCGAAACACAACAACTTTATTCTCGATATTTAATGAGTTTATTCTCACGATTATTTTGACTTATTTCTCAAAATTTAACGAGTTTTTTCTCGAAACACAACGACTTTATTTTCTAAATGTAATGAGTTTATTCTCAAGATTGTATTTCTAATTGTTTCTCGAAATTTAACGAGTTTTTTCTCGAAACACAACGACTTTATTCTTGAAATGTAATGAGTTTATTCTCAAGATTGTATTTCGACTTTTTTCTCGAAATTTAACGATTTTTTTTCTCGAAACACAACGACTTTATTTTCTAAATGTAATGAGTTTATTCTCAAGATTGTATTTCGACTTTTTTCTCGAAATTTAACGATTTTTTTTCTCGAAACACAACAACTTTATTCTCGATATTTAATGAGTTTATTCTCACGATTATTTCGACTTTTTTCTCGAAATTTAACGAGTTTTTTCTCGAAACACAACGACTTTATTCTCGAAATGTAATGAGTTTATTCTCAAGATTCTATTTCGACTTTTTTCTCGAAATTTAACACGTTTTTTCTCGAAACACAACGACTTTATTCTCGAAATGTAATGAGTTTATTCTCAAGATTCTATTTTGACTTTTTTCTCGAAATTAAACTAGTTTTTTCTCGCAGCACAACGACGTTATTCTTGAAATGTAATGAGTTTATTCTCAAGATTGTATTTCGAATTTTTTCTCGAAATTTAACGAGTTTTTTCTCGAAACACAACGACTTTATTCTTGAAATGTAATGAGTTTATTCTCAAGATTGTATTTCGACTTTTTTCTCGAAATTTAACAAGTTTTTTCTCGAAACACAACAACTTTATTCTCGATATTTAATGAGTTTATTCTCAAGATTGTATTTCGACTTTTTTCTCGAAATTTAACGATTTTTTTTCTCGAAACACAACAACTTTATTCTCGATATTTAATGAGTTTATTCTCACGATTATTTCGACTTTTTTCTCGAAATTTAACGAGTTTTTTCTCGAAACACAACGACTTTATTCTCGAAATGTAATGAGTTTATTCTCAAGATTCTATTTCGACTTTTTTCTCGAAATTTAACACGTTTTTTCTCGAAACACAACGACTTTATTCTCGAAATGTAATGAGTTTATTCTCAAGATTCTATTTTGACTTTTTTCTCGAAATTAAACTAGTTTTTTCTCGCAGCACAACGACGTTATTCTTGAAATGTAATGAGTTTATTCTCAAGATTGTATTTCGAATTTTTTCTCGAAATTTAACGAGTTTTTTCTCGAAACACAACGACTTTATTCTTGAAATGTAATGAGTTTATTCTCAAGATTGTATTTCGACTTTTTTCTCGAAATTTAACAAGTTTTTTCTCGAAACACAACGACTTTATTCTTGAAATGTAATGAGTTTATTCTCAAGATTGTATTTCGACTTTTTTCTCGAAATTTAACAAGTTTTTTCTCGAAACACAACGACTTTATTTTTGAAATGTAATGAGTTTATTCTCAAGATTGTATTTCGACTTTTTTCTCGAAATTTAAAGATTTTTTTCTCGAAACACAACAACTTTATTCTCGATATTTAATGAGTTTATTCTCACGATTATTTCGACTTTTTTCTCGAAATTTAACGAGTTTTTCTCGAAACACGACTTTATTCTCGAAATGTAATGAGTTTATTCTCAAGATTGTATTTTGACTTTTTTTTTTCTCGAAATTTAACAAGTTTAATTTCGCATTATAATGACTTTAATCTTGAGATCCGTACAAATTTGACACGTCACGGCAGGGTTGACATCAAATACGATGTAAAAAAAAAGCCAGTGTTTCTCTCATATAACACGTATCTGAATGTGATGAACTCATAGCTGTTGTGTGTATGTCTTCAGTCTGCTTATATGATCCTAATTTATTTTCTCTACTTTCATGGTATGGAAAAGAGCAGCATGGACATTCTTTTAAAGTTCTCTTTTAGTGTTCCACAGATTTTCAAACAGGTTTGGACCTAATCGGAGACGATCTTCTGTGTATTAAAGTCACGGTGAACCATTGGCATAATTTTGTCTTTAAAAAGTGGAGATGCCTTTTCAGTGTTGTAATCGACTTTAGCAAAAAATTGTGCCGATCTAATTGTTCAGTTATTCATCAACGCTGAGATGTTTTCTTTTGTTTGCAATTCCCTAAAATGGCTATTTCTTGTCACGGATGTTCCGGTGATGAAATAATGGTCTGCGGAAATAAAAACGGTTGGTAATTGTAGTCAAAGATGAGGTTAGGTGTACATGAATGGTTTGATGTTTGCGGTTCACGGGTCAGAGGTATGAATCATCTTGCTGACGTTCTTCGGTAGTTTGCATTGGCTTCGGAGGTGCTGTGAGGTCGCGACCCGTGTCAAACGCCGCGTTTCATGTTGATGCGTTTAGAAACGAGAGCATATAAACGCTTGAGATGGTCCCCCTTCTGTCACATGAGAAGAGTCGCTCACAACAGACGTCTGTCTCAAATCAATCCTGCCACTCGACACAATGGTTAGAGAACGCATCTTCCTTCTAACCGTGACCTGCTCCGTCTTGATGTTACTAGTCCGCTGCGATGATTTCCTAGAGATCCGCTCGCCAGGAGATAACATGAAGGCTCAAGAGGAGAAAGAACTGGTGAGACATCTTTTCTTAGTCAGCAAATCATTCATTCATTATAGCATTGACAGTTAAACTATAAAGGGTAAAAAAAAAAACATTTTACAGATCGAGGCTCTTCAAGAAGTTCTTGAAAAACTGAGAAACAAACAGATTCCCACCGCGGAGAAGAAGTTTGGCTGGGTTCCGTCGGTAAGTCTGTTCATTGGTCATTTTTACACATAAATATAATTAACCCTTTCATGCATGAATTATGATAACCTCAGTCAGGATTTTTTTTTTCCTATGTGTTTTTATTGCTCTTAGGGCATGAAAAACAAGAATTGATTTTTATTTTATTTTTTTACAAATTTTTCAAAGAGATCTTCAGATGTCCACTTGAGTGGACAGCATGCGGTTATGGTTTAAACTGAAGATATACTGTATTAAATATAAGACAATAATCAAACAGATAAAGTATGTGAATTTAACAAACTAATCAATGCAATTATATCAAATCATGTGAAAACTATAAAATATATACAAAAAATATAAATGCAAAATATTGCAAAGGCTTCATATAACTTCATACAAGTTGCACTTCGCGTATCTTTGATATCAGAACATGAGGACGTGATTCCATCAGAATTTTCTACAGTCTGTCAAGGTATAACTGTGGAAACCACTCAGATGCTCCCTCCAGTGCACCAGAGTATGGAGATTTACCCTTATTAGCTCATCATTCTGATTATGTTCAAGATGGACATGCACATTTCTATCATAGCCCTCCTCTGAGAAAACCTAGCGATACGTTTTTTCAATCTCATCTGAAATTATCAGTGTTGGGGGTAACGCATTACAAGTAACATGCATAACGCATTCAGATTACTTTTTTGATGTTACAAGTAAATTAATGTGTTACAAGTAACATGCATTACCTAATCAGAATACTTTTTGATCTAACAAGTAATTAACTACAAGTAATGTGCATTACCTAATCAGATTACTTTTTGATGTAACGAGTAAAGAAACGCATTACAAGTAACATGCATTACATAATCAGATTACTTTGTGATGTTATGAGTAAAGAAACGCATTACAATAACGCGCATTACATAATCAGATTACTTTTTGATGTTATGAGTAAAGAAACGCATTACAAGTAACATGCATTACATAATCAGATTACTTTTTGATGTTATGAGTAAAGAAACGCATTACAATAACGCGCATTACATAATCAGATTACTTTTTGATGTTATGAGTAAAGAAACGCATTACAAGTAACATGCATTATGTAATCAGATTACTTTTTGATGTTATGAGTAAAAAAACACATACAATAACATGCATTACATAATCAGATTACTTTTTGATGTTATGAGTAAAGAAACGCATTTCAAGTGTCATACATTATGTAATCACATGACTTTTTTCAATGTCAATGAAAATTACATTCTAATAATACAAATACATTTATTTACAGTAAAAAAAGTCAATGCATATTAAGTTTTTAAGTTTTAAGTTTCAAAAACATTATTCACATTATAATTATGAATTGTAGCTGAAATATAGCAGTTGATGCATGACGTCCACTACAGTGGACATGTGTTTAATCAGAGTTTTCTCTCAATCTAAAATCAAAACTTGGAAAATTTTACTGTGATATGACTCATTAGATATTGCTTGATGCTGCAATATTTTTTTTACCTACAAGAGTCTCCTAGGATAGAAGGAATGGGTGGATATTTCGGAGCAACTTGGCATGTCTGACTGACCCTTGGCCATCTTGGTTTGGAGGGGTAAAAAATCGAAACACAACGGCTTGCCACTTGGTTGCAATTAATAGGATGATGCACCAGGGTCCAATGAAGAGATTGCTGTGCAACTTTGCCATAAAAACCCGTGCAAATTCAAGAAAATGCTTTTTTAATAGCTGTCCACTGTAGTGACCACTATGCGTGAAAGGGTTAATTACATAAGCAATAACAATGTGTAATTGGCATTTTAAAACTTTATTAATTATAACTTGATTATTTACACAATGACATGAAAATAAACAGGATGGAAATAAAGAGCTAAAGTTTTTGTTAAGTGAGGAATTTTTTTTTTTTTTTTAATGATGTTATCATACCAATTTCTTTAATTTTATCAGACTTTCTTTTCTTAATCAACTTTTAAAGGGGAATAAACCAACTAATTCCTCAAAACATCAATAATTCATCAAATCCATTTCCAATCCTGTTGTTTAAACATTAAGGAACTTGTTTTTCCGAGCTGAAGGGATCGACTAAAAAAGCGCGGTCACATCCCTCAAGACTAGTTTGAGCACGCCAAATTTCTCTAGAGTCGGTCCATAGACCTTATTCACAGCAGCCGCGCCATCTTTGATGTTTAACGGGAATAAAAGCGAACACTTGAACTTACATTAGCGTGATAAATACTATCTAAAACCATCTTTGGAAAAACCTTATTTGAGGTGTAATTTGATGTTTTAATTTTGCTCGCGTCGCATTAGATTACATGGAGAGGGCGGGGCTTAAGACCTTACCGCAGCCAGACACCAGGGGGCGATAGACATATCTTGGTTTACTTTACTTTTCAGGATTTGTGACACGAGTTGGACCAGAGAATGTCTAATAGGAAGAGAATTGGCACTCTCTGCTTACTTCCGGTTTCTGGACTGGCTGCAGTAACACGTCTCTGTCCATGCGGGGGCGCTCGCAGTCGAGTGCAGAATGAATGGAGGTTTATGGCGAAATACCCCTCAAAATCCACTTTTCTCAGGATATAATTTTTTGTCTAGTAATTTGAATGTTGTATTCGAAAGGAGATGCACAGAAATTACACATTGCTGGGTGTTAGATTTTTTAGAGTCACTTATTTGGTTTAAAAAGTCTTTTAAAATGTCAATGACGTCAGAATGCTGACGTCATTAGCAGAATGCTAGCGTGTTATGGGCAACAACAACTCAACCTGTAAGAAATCGAAAAGAAATAAGTACTCGTTCATTCAACTTTCGACCTATAACCCATGTTGAACTTGCAAAACCTACAATAAAATCTGAGATTTCTCAACAGCAATCGGGTGAAAGAGACACATTTAGCCGTCTAGCCCCATAGACTCCCATTCAGTCTACACTCGCCCGCGATCACCTCCAGTGGAGCTCTAATGGAACTGCAACCAAGATCGATACAATGGGGCTAATAGGAAGTGCCAAGCCTCTCCGTAGACGGGCTCTGGTTGGACACAAGTGTGCTGCACAAGCACCTGAAAAGTGAAGCCAAAACATGTCGATCGCCCCCTGGTGTCTGGCTGCGGTACAGGTCATTTGTATGCATTTGCAAACACAGTACACTTCAGGAAACTTTCTTCACAGACACTGCAACGGTTGTGATAGGACATCACATGTCTGTTTTTATATACATTAACATCAACATGTAACAAATTAAATCCAGAAAGTAAAAATATACAATCTACTTCCTACTATGAAAGTCAATGGTTATCGTCAACTGTTTGATTATCAATCAAATATAAAATTTTGAATTTTCTTTTTTTTTGTTTTTGGTGAACTATCCCTTTAACAGAATGGGAAGCATATTGTGAACATAAGAAGATGGTTGAAACATTTTGTTTAGAGAAAGGACAAAAATAGGAAGATACTGTGATTATATTGCAAAAATAAATTGCTTAATAAAGAGATTGTTCAAGCTGTATTCAGCACACACTCATGTAATTACAATGTATTGCAAAAACAGTGATGAATTGATCAAGTGTGTGTCAGTGTGATGCAGGCGAGCAGTGTGCGGTGCGGAAAGGCTCTCGCTTCGGGAAGCTGTGCAGTTGCCCAGGAGGAACCAGCTGCAGTTTCTCCATCCTCAAGTGCTTGTGAAAACATCTCCCACTCCGTTTATTGTGCACATGCTGTTTGTTGTTTCCAGTCACAGTTGTAACATGTTTTATCAAACCGACGCATAAAATAAATGCATGCATTTTTGTATAAATCTCTATTTTTATTCAAAGTCTGATTACTCTGAGAGCATGTAAAACATTAAATGTCGTACTACTGTTTCATATTCTTGTTGACTTTTATAAGAGCTTGCAACTTCATGACCGGCCACAAGGTGGCGCTAAGGGTATGTGTATTCCCTGATGAATATGAAACCTATATGAATCAGGAGTTGGTGTCATATCAGAGGGAGCTATAAAATATATTTTAATTGGTTAGTAGAACCAGGGACATGTTTAAGGTCAGGATCTTTGTACCTCCTATTAATTAAGAGTCTACATAAAATATTTTAACTTTAAATACAAATATTTGCCACACTGCAACAAGGTTATTTACACGCAATTTTAGCAAGAAATTGCGACCAGTCAACCTTTAACCTCATTTTTAATGCCAATTTGCATGCATGTCATTGCATTGCATATTAAATGGTCTCTTTTTTATTCAACGCCACAAGAACAGGAGTTATTAGCCTACATAGTAATATTAAAGTTGTGATGATAGGCTCGTCTTCCCTATATTGTGAAGTATATCCGAGTGAAACGGCTCACGAACAAGAACAAATGTGACGAACAAAGTTAGGGAATTACATTTGAAAATATTGCATAATATACAGTACCAGTCAAAAGTTTGGAAACGTTACTATTTTTAATGTTTTTGAAAGAAGTCTCTTATGCTCATCAAGCCTGCAGTTAAAAAAAAAAAAAAAAAAAAACCAGTAATATTATGAAATATTATTACAATTTAAAATAATGGTTCTCTTTTTTAATATATTTTAAAATGTAATTTATTTTTGTGATGCAAAGCTGAATTTTCATCAGCAAGTACTCCAGTCTTTGGTGTCTTATGATCCTTCAGAAATCATTCTAATATGATGATTTGATGCTCAGTTATTATCAAGGATGGAAACAGTTGTGCTGTTTAATATATATTTTGGAATACTTTTTTCAGGATTCATTGATGAGTAAAACGTTAACAGCATTTATTCATAAAAACAGCATTTATTCAAAATAAAAACATTTCTAACAATATAAATCGTTACCATCACCTTTTATCAATTTAACGCATCCTTGTTGAATTAAAGTACTAATTTCTTTAAAAAAAAATAGTTATTGTTCCCAAACTTTTGAACGGTAGTGTATATTGTTACAAAAGATTTCTATTCTAAATAAATACAGTTCTTTTTAACTTTTTATTCATCAAATAATCCTGAAAAAAGTATCTCAGGTTATAAAAAAATATTAAGCAGCACAACTGTTTCCAACATTGATCATAAATCAGCATATTAGAATGATTTCTGACACCAAAGACTGGAGTACTTGCTGATGAAAATTCAGCTTTGCATCACAAAAATAAATTACATTTTAAAGTATATTAAAAAAGAGAACCATTATTTTAAATTGTAATAATATTTCATAATATTACTGTTTTTTTTTTGTTTGTTTGTTTTTTTAACTGCAGGCTTGATGAGCATAAGAGACTTCTTTCAAAAACATTAAAAATAGTAATGTTTCCAAACTTTTGACTGGTACTGTATATCCCACAAACTTGTTTATCTCAAAATTCACGCCTGTTGATAATTTTTGTAGTTTTTGTAAGACAGAACAAGAATCGTTAACTCTTTTATGGTTGTTCATTTTGTATTACATTCTGGAAAGCACAATAACAATTGAAGGGAAACAGATTATTACCTATTTTGATTGTAAAGATAGAAATTTATGTAATATTGTAAATCTCTTTATTTTACTAGGTAAGTTCCATATTCATAAAGCAACATTTTCCAAATCAAGACCATGCTTTAAATTATTCCAAATTGAAACTGATATATATATTTTTGAGTCTCTTAAATTGGTAAAAAAAAAAAAAGAAAGCTATGTTAATAACTGATATATAAACTTTTCAATTAAGAAAAAATGGGAAAAAAAACATTTTATCCTTATAATTATTGAAGTTTTTAAGTGTTGTTTTATTTATTTATTTATTTTTATTTAATTCATGTTATTTATTGTTTGCTACTTGTAATTATTTGATTTATATTCTTTGTTTATGGACTGTGATGACTGAATGTTTGTAAATTGATTTCTAAATAATAATAATACATTTTTAAAAATGTGGGCGGGGCTTGATTTTGTCTTTGGGGAATTGATTGGATGGTGGTGGTTTGTTATTGGTGAATCTCATGTGATTGACAGGTTATAGCCCCGCCCTCGTCAGAGAAGAGAGGAGATGAGCTGCGGAGGGGAAGTTATTCTGATTCAAGATTATGAGGAACATGAATTTAAAATAATAATGATGTGCACCAATAAATCATTTATAATAAATACAGCAATATTCCATAATATAACACAAACTGTCCATTTTGATTTCATGGACTTTTAAAAAAAGTGACACCAGTGACATGTTTTCAGCTCTTTTTTTTTTTTTAGTTTGTTAAAAGGATTTATATATAACTTAAAATAATTTCTAAAATAAGAAATTTGGTTAAAAAGAGCCCACTTCTTCTAATGCATAAGGCATTATAATCCTTATAAAATAAAATATCCTTATAAAATAAATAACCTCACAATGTTTTTTTTTTTTTTTTTTTTTTTTTTTTTTTACATTTTTCAGATGGTATTCTAAAAAAAGCACATCAAATGCACACGTTTTCTTTTAATATGGTTCCAAAATACCAATTTTCAATCTCTTAATCAGCTGATAGGACACAAATGACGTCAGGCATTATTCCCCGCCCCTCACATGTAAATTGTGGGTGTTTCCCTGAGCGCATCGCTTGTAGTGCCATTGGGCAGTCCGATTCATTAGAGGGGATCGGTTCGTTTGAACGAATCATTTCAATAAACCGGTTCTTTCGAGTCTAAATTGTTACCAGAAGTCAACACGCAGCATTTCGCGTTTCTTTGTTTCGCACCTATATTAATATTTGGCTGTTATCACCATCTTTTCGATTAAGTTATATATATAGTGTGTGTGTCAATGTAAATGTGTACCAGATTAATTTGCTCTAACTGAGTCCCTGGTTTGGCGTATCAGTTATTCAACCTTTTTACATATTTGAAAAAAGAAATCATCTTTGTGCCAAATTCAGTGTTGTTTGTTGCTTCTGTTTTCCTCTCACAGCAAGTTCCCCCGTAATGGATCTGGAGAGAATCGATTCGACTGAATCATTAAAAAGAACCGATTCAAATGAACAATTCGTTTGCGAATCGGACATCGTGAGTGTGATAAACTTTGCAACATGGCGGCGGACCACATCGGCGAGTTGGCAAGCATGGAGAACTCCAACCGAAGCGCTCGTCCCGGTTTCTGCAGCGATAAATACTCTCTGCTCGTCATTGTCGGACAGCCCGGTCCGGCTGGATTTGTGGATTTACTAGTGTCCGAGATTGAAAGAGGTAAACATTTGTCTTACTGTGTGATGGGGACTGAATGAGATCCAGCGCGCGCTTCCCTCGCCCATCACTCCGAGTCTACGTCACGAAGAGAAAAATCGCTGAAAACAAACTAGTTTATCACCGCAGCGTCTTCAGAAAACGACGGCAGTCTCTTTTTGTAGCTCTTATTGCTGGAACATTATTATTATTATTATTAAAAATGTTGGAATATAACGAGGAAGAACTAATTTTGTAGTTTCATTAAATTTCTGCTGCCAGTTTAATCCTATTATAACTTTGAAATGTACCTCAGTATTGAGGACTGGCTAATATAAAAGGCTGTGTGATATAAATGGGGAGGTTTGCTGAATTTTCATTGAAAGTCTCTTGAAAGCTGTCACATGGCATGGATGTAACCATATACTAAACTCCAGAGACTCCCTTTTGTTATTATGACCTTGACCTCCTTTCATTTTGTCTGCTGAGTAGGAACTAAAAGAGATGAATGCCCACACAGGGCTCATATACGCGTATTTACTGTTGACCTGGGCTCTCAGCTTTCAGCAATGCCGTAGTCCTGTAAACACAGCGAGCAAGGTGTGCTCTAAGAGCGTGTTGCGAACATTCCCTTTAAGTTCTGAAAATGTTATTTTGGAATGTTCTCTGAACGTTCAAACCGTTAATTTTCTTTTTAACATTTAATTTGATCCTTTTGCAAACAATTTTGGTAACGTTACTTTTGAATGTTATTCGTATGCACCCCTAAAAGGTAGCAATATGTACCTTTGAACATTTCAGGGGTAAATGAGGTACAAAGATGTCCCTTTGTAGGGTTACTTCACCCAAAAATGAAAAGTACCCCTTGATTTTTTTTTTCTTAATTTTCTCTTGTGTATTTGACACCTATTATTTCAGACAAATACAATCAGAGTTATATAAAAAAAATATCCTGGATCTTCCAAGCTTTATAATGGCAGTGATGGATGGATGCACTTTTATCATGGATAGATGCACTTTTATCATGGATAGATGCATTTTTATGATGATAGATGCACTTTTATGATGATAGATGCACTTTTATCATGGATAGATGCATTTTTATGATGATAGATGCACTTTTATGATGATAGATGCACTTTTATCATGGATAGATGCATTTTTATGATGATAGATGCACTTTTATGATGGATAGATGCACTTTTATCATGGATAGATGCACTTTTATGATGATAGATGCACTTTTATCATGGATAGATGCACTTTTATGATGGATAGATGCACTTTTATCATGGATAGATGCACTTTTATCATGGATAGATGCACTTTTATGATGATAGATGGATTTTTATGATGGATAGATGCACTTTTATCATGGATAGATGCACTTTTATGATGGATAGATGCACTTTTATGATGATAGATGGATTTTTATGATGGATAGATGCACTTTTATCATGGATAGATGCACTTTTATCATGGATAGATGCACTTTTATGATGATAGATGCATTTTTATGATGGATGGATGCACTTTTATGATGGACGGATGCACTTTTATGATGGATAGATGCACTTTTATGATGGACAGATGCACTTTTATGATGGATAGATGCACTTTTATGATGGATAGATGCACTTTTATCATGGATAGATGCACTTTTATCATGGATAGATGCACTTTTATCATGGATGGATGCACTTTTATCATGGATAGATGCACTTTTATGATGGATAGATGCACTTTTATCATGGATGGATGCACTTTTATTATGGATAGATGCACTTTTATGATGGATAGATGCACTTTTATCATGGATGGATGCACTTTTATCATGGATGGATGCACTTTTATCATGGATAGATGCACTTTTATGATGGACAGATGCACTTTTATGATGGATAGATGCACTTTTATGATGGATAGATGCACTTTTATCATGGATAGATGCACTTTTATCATGGATAGATGCACTTTTATCATGGATGGATGCACTTTTATCATGGATAGATGCACTTTTATCATGGATGGATGCACTTTTATCATGGATGGATGCACTTTTATCATGGATAGATGCACTTTTATCATGGATAGATGCACTTTTATCATGGATGGATGCACTTTTATCATGGATAGATGCACTTTTATCATGGATAGATGCACTTTTATGATGGATGGATGCACTTTTATCATGGATAGATGCATTTGGATAGAAGCCAGGACATTTTTTAATATATTCGTCTGAAAGAAGAAAGTCATATACACATAGGATGGCTTGAGGGCGAGTAAATCATGGGCTAATTTTAATTTTTGGGTGAACTATTAACCTTTAAGGGAACTGCCCCAGTGAAAAGCTGTTGTGCAGATAAAAGGTGCAATTTTTGCACTTTTTTTTTTGTTTTTTTTTCTGAGAGTGAATGTCTAAATAACAGTATGCTGTGGCATTTCAAGCCTTCGGTTCATGTCCATGTAGAGCCTTGCCTGTCTGTGCAACAATATATTTTTCTTCTAGCCTCACTGAGGTGGGAATTATGCTATTGGTTTCCCAGTATTTAAGGTGTTTTTTTTTTTTTGTGCCAGATTCTTGGCCTCTGGATCCCAGAGCACATAAACAGACCCATGCAGCTCTGCAGAACATAAATAATGCAGCTCATTTACTTCAGCATGGCTTCCCTGTCTGCTAGAGATCTCTGCGGGCCTGCAATCCCCAAATCTGAACGCACACTCGTATCAAAGATAAGCGCAATCGCGTCGCAGCAGATGTGCGTCGATGACTTGTTTTCTCTCGGTTGAAAGTCCCTGAAAAGGCGAAGCAATTCTTTTGTCGATGGACAGCAGGGTTATATATAGCGAGTCTTCTGTTTGCAGACTCTCCTTCCTCATTGTGCTGGTTTGCGCAGCTCAAAGTTCATCAGTAATAAGTGTGAGGTGCGTCTGCTGCGTTGAGAGAGAGCCGTTTCAACACTGGTTGGTTGGTCAGACTGGGAGAAAACACTGGTTAGACATGATCGAGTTATTTTCCTTTTATCATCTGCTTTCCTTTGATTTTCAGTCTCTTTATCTGAGGCTATACACAAGGGCCGTGTGACTGATACACACACATCCTCTTTCTGACTGTTGCCAGCGTTTCCTTCTCTTCCTGGTCAGACGGTGCCGCTTCCACCACAGTGATCTGGCAGGAATAAGATGTGATCTGTTTTAGATGGTGTCAGCACCTTCGGAGAGAAACTGTTGAAGCTGGTTGAAACTCTTCAGTTGGTTTAAATCACCATTCTGTGTTTTTATCCTCAGTTTGGCCCAATTTTTCTGCACCACTTTCATTAAAACACGATCAGCTGCCTTCTTTATTCTCCTAAAAGACACCAGTCTGCAAAATTAAGTGTGCTTGAGGCCGTTTGTTCAACAAACACTCCTCGGCAACTGCATATCAACACCTAGGCTATAGCAACCAGTGTTGGACAAGCTACTTAGTAAAGTTGTTAAAGTCTGTCTGTATCCCTTAAACTCATCATTGATCTCCTAAATTACATATTTAAGCGTATTTTTCCCCTGAAAATAATTTCATCATGCCTTAAAATATCTTGAATGTAACTCGACACCCTTGCCTAATTTAGTATGCGCGGTTCTATGAATATGCAAATGAGCCCCGCCTCCACTCACTCACTCAGCTCAGAGATCCACTGGTTGACGATCACACGTTGATCTGATTGGTTACAAGGTAGTTTGTGACGTCAGAAACACCAGCGATTTCAAAGTGTGTCTTTGAGACTGTCTTTGGTTCACTGCAGTTTTAAGGAGGAAATACTCAGCAATGGTGTCGACTTATGAATTTACACATGGTTTGTCTTAAAGCAGATTAAAAACACCACATAGACACATAAACAACATTAAAAGCTGGATTTACACCACAGGGGAACTTTAAAATAAATTTGGCTTTTGAATGCAAACGAGAAACTTTCTATAAGAGGGTGAATGTTTTCTGAGCTCAAATGTTTGTAACGCTGCAGAATAAAGTAAGATTATAACAGCAGTGCTGTGTCTTTTCATGTAATATAGCTAATCAGAGGCTTGAAACGGCTTACTGTGATGGTTAGGGGTGGGCAATATGTAACCAAAATCTTAAATCACGATACGAGTTAAAGATTTTATGATTTCAAAATTTGATCTCGATTTAAATTTTTATAATTCTTACAACCATTTTCAATATCATAAAAAAAAACTCCTAGCCTAAGTATAAAAAAAACTCTCAAGCTTACTGAAGACAAGTAAACCGTGATAAAGAAAGAACAAAGAAACTAATTACAAGCATATGGGAAAATAAACTACAATTGAACAAAGACACAAATGAAACAAGTCCCCTAACAAAAAAACTTCAAGCACTAGAAATAATAAACACTACATAAAGTAATCAAATGTATAAAAATACTGCATGCATAGTCTTCACTGTGCAAATTAAATATAAATTTATTCTTCTTAAACTTACAAAAGTGATTAGCATTAATAACAACAAGCACAGGTCCAATATACTTATACGTTTTCCTTCTCAACTGTTTATACGTACAGTACAGGCCAAAAGTTTGGACACATTACTATTTTTAATGTTTTTGAAAGAAGTTTCTTCTGCTCATCAAGCCTGCATTTATTTGATCAAAAATACAGAAAAAAATGTAATATTGTGATATATTATTACAATTTAAAATAAGTGGTTTTCAATTTATTATACTTTAAATGATCATTTATTTCGGTGATGCAAAGCTGAATTTTCAGGATCATTACTCCAGTCTATCACATGATCCTTTAGAAATCATTCTAATATGATGATTCATTATCAAAGTTGGAAACAGTTCTGCTGCTTAATATTTTTTCATAACCTGTGATACTTTTTTAGGATACTTTGATGAATAAAAAAAGAAAAAGAAAAAAGAAAAGGAAAAAAAAAGAAGCAAATGTTTTCAAGACAGAAATCTTTTATAACAACAATATACACTACTGGTCAGTAATTTGGGGTCAGTAATTTTTTTCTTTATTTTTTTTTAAATAAATCAATAATTTTATTCAGCAAGGATGTGTTAAATTGATAAAAAGTGATAATAAAGAAGATTTATATTAAAACAATTTTTTTTTAATTTTGAATAAATGCAGTTCTTTTTAACCTTTTATTCATCAAATATATTAGGCAGCAGAACTGTTTCCAACACTCATAATAAATCAGAACATTAGAATGATTTCTAAAGGATCATGTGATTGACTGGATGTCACATGTGACACTGAAGACTGGAGTAATGATCCTGAAAATTCAGCTTTGCATCACCGAAATAAATGATAATTTAAGGTATAATAAATTGAAAACCAATTATTTTAAATTGTAATAATATATCACAATATTACATTTTTTTCTATATTTTTGATCAAATGAATGCAGGCTTGATGAGCAGAAGAAACTTCTTTCAAAAACATTAAAAATAGTAATGTGTCCAAACTTTTGGCCTGTACAGTACATTTAAGACATAAATGAAAGTTTACTTGCAAAAGACATGGTCACTTTGACACACAGATATGTGTATTTAACAGTTCAAGACCAATTAGGCGTCAAAAAGCACTCAGTTTTCTCTTGCTCTATGAGCAGCGGCTTCATGTCGCACGTTTTTAAGACAGCGCTGACACTGAGACACAGTCTGACCGCTCGCGCAATCGCGCATATAGCAAAATGAGCTGTCTTTTACTGCTTACTGTGCTTAAACACTTTAAAATCACTCGTTTTTAAACCGCAATAGGTAAAAACACATGCAAACGATAATCTTGTGTGACCGCGCAGCACATCAGCGTCACATGAGCGTAACCGCGATAGAGGCAATAGTCCAAAATCTCTACCGGTTGACAAATTTCTAGCAGCTAATAGTGTCTCCCGGTACATCGCCCACCCCTGGTCATGGTCCACCACGGCTGGAAACTCAACAATTGGTGTCTCTTACTAAACCCCAGCTGGTATTTGGCAGTACATGAGAAACCTGAAGTCATTGCAGTAGTAGGGTTCTTCTTAAATGAGTCAGTGCTGGAAAGAGGTCGTCTTATTTTGGCTCGGGGGGGAAAAACAAACTTTTTCCAGTTTCTTTTAAATTCTCTGTATTATCTTCCGTGGCTTTTTGTCTTTGGGTTATTGCTGTCCAAAGATCAAAATCTCAAACAAAGTTTGACTTCAACCTCATTTTATAACTTTATTTATATATCCGGAGAAGAAAACATGAGACCTAGCAGCTTTCGCAGAACCTGTGAAGTCTGTGGTTGACCTACTCATTTCTTTCACGGCAGACACACAAAATCTCACCACAGGGTTTCCGCCGGGCATTAAAAAGCATTAAAAGTCATTAAATTGATTTTGTGAAAATTAAGGCCTTAAATAGCATCAAAAAGCATAAAATTGTAATCCTATGGGCATTAAAAATTTAGACATAGTTTTGAAGAAAATTGTCTGCTATCAGTTTATTTGAGTATAGCCATCATAATTAATCATTTTTATTTGCTGTCGCAAAATATGTGCGTTAGTGTGATCTACGCAGAACCGGTTTGGTGATTGCTTCCGGCCGGAGCAGAATTGCCGTGATGCGGAGGTGACGCGGGCTTTTTGTACAGCGGTGGACGGGAATAAAACTAGACCAGGAAAATGTGAAAGTGCAAATTACATTAGAAGTGGATATTTAACGCAGCATCCATTCATTTTTGTTATCCTTTGGCAAGCTTTACATTATATGATCCCGCTCTTATTCATGCTTTGAACGTGAACTTGCCTTGAACAAACAGTAACACCTTCATTCATTCATTCATAAGAAAGATGCCATTAAACAAGTAGGCTATTTGAAATATTCTGTCTTTGTCGTTTCTACATTGATTTGGAGATTAACTGTGAAATTATAAATATAATTTAATATAATATATGTGTATATATGTGTGGTTAGTGTCATGTATGGCATTAAACATTTTTAAAATGGCATTAAAAAAGGCATTAAAAAGCGTTAAATTTATTTTGAAGATGCCTGCAGAAACCCTGCACCAGGAGGGTTATAAATAGTCTGTGTCACTGTCTCTTGTCCCGTGGACCACAGGACGATGTGGACGTTGAATGTGGTCGATGAATAATTGAGCGTCCGCATGTGTTGACTGAAGTCTGACTGGGCTGGATTTGTCTCTGCACAGGTGTTCGCTCGTGGGACGTCGACCTGAGCGCCTGCAACATAGACGAACAGCTCAAACTGTTTATTTCAAGACACTCCGCTTGCTTCTCTGAGGACCTCAAAGGTAAGAAGCCAACAATATATGAAAGATTCACCCTTGTGCTGTTTTGGCATTTTCATTTTGGGGGAGATCTGTGGAATTTTGTGTGATGGAAAAGGTCTTTGTTTAAACTAAGAAACTTTTGTGTTCTTTTGCGAGTGGATGCAAAGTGTCTCGGGGCAATGCTTTCTTCAAATGAACGCAACGTTTCATGGTGAACGCAAACGTTTTTGTGAGCGAACGCAAAGTTTTGTTGGGAAACGCAAAAGTTTTTACAAGAGAATGTAAAATTTCTGTTTTTGTGAGCGAACGCAAAGTTTCGTTGGAAACAGTTTTTTGTGAGCGAACGCAAAGTTTTCTTGGGGAACGCAAACATTTTTGAGAGCGAACGCAAAGTTTCGTGGGGGAACACAAATGTCTTTGCGAGAGAATGCAAAGTTTCGTTGGAAACTGTTTTTTGTGAGCGAAGTCAGTGAACGCAAAGTTTTGTGGGGGACCAAACAGTTTTTGTGAGCGAACGCAAGGTTTCGTGGGGGAACGCAAATGTTTTTGCGAGAGAATGCAAAGTTTCAGTTTCTGTGAGCGAATGCAAAGTTTCGTTGGAAATAAACAGTTTTTGTGAGCGAACGCAAGGTTTCGTTGGAAATAAACAGTTTTTGTGAGCGAACGCAAGGTTTCGTGGGGGAACGCAAATGTTTTTGCGAGAGAATGCAAAGTTTCAGTTTTTGTGAGCGAACGCAAAGTTTCGTTGGAAATAAACAGTTTTTGTGAGCGAACGCAAAGTTTCGTGGGGTAACGCAAATGTTTTTGCGAGAGAATGCAAAGTTTCAGTTTCTGTGAGCGAATGCAAAGTTTCGTTGGAAATAAACAGTTTCTGTGAGCGAATGCAAAGTTTCGTTGGAAATAAACAGTTTTTGTGAGCGAACGCAAGGTTTCGTGGGGGAACGCAAATGTTTTTGCGAGAGAATGCAAAGTTTCAGTTTTTGTGAGCGAACGCAAAGTTTTGTGGGGGAAAAAACATTTTTTTGTGAGCGAACGCAAAGTTTCAGTTTTTGTGAGCGAACGCAAAGTTTCGTGGGGGAACGCAAATGTTTTTGCGAGAGAATGCAAAGTTTCAGTTTCTGTGAACGAATGCAAAGTTTCGTTGGAAATAAACAGTTTTTATGAGCGAATGCCAAGTTTTGTGGGGGAACAAACAGTTTTTGTGAGCGAACGCAAAGTTTCGTAGGGGGAACGCAAATGTTTTTGCAAGAGAATGCAAAGTTTCAGTTTTTGTGAGCGAATGCAAAGTTTCGTGGGGGAACGCAAATGTTTTTGCAAGAGAATGCAAAGTTTCAGTTTCTGTGAGCGAACGCAAAGTTTTGTGGGGGAAAAAACATTTTTTTGTGAGCGAACGCAAAGTTTTGTGGGGGAACGCAAATGTTTTGCGAGAGAATGCAAAGTTTCAGTTTCTGTGAGCGAACGCAAATATTCGTTGGAAATAAACAGTTTTTGTGAGCGAACGCAAAGTTTTGTTGGGGAACGCAAATGTCTTTGCGAGAGAATGCAAAGTTTCGTTGGAAACTGTTTTTTGTGAGCGAAGTCAGTGAATGCAAAGTTTTGTGGGGGACCAAACAGTTTTTGTGAGCGAACGCAAGGTTTCGTGGGGGAACGCAAATGTTTTTGCGAGAGAATGCAAAGTTTCAGTTTTTGTGAGCGAACGCAAAGTTTTTTGGGGGAAAAAACATTTTTTTGTGAGCGAATGCAAAGTTTCGTGGGGGTAGGGCTGGGCGATAAAACGATAACGAAAATTATCGCGATATATTTTTTCTCGATAAAACGATATCAAGAGTTCGATAAATGTTCGATAATGTTTATGCGCCAAAAGCGGAACGAAACTCATTTGAACCGCGCGCCACACGGACCATTTATCCACTCGGCTCAAAGTCCAAACAGCAGCGCAGCGCGAGCTCACTAGAGCAGATGCGTTTACTCTGATCGCTCTCGTCACGAGATCCACTGAGAAGCGCTTGAGTTCAGCGAGGAACACAATGTCTCAGTGATTTAAACCAGTTTAAAGGCAGATGAAACAGCGCTGGCAAACAGGAGAAACGCTGTGCGCAGAAGGCTTTTCCGTCTACAAATTCCCATCATTTATGGATTTACTGTAACGTTAGCCTAGTAATATTAACTGCACCATGAAATGTGGGATATAGCCTACATATTGAATTGTATTATATTATTAATGTAGACGATGTATTAAAGGACTGATGGAATATAATTTTAATAATGTATTTAGGCTACTGTTTTTCATACAAATACCATAGAAACCATAAAGTTACATTTTGCCATGATAGTGAGGTTATCATGATCTAAATGCATGATACTGGATGACCAATGGTTAAGTTTAATAAAACTCAAACAGTCAGAATATTACATTTTACCAAATAAAAATTAGCACATGCAGAAACTAAGAAATTAATTGTCCAATAAAGATATTAATTTTGTTAAGGAAAAATTACAAATGTTTGAATGTTCTACCTCAGATTTGTGAAATGTTCACCAGTTTGGCAAGTGTTTGTCCTGATGTGTTCTGACAATAAAGAGTAGTTTAAAACCACAATTAACGCTCTGGTTTCTACAACTTTCACTTAGGAGCAAAAATCTGCCTTTAAACTTGAAAGAAATAAAGATTTGACTTTTATCGTGATAATTATCGATATCGACTGATATAAAAAATTTATCGTGATATTTTTTTTTGGCCATATTGCCCAGCCCTACGTGGGGGAACGCAAATGTTTTTGCGAGAGAATGCAATGTTTCGTGGGGGAACGCAAATGTTTTTGCGAGAGAATGCAAAGTTTCAGTTTCTGTGAGCGAACACAAATATTCGTTGGAAATAAACAGTTTTTGTGAGCGAACGCAAAGTTTCGTGGGGGAACGCAAATGTTTTTGCGAGAGAATGCAAAGTTTCAGTTTCTGTGAGCGAATGCAAAGTTTCGTTGGAAATAAACAGTTTCTGTGAGCGAATGCAAAGTTTCGTTGGAAATAAACAGTTTTTATGAGCGAATGCAAAGTTTCGTGGGGGACCAAACAGTTTTTGTGAGCGAACGCAAAGTTTCGTGGGGGAACGCAAATGTTTTTGCGAGAGAATGCAAAGTTTCAGTTTCTGTGAGCGAATGCAAATATTCGTTGGAAATAAACAGTTTTTGTGAGCGAATGCAAAGTTTCGTGGGGGAACGCAAATGTTTTTGCGAGAGAATGCAAAGTTTCAGTTTCTGTGAGCGAACGCAAAGTTTCGTGGGGGAACGCAAATGTTTTTGAGAGCGAACGCAAAGTTTCGTGGGGGAACGCAAATGTTTTTGCGAGAGAATGCAAAGTTTCAGTTTCTGTGAGCGAACGCAAAGTTTCGTGGGGGAACGCAAATGTTTTTGCGAGAGAATGCAAAGTTTCAGTTTTTGTGAGCGAATGCAAAGTTTCGTGGGGGAACGCAAATGTTTTTGCGAGAGAATGCAAAGTTTCAGTTTCTGTGAGCGAACGCAAAGTTTCGTGGGGGAACGCAAATGTTTTTGAGAGCGAACGCAAAGTTTCGTGGGGGAACGCAAATGTTTTTGAGAGCGAATGCAAAGTTTCGTGGGGGAACGCAAATGTTTTTGCGAGAGAATGCAAAGTTTCAGTTTTTGTGAGCGAATGCAAAGTTTCGTGGGGGAACGCAAATGTTTTTGCGAGAGAATGCAAAGTTTCAGTTTTTGTGAGCGAATGCAAAGTTTCGTGGGGGAACGCAAATGTTTTTGCGAGAGAATGCAAAGTTTCAGTTTCTGTGAGCGAACGCAAAGTTTCGTGGGGGAACGCAAATGTTTTTGAGAGCGAACGCAAAGTTTCGTGGGGGAACGCAAATGTTTTTGAGAGCGAATGCAAAGTTTCGTGGGGGAACGCAAATGTTTTTGCGAGAGAATGCAAAGTTTCAGTTTCTGTGAGCGAACGCAAAGTTTCGTGGGGGAACGCAAATGTTTTTGCGAGAGAATGCAAAGTTTCAGTTTTTGTGAGCGAATGCAAAGTTTCGTGGGGGAACGCAAATGTTTTTGCGAGAGAATGCAAAGTTTCAGTTTCTGTGAGCGAACGCAAAGTTTCGTGGGGGAACGCAAATGTTTTTGAGAGCGAACGCAAAGTTTCGTGGGGGAACGCAAATGTTTTTGAGAGCGAACGCAAAGTTTCGTGGGGGAACGCAAATGTTTTTGCGAGAGAATGCAAAGTTTCAGTTTCTGTGAGCGAACGCAAAGTTTCGTGGGGGAACGCAAATGTTTTTGAGAGCGAACGCAAAGTTTCGTGGGGGAACGCAAATGTTTTTGCGAGAGAATGCAAAGTTTCAGTTTCTGTGAGCGAACGCAAAGTTTCGTGGGGGAACGCAAATGTTTTTGAGAGCGAACGCAAAGTTTCGTGGGGGAACGCAAATGTTTTTGAGAGCGAACGCAAAGTTTCGTGGGGGAACGCAAATGTTTTTGAGAGCGAACGCAAAGTTTCGTGGGGGAACGCAAATGTTTTTGCGAGAGAATGCAAAGTTTCAGTTTTTGTGAGCGAACGCAAAGTTTTGTTGGGGAACGCAAACAGTTTTTGTGAGCGAACGCAAAGTTTCGTTGGAAATAAACAGTTTTTGTGAGCGAATGCAGTTTCATGGGGGAACGCAAAAGTTTTTGCAAGAGAGTATGTATAAAAATAATTATATGAATGCATTTACATTATTCCTCCTTTTTTGATCAGTAGTGAATAGAAGTTTGTAAAGAGAGAACAGATATGTTGGCCTGAAACTTTTTATCATGAATCAGCGAAAATGAGGAAACCAACATGTCCTTGCACAGACTGTGTAAAAGTTCCCTCCAGTCCGGCTGAAGACTGGAGTGGGGCAGGAAAGACCAACAGCTGACCGAACAGCTGAAATTCTCCAGGCCCAAGTCATCTTTAATACTTCATTTTCAAGCCGCGCTGCTCAAGGGAACCCTTTATAACCCTGTGTAGTGTGTGCTGTGTGTTCTTCCTGGGCCCTGAATCATTCATCTCAAGGCGTGGTGATGTGATTCTGCATCACTGATGCTTTGTTCTGATGTCGAGTGCGAGTGATCGTTCCTGGCGTCTGATGATGGCTGCTTTTGCTTTGCCCTCAGCAATGAAGACACCAGTGAAATCTGACTTCCTATTCTTTCTCATGGATGTATATAAATGTCCAGTGGATTTTCAGCCCTGTCTTGATTTTCAGATCCTGTCATGACCATTTAATTATCTTGTGTTAGTGAAATGCGGTTAACGCACAGATGAAACAGTCAAGCCAGTTTGCATTTCTCCGGTCACCTGCATGTAAAGTTTGACAGCTTTGCTGAAGTAGGTCAGGATGGACAATGATTGTCTTTTAAGCACGGTCATACAGTGAGGATTAAATCAGCAATGTCACAAATTTAGTGACCATCTGCCGCCATCCTGGCTGTGAGCCGTCAACTGCTGGTTGTTGTTGTTAAAAAGTCAGTCTGTACTGGCTACACTGGGGGGGGGGGGGGGAATGGTGTAGAGACCAGTTTCACTCGGAAATTGCTAGTAAATGCCACAAATATTTAAAAATAATTGGCAAGTTGAATTAAATGAGATTTTGAAGTAGAAAGATGGCAATAGTGTTTTCTTGTTAAACGTATTCCAATAATCTGTTTTATTTACAAATTAGATATATTTTTTATTTTTCTGTGTAGTGTCTTGGTTGAGGTTATAGCACAATGTTTTCTTTGTGCCATTTTGATTGAGATATTCCTCATAATTCCTCACTTATGTTATGATGAATCTAGTTTGGGCTTGGCTGAGCGATGTGTGACGGTTTATAGTGTGTAATGGAGAACTGCTTTGCTCTTTTAAACTGCAGATGGCCTGTGTTCACACAGCTGTCGATGGGCTTAATTAGTACATGCTTATAACTTACAATATATAAAATAATGGTTGCATTGTGTCCTTTCACATGTAAACCAGTCCTGGTTTACATTACATGTGAAAGGACACAGTGCAACATTATTTAATTTATTGTACTATTATAAGCATGTATTAATATTTTAAATTTTATATTTTCAGCTTTCATTTTAATTTGAGCTTTGTGTGTGAAATATTCATGTTTTGTATTTTAATATTATAATTTTAATAAAATGTTATATAAAATTTATGTAGTAAAATATTTCATAGTTTTAGTCATTTTAATACTTCAACTTTTGTTATTTAGTTGCGAAGACGACATTTCTATTTTTCGTTTAAGTTTTTCATCTAATATTTATTTTATTTCAGCTTTTAATTAACGAAAATGCAATGAAACTAAAAACAACAAAACTCATTATAAACGGTGATTCTGTCTACACAGATCTCAGACAGTAAACTGATGCTTCGTTCGATTTATGACGTACTGATATGAAGGACAAATGCTTTTCATCAGCCGTTTTTCGCATCCAGTGTAGACATGTCCGGTGTAGGGTTAGGGTTAAAGACCCAAATAAAGGCAAGAAAACAAGTCTTTCTATGAAACTGTTCTTGCTGGTTGCACATACGTAGCCCGATGACTTTGATGACTGATGATTCTCTTTTTCTTTTTTCTTTTCATTCAAAAGGACTTTTTAACTCAGGAGTTACTAGATTTAATTATTCTGAGGATTCTTCTGTCATTATGTGATCTTGCTTTTTTCATATTACAAAATGTAGTTAAAGGAACACGCCGACTCTTTGGGACTTTAGCTTATTTACTGTATTCCCCAGATAACTAGATAACTCCATCCATACCCTTTAGTCCAGTCATTTTATGAAAGAAGGTGTAACAAATTGCAACAGAAGCAAACTCAACTGATTTTGTATCCTCAATATGTCCTGAGTAAGGAAAAAAAGCCCTGAAGAATCCTATTAGGGGAAAGTTTAGAAAAGACCCAAATATAGCCTATTCATACGCCTATTACTTCTTTTTCACACGTGAATAGGGTAAAATTTTTAACCTTTAGATATCACCATGAAAATTACTGAGTTGATTACTTACATCAAGACAAACAAAAAATGTATTACAAGTTTTTTTAAATGGTTTGTTAACATGGACAAACGGAGCATAATCTAATTACGTATGTGCTAATTTGCATAAATACCACAACAGATCTAAACATTGGGTAAAGCCAGGTGAAAATGTCTTGTTGAATCTTGTTGACACATAACAGTAAAATACTAAATGTTAAGGTCTGAATGGAACCCATTTAGGCTACCCATGAGCATTGATACATAGAGGCAGGAAGAAGTACTTTAGAAACCAGCCTTTATTCATTATTATTGCAGATATGGGGTTTGGGGCTGGGTCCGTGGGACTGTTTCTGGGGGTTCACTTTTTATTTTACCTACCTTTTGTCTTCTGCATTCTCCTTACCATTGTCTCCTGTTCTTCCCTCAGACTCGTCCCCCAGAAACAGTCCCACGGACCCAGCCCCAAACCCCATCTCTGCAATAATAATGAATAAAGGCTGGTTTCTAAAGTACTTCTTCCTGCCTCTATGTATTAATGCTCATGGGTAGCCTAAATGGGTTCCGTTCAGACCTTAACATTAAGTATTTTACTGTTATGTGTCAACAATTTTTACATTTTTGCAATACATTTTTTGTTTGTCTTGATGTAAGTAATCAGCTCAGTAATTTTCATGGTGATATTTAAAGGTTAAAATTTCTACCCTATTCACGTGAGAAAAAGAATGAATAGGCGTATGAATAGGCTATATTTGGGTCTTTTTCAGAACTTCCCCCTAATGGGATTCTTCAGGTTTTTTCCCCCTTACTCAGGACATATTGAGGATACAAAATCAGTTGAGTTTGCTTCTGTTGCAATTTGTTCAAGGTTGACCCCCATTTTGGCTTAAAATGACTGGACTACTTCTCATCTCAGTGCGTGCCGTAACTCTGTCTGACGCACCCACCGTTAGCCTAGCTTAGCACAAAGACTGGAGGTAAATGGCTCCAGCTAGCATACTGCTCCCAATAAGTGACAAAATAACGCCAACATTTTCCTATTTACATGTTGTGATTTGTATAGTCACAGCGTGTACAAATAACAAGGTCACATGAGACACAGCCATCTTCTAACCGTATACATACTGGGAACTATATTCTCAGAAGGCGAAGCACTGCTACTTCTGCGGAGTGATTTACTCCAACTGTGCTTCGCCTTCTGAGAATATAGTTCCCAGTATGTATACGGTCGCTCAGTTCTTCTCTGGCCAACGAACCATCAGTGTATGATTATGATTCATTCAGCATTACAGGCCAGAATTCAGATTGGATCAGAACATTCAGAATATTATCCAGTATTTATTCACGGATCTGTGAAAACGCTGTATTATTCATGCCTGGCCAGTAGGTGGCGATGTTACTTTGTAAAGAAACACTAAGCGCCTATAGACTGAACACGTAATACACATGCGCAGCGTTTTCACAGATTGATGTTTTTGTAGTTTACACAGAGACGATAACGGTATCGTTTTCAAAAACTTGCACTTTGAAACACGTTTTCAAAGTTTGCTGGTTCAGGCCTCCTGTCGTATAAATGAACGACTCACCAAAGCGACCATTTTTGTTGAAAACGGTGTTGTGTAAGCGGCCCCTAAGATAAGATGTTTGTTCGTACTTCTACCCTGTCTTAGATGTTATACCGAATGTATAAGAGTCTCCCTGATCTGAACTTCCCCTCCGGCTCAAACTGTTCTTTTCGTGGACGTCACCTCTCAGAGGAATCCGCTCGGAGGACCATCTATATCTGTAAACCTCTCTGTGCCCAGAACAACACAGCCTTTCACTGCAGCACAAACAGACCGAAACGTTTTTCTTTGTGTTGTTTAAGAATTAATAATTCGTTTGTGCCTTTTAGATCACAGGGAGCTCAAGCTTTCGGTGTTTTGGTTTGGCTTGTACAATGAAGGCACTGTGTTGAAGCGTTCGGGACCAGCAGGGGGAAAACTTCATTACCTCCATCTCCTGTCCCTGGAGACATTGGCAGCATCTTTCACACAGTGTTTTTTAGGCTTACGTCCGGCTGAATGGGATGGGTATACATACTGTCCCAGTCATTTCCAGGCACATATGCTGACTAATCCTGACTAATCATTGAGCAGCTGTTCAGGAATGTCAGTCTATCTCTTGTCAAGCTGTTTCATCCCTTTTTTAATCCTGTACCTGGACACTGATTTATATCCATAGTGCATCTATAAGGTATTTGTAAGGTATAATCAAACGCTTTTGAATTATAAAACCCCATTAGTGAGTCTTTTGTCCCTCATGAGTTCCCAGCTTTCCCATCTGATAGATATTTGGGATCTTCTGTATACTTTTTAGCAGTAGTGACTTTTTTGCCCAAGACCAAAGAGACTCTGTTTCTGGAGATCTGCCTCAATCTAGAGAAAAGAATCACTTACAAGTTGTATTTTTATTAACTAAGTAACATTTAACAAAGACTTAATAGTGTTCAAAGTCCGATTGTAGCGTTTTATTGTCTTTATTTTCTGGTATTGTGTTCATATTTGCACATTTTTCTTTGCCGAAAAATAAACCACAATTTTTTTGTATGTAGGTTCAGTGTTTTTAGTTTTATTAGTTTGTGTTCAAGTTTAAAGGGATTGTTCACTTTGAAATTAAATTTTGGTATGTTTTAGCTTACCTCAAGGGCATCCAAGATGTAGGTGTCTTTTTTTCCGCAGTAGTTTCAATTTTGATATTTTTAGGTCAAACCGTTCTTGTCTGTCAGTCATTTAATGCAGGTCTGTGGTCACTATCTCAAAGAGCATACACAGAGTCCAAATTAAACAATTCCCCATCGTCCAAATTAAACAATTGGTGCATAGATATATATACACTAGATGTCGCCTTAAAGACATTCGTTCCAATGAACTGCCGTAGACAAGGCGACATCTAGTGTATATATCTATGCACCAGTCTGCGCACACGTCACACAGCAGGAAGCGCGCGCCCTCAGATCACTTGGACGTGGCTGTGTTACAAGAGGTAAAAACGAAATAAATACTGTTCGTTTTCTCACACAAACCGCTCGTTTCGTGTCTTAGGCCATCAGTGTGTACTTACGATGGGGAATTGTTTAATTTGGACGATGGGGAATTGTTTTAATTTGGACTCTGTGCATGCTCTTTGAGACAGTGACCACAGACCTGCATTAAATGACTGACAGACAAGAACGGTTTGACCTAAAAATATCAAAATTGAAACTACTGCGGAAACAAAGACACCTACATCTTGGATGCCCTTGAGGAAAGCTAAAACATTCCAAAATTTAATTTCAAAGTGAACTATCCCTTTAATGCTGCCATGCACATTGAGATCTTCCTCTAACTATATTTGATTGGCTAAAAAGACAAGTTTGGGAACACCTGATGATTACAGCAACAGGGCATTGCATTCAAAATACACAGGCATTTATATGGTGCTCCCCCTTTTTAGCTATAACAGCTCCCACTCTTCTGGGAAGGCTTTCCACAAGAATATTTGTGTTTCTTTTTTTTCCCATTTAATCCAGTAGAGCATTTGTGAGGTCAGGCACTGATGTCGGCCTGTCTCGTAATCTCCGTCCCAGTTCATCCCAAAGCTGCTGGACGGGGTTGAGGTCAGGGCTCAGTGCAGGCCGGTCAGTTCCTCCACACCAAACTCATCCAAACATGCCTTTATTTTGTGCACTGGAGCACATACTGGAATAGAAAATGGCCTTCCCCAAACTGTTCCCAAAAAGTTGGAAGCATAGCATTATCTAAAATGTCTTGGGTATGCTGAAGGATTACGTTTTCCTTTCACTGGAAGTAAGGAGCCCAGCCCCTGAAAAACAGCCCCGCACCATGATCCCCCCTCCATCAGACATTACAGTTGGCCCAAAGCAGTCGAGCTGGTACCGTTCTCCTGGCACCCGCCAAACCCAGACCCGTCCATCAGACTGTCGAACGGAGACACATTACTCGTCACTCTGCAGAATGGGTTTTCACTGCTGGAGTCCAGAAGCGCTGTGCTTTACACCACGCTTGGTGAAGTGAGGCTTGCTTGCAGCTGCTCCGCCATAGAAACCCACTCCGTGACGCTCCCGCCGCACAGCTCATGTGCTGATATTGATGCTAGTGGAAGTGTGTAACACTGCAGCTGTGGAATCAGCAGAGCGCTGGCAACTTTTACACACTATGGCCTCGTTTACACTGCAGGTCTTGATGCCCAATTCTAATTTGTTGCCAATAGACCCCTTTTGCGCCGACGTCACAGTTAGTCACGGCGCTAGCTGGAGGCAAAACAAACGGAAAACTGGAGGCGGCCAATACAAACCAGCACAGATTCGGCTACATAATAAGGAGCTTAAATTATTATTTTTATTATTAAATGTTATCTTGTTGTGTTGTTGGGTGCAAGAATCGATGAAAAATGAGTATGCTGTATCTGGAATTTTTATTTCTAGAAAATATCCACATCTTTAAAATTGCACCGTAATGTCACTCTTTACATTGTCGTCTTCTTGGCGCTGGTTAGGCAGAACTGCGGATCGTACCACACAAGTCTTTACATGACCATTCAGCACATATTTATAGGCATCTAAATATGTATATGCTCTCAGTTTCTCTTTACCCTCGGTTTCTCTATCGGGTAGGTGTAGAAGTCAGGCCACTCAACCGGAGGTAACGTTAGCTTTAACGTTAATCCTGTCAGATCGTCCATCCATTAAGTGATCGTGTACGGGTCAGACAATCTGGTTCCGTCCGTTAAAATTAACTTTTCCAAATAACAATCGCGGTCCTGGACAGTGAGTGACCTTGCACATTAAGATAAAATCGGATTTTCTCCAGTCATTGTTAAAAAAACAAGCTAACAAACTGGCAAACTAGCGTTAGTGAAGCGGCCAGAGGGATCTTTCTGCCTCCAGCTAAGCCCCGCCCACACAAATACGTCACCATGTTTACCAACTGTAAAAGGGTCTATATCCGATTTTGTTTTTTTTGATTGTCCGTTTATGCCTGGTTCAGATTATAAAATTTTGGCACGATCCGTTTGACGTAGGGTGTCGTGGGGATTCGTAAACGGCAACGGGCGTCGGGCCACAAGATTCGATCGCTTCATCTCGTATAGTGTGTCATAGTGGGCGACAACCGATGTCACGTCTGCGATGCTTCACGACATCGCGATAAAAAGACTAGCATGTTAAAGCAAAATTCCAGTCCTCCACGATGGTTCCGTCACGAGTGACTGTGTGTGTTCGCGAGTGAGTGTATGTGTGCGAGTGTATGTGTGCGTGTGAGACGGCACGCGATGATTGGTCGGAAAGTGACGTGTAGTCTGACATGTTTCTTGTCCATGACACAAGATTTTAGGAGTCAATATCGCGTAATCTGACACAGTGACTATCGTAACAGACAAAAAAAATCGTGTAATCTGAACCAGGCATTACACGTTCTTTCAATTGTGACCCATATCCGAATCATGTGTTTACACTTGGCATACTACTGTATCTGAAACATCGCGCATGCTTAAAGGGGGTTCTTGCACAGATGGACGAACGAGAAATAAGCTTGATGCTAGCTTTGCGATATATGCGAAGCTCGCCAAACATCACCATGATTTTGAGGCGGAGGAGGGGGAAAAGGGCCATCATCAATGCATTGCATATTGTGGCGGGGCTTAACGAGGAGCAGTGGGTCTGAAATTTTAGGATGAGCAAGCCAACCTTTGATATGTTGTCAATGTTTGTCCACATTCCTCTCCTACGCCGACACACCGTTTCGTCGGGTCATCCGTCAGTTCGCAGATGCGAGTCTGGGTTTCTCTCGTCATTAAAGCACAATGGGCTACTTGCACAACTACTTCCGCGTTCTGCTTATTACATATCGGGAGTTTCCGGTTAGTGCGTTCAGCGCACATACACACATGAGAATGCAGATTATCACTACGTTTTATGGATGCCAATTGATTAAAACAATGAATAATGATCTCTGTATTAATTATCTTGAGGCTGCTGAAATGTTCCTATAAATATATTTTCTTTCCAACTGTTCATTCTGAATAATAAATAGGCTAAATATATGTATCCACTAACCTGCAGCAGTCCTATACGTCTTCTCATTAACAGTGTTCTTCTCTTAGCCTACTTATACCTGTTTAGTTTACTTTTTTTAATGAATTTGACTAATAAAAAGGATTGCTTGTGTGCATTGGTGCTTTATTGCAGTCATTTTAAAATAGTTGAATGAATGAATGCTCGCGAGGTGCCTTTAACTGTTAAATAGGCTAGGCTATTTAATTAATCTTCAACAGTAGAAGAGAATGACAGTCAACTTCTTTGAATATTAGTTAAGCATTTTGGGCATGAACATGTAAATAGTAAAAAGATTGACATTGAAAAATGACACAGAATGATTAAAATATTTAATCCAAATAAATAAATGTTTGTGGTTCGTACTGATGTTATTCATCTGTTTTCACACACTTCAGCGTCGCGGTCGCTAGTGTAGACGAACACTGACACCCTGTGGTGAAATAATGCGTATTTTAACAGCCGCGGCTTTCTCAGATTGGCTTGGTTTGGATTAAAACTTCATGTTCCGATGAGTTTGGAAAATTCTGCACTCAGTAAACATCAGAAAATCCCTTCTTCTGTCAATAAAAACGACCAAACTTTTAAATCTTATCGCAGACACTCATTTTAGGTGGTGTTTGTTCAACTCATTGACCACAGTACATTGAAAGTAAACATAACCGGAAATAAGTGACATGTATTGTTTCCAAACGGAAGTGCGTCTCGGAGTTCAGTGCAAGTGGTCCATTCCGGCGCAAAATGAAGCTAGGGGTTAATAACACATGGGTACCGAGTCGACCGCTCTCTGGGATGTGTCTTCATGCTAATCGAATGTACCAACACGGTAGCATAATCGAACCACGAAAATACGGACCATATGAGATTCCAAGTCACAGTTCAGCTCACGTAGCACCGCGTTCGTGGTTTTCCAAAGATGGCTCCTGCCTGTATGTATACGCGTAATGTACTGTCTTTATAAAGTATCTTCTTATTAAACTGTCTGTACACTTACAAAGTTCTCAATGCTTCGGTTTGCATGTAGGGACCCTCACTATGCTACCATGTTAGTGTGAGGCTATTTTGAGCCTTGTTAGTGGTATTAATTAGCGATTTCTTTTTACTTACTCTATGCCCTATATACTAGCATTAGCTAATCAGTGGTTCGAGCTAAAACTGGGTGCATTCGATTAGCATGAAAACACATCCCATAGAACGGTGGACTCGGTACCCATGTGTGATTAACCCCAGGTTCATTTTGCGCTGGAATTGTCCTTTAAAACTCAGAGATGTTGCCTAATGCCTCAGAAAACCTGATCAGTCACATTGGCACATATCTGATTTATTTCCACATATGAACGAGGCCTGAAACCGATCTCGAAATATCCGAATGCATGCGGTTATTTTCTTCCTGTTTACACGGTCCTAGAACACATCCGATCTGTGTCACATATGAGCACAAAATCTGAAGTGGGTCACATTTCACTGACGGTGTAAACGAGGCCTATCAGCGCTCTTTACATGAGCGACTTCACCTGGTCTTCTGCATTGTGGTCGAGTTGCTGCTGTTCTTAAACACTTCCACTTTCCAATAAAACCCCTCACAGTTGAGCGAGACATATCTAGCAGGGATGACATTTCAAGAACTGACTAATCACAGGATCACGCTCGAGTTCACTGAGCTCTTCAGAACGACACAGTGTTTTCACCAATGTGTGTAAATGCAGACTGCATGGCTAGGTGTTTGATTTATAGACCTGAAACACATGAAGTCAGTAATTAAGAGGTGTGTCCCAATACTTTTGTCCATATAGTGTATTAACATCCCCATAAGTAACTACTTTTTCTTTCAGTAGTTTGACTGTAGTTCAACAGCCGGTCCCGCCGGTATGTTCTGCAAGCTAGCACCAGATAGATCAGATTAAACCCCTCACACCCATTTACAAACATGACGGAGAACAGGACCAGCTGGGAGCATGTGCTTATCTGAGCCCCAGCACTTCTGATCATGTCCCATACACAACATGAGTTCTGTTATTCCCATATGCTGTTGTGTTTCTGTCGTCGGCCACATGTCTCTGCTCTGAGAGCTGTCGCAGTTTCAGACGCGCTGCGGTGGTTTGTATGTTTGGGGAAGGGCAGCCGCAGCATAATCGCTGTTAGATAAGATCATCAGAGATACGCTGAAGGAGTCGAGGAAAGCTTTCACTGGAGTTTATCATTCTGGTAAACAACAACAGGACTGGGACACGGTTTCTGCAGATACCATATTCATTTCTAACTGAAGTATGGATGTGCTTTGGCACTTTGCACCAGAATTCAAACATTGAATAAGCCTAGAAGGATTCAAGAATACATTATAATATTTTAAAATTTAAGCTTTCAGACTAATTTTACACTGTAAAATAATTATATGATCAAACACATTAGGGCTGTGAAATGATATATTGCATATATATGCATGCATATATATATTTAAGAAAAAAATATTTATATATATGAAATATTTATATATATAATAAATTATATACATGCAAATATTTCTATATATGTTTATTATATATATGCATGTATACATACATGCATGTGAGTGTATTTTTTATATTTTTATATATTTTTTTAAAACACAAATTGAATACTACAATTATTATTTCATCTTGGTTTTGATTGTGCCCTGAGAAATATTTTAAAACAATTCTGTCTATGGGTAATGCTAAAATTGGGATGGAACAACACTAAGCAACCACTACACACGTGTGTGTGTGTGTGTGTGTGTGTGTGTGTGTGTGTGTGTGTGTGTGTTAAGAATAAAATAATAAAGGTTATAATATAAATAATATATATATAATTTTATAAATAATAAAATTTAATAATTCAATAAGAATAGACAAATCTTTTAAAAATAGTTTATAATTTGTGTGCTAAGTTCTTAGAAATGATCTCTGTATTTATGTTGGTTTCATAGGATTTTGATAAAAAAAAAAAAAAAAAAAATATATATATATATATATATAATTTTCAATAGGTTTACATTTTTATTTTATGTCATTAAAATATCATGTGATGTTGCCGTCAAATGAAAAGTAATAAAATATTTCTTTACACTTTGACAACATACGAATGTAGACATCTTGAACAACACTTTAAATATTTTTCATGTACTATTTTTTTAAATATTCATACATTTTTAGACAGTTTCTCCACATGACATTTTACAAACTAAAATAATCTTGCCTTTTCATGGAAAATGTATAATTTTTTCTGATATTCTAAAAGACCACATGACCTTCTATGAGTCCATGAGTCCCTCTCTATGATATCATTTCCTGTTTTGTCTCGAGTTTCTTCTCTTTGAATGAATTGATCCCAGTAAAGGCTAGATATATGTCCTGCATGTATTGATGCAATATGTTGACTATATATGACTATTATTGGTTGTGTTCAGTGTTAATTTACTTTTATTGTAGATTTTTCATATTTTAAAAATATAGAGACTTAAGTTTAATTTTAGTAATTTCGTTATGGGCTTTTGTCATTGCATATAATTTTGCATTTAATTTATTTTTATTTCGGTTTTAGTTAGTTTTAGTTCATCTATTTCCAGGTAATAATTTGAGTGCTTCAACTTAAACTTATTTCAGTTTATTTTCAAGGCAACATTATTTATATTTAGATTGTATTGTCCGCATTCTTTAACACAAATATTTTTAATATTTTTAGTTACTGATAATAGCCCTGGTTGCATCCTTTAACTTTTAATCTAAAGGACCCACACCTGTACAGTTGAGCGGCTCCAGTGCCTCCACTTTCATTTGTTATTCTGGAGACCTAGATATTGTTTCTCAATTTGTCTGTTGACTGATAGAGGCTGCAAAGATGTTGTCATAGCTCAGCGTCTGCTACAGGAAGGAAGGAGAGGCTTCCTACCATGTGTTTTCGACTCGTCATGGTGCCGAGCAGAAGGCTAGAGTTACCTTCGGCTCACGTTTGCTCATTGTTTGTGGAGAAGACAGGAACATGTCACGCAGAGCTAGTCTTAAACATCCTTTTTCTGACCCCTTTAATGTCCTGTACTTCCTAATCCACAGCTTGAAAAAATGAAAATATAAGTTTGAGGAAGTAAAGTAAAGCCTTTCATCTAGAGCAATAAACCCACATGATATATGCTGTGGTTTTGGACTTCACACCATTCGGATCAGGAAATCTTCAAACTTATGTAACCTGCGCCAGCACCATAGCTCATACAAGCTCATAGACTGTCTGTTATTTCCATTAAATTGTAAATAGTGTTGCCTGTTCGGCTGCCATGTTTGTCACTGTGTTGTGGCCACTGTGTGTATCTGTACATACTCAATTAAATAATCACCTAGTGTTCATGGACTAAGGTTTTTAAAAGATCTCCCACTCTGTCTCCATCCGCAGGCCAGAAGACACTGCAGCACAGCGGGGATGTGCTGGAGACCCACGTGATCGTTAACCCATCTCATGATTTGGTTTGTTCAGAGGTGGGTGTCTAAGTGCTTTGTGTAGTTTGCAACACACTAATATCTAATATCACCTGAGACTAATGAGACAGGTGAGACTAATATCACCACATCCTTAGCATAACTAGTAGGGTTGTCAAAGTAAATTCATATTTCTTAAATATTAGCACAATTCGAATTATATATTCGAATTCTGAAGACAATATTAAGAGGAAAAAGTACTGTATCGTCTCCTATGCCCACAAGAGGGTACAAGTGAGCGCATTAAGCAAAAATAAAACAAATCAAGACAAGCGTTTTTATTGAAATAAATGACATTCACTTTTTAAAGTGCCTTAACTTTTGAAACAAGTGTCCTTAATGTGCATGCAAGGGAAATTAGGTTACAATAGAGCATAAAACTGTGTATGTGCATCAGTAACCTGAGAAAACATGCTTCAACAGACTGCGTAATGTAATGTTACTACATTCAGAAACAATCCACATCTACATATTGTTCATCAAAAACGAATGTCTTTGAAATCCCCCTTAAGATGAATTGCTTGTTGTATTCCTCATTTGTTAATCTCTTTGGATAAAATCGTTTGCTTAGTGAATAAATGTAAGAGCAAATATAAAGATTTTTTACCCAACCCTAAATCAAAGACAGAGTAATGTTCGCTTTTATGATCCAATTGATTTTCTTATGTTTAAACGGTTAAATATTGGTTTTGCTGTATAAATCCACACTTGCACCCTCAGTTCCTGTCCACTGGCCACTGCAGTTATTTCCTGATAAATGTATGAAAGCTATTTGACTGGTGTTTACCCAACTGTGTTTGACTGTGTAAACACAGGGAGATGTTGATGCATTTCTTGAAGTACCTTGTCCAGTTATATTTGCTCTTGATATTTGCTATCCAGAGCAGCAGCCAAGTGTCTTCTTTTAATCCCTCTTAAAATGTAGTTTGGGTCTTGATTTGAGGGCTGAATACCTGTTTGGATAGTTCAACATTAGCTTGCTTATACTCTCCAATAATATTTAAGTGTAACCCATACTTGTTGCACATTTTAATGCTGGTCTTTATTTTCATAGGTCCGTCGGCTCATTTCTGATACGTCTCTTCATAAGCTGCTAATTCTTGCTGGACAATGCGTTGAAGATACTGGAGACCTTGAGTTGCAAATTGGGTCTTTTTCACTAAATGACTTTATCCAGATATTTACAGATGAAGAGGTCAGTCACCTTAGTTAATTATTTAGTAATTCTACTCTTTTGATATTAAAATACACAAAAACAAATGAATTGCCTCCAATTAATGAAAGTTTCCATTTCCCTACACAGATTGGAGATCTTCTGAGCTCTGCAGACCCTTCTCAGAAAGCCAGCCTAACCCTGAGCTGTCCAGAATCTGGGATGTGGAAAAATTCTCAATTAGAAAAGCATAATTTGCAAGATTATATAGAAATTAAAACCAACCCTCCATTAGTGCTACCAGAGATGGAGGGCCTTCAGGAGTTCACCGAGTATCTGTCAGAGTCTCTTGAAGCTCAGTCGCCTTTTGATCTCCTTGTGCCACCCAGTACAGTGGGCTTCCTGAAACTGTCCCGTCCCTGCTGCTATGTGTTTCCCGGAGGAAGAGGTGACTGTGCCTTCTTTGCTGTGAATGGTTTCAATGTCTTGGTCAATGGGGGGTCTGACACTCGATCCTGTTTTTGGAAACTGGTGAGACATTTAGACCGAGTCGACTCAGTATTGCTCACCCATGTTGGCGTGGATAATCTACCTGGTATGAACAGCCTACTTCACAGAAAAGTGGCTGAACAACAAGAAGAAGAGGAGTCCGCTGGATCGCAGAGCAATGAAGACTGGCAGAAGAATCTGATATCGCCAGAAATAGGGGTTGTATTTTTCAATGCTTCTGAAAGACTCAAAACATTGCAGACTGACCCCAGGGTCCTTCGAAGTTGTGATCAAGTTGCCCTAACGTTACAGCATTTAGAAAGGTTGTCAATTTTTCCAGAGCAGCTCAGTCGCTCTGCTGGGCCGGCTATCGAGCCGGTGATTCTTTTCCAGAAGATGGGTGTAGGTCGCCTAGATCTTTATGTACTCAATCCAGTCAAAGGTAGCAAAGAACTTGAAGCTTTCTTGCAAACTTGGCCTGCTAGCACTCCAAACATAAAAACCTCAGAAATCCCTCTAGACTGTATGGTCTCCATATGTGCCCTGTTGGTTTGGCATCCAGCTAATCCTCGAGAAAAGATCATTCGGGTTCTGTTTCCTGGGTGCACCCCAGAATCCAAGATCTTTGAAGGTTTAGAGAGACTAAAGCATCTAGAGTTTCTCAAACACCCAGTAGTTAGTTTGAAGGACCTTGAGACATCAAAGTTGGATAAACAGCCAAAGCATGCTGGGAGCAAGGAAAGTCTTAAGAGTATATCCAAAGAATCTCGACCTGGTAGTGCCTTACTCAAAGACAAGGTAAGCAAAGTAGAGTTGAAAAGGCAAGACACTAAAACAAAGACCAAATCCACTAATGACACCGTTCCAAAAGAAGGGAAAGAGGGTGAGGAAAAAGCAAAGCCAAAAGATGATGTGAAACAAAGACCATCTAAGCCTGAAAAGCAAGTGACTAAGAAAGAACCTGCTAAAGATGAAAAGAGGGAAGTTAGGAAGAAAGAGGAACGGCCACTGACAAGTATTGCAAAGAAGGATGAGAATGTAGAGAAAAAGAAAGAACCCTTGAAAAAAGATCTCAGTGCAAAGCCCAAGAAAGATATTAAACCTGATGTGAAAAAAGAGGTTAAGAAAGAGGTCAAACCAGAAGACAAAAAATCAACTACAAAAACTCTTGGTAAGGATGTTAAGAAAGTCACCGGACATTTGCCAGGCAGTGCAGAGTCTAGAAAGTCAGTTGTCAAGAATGGCTCACTAAAGAAAGATGTGATGGTCCCTAAAAAGGATCCTTTACCCAAATGGAAGCCAAAGCCAGACAAAAAAGAGCCTGACAATCTGAAATCCTCAAGTGAAGCAAGTGCAGACCGGCCAAAGACATCTACGCCTGAGGATGGTACTGCACAAATGGAAAAGTTGAAAATGGAGAATGAACAATTGCAGGATGTTGAAGGCAATAATCTAAGCTCAAGAACTGAATGTGCCTCTGGCAACAATGATGTGCAGGTGAATGGCTCTAAAAAAGGTACTGACGAAAGTCCAGAGAAGTTTCGGAGTATGGATGGGAACCCTGGCTCAAACATTACTATTGGACCCTCCTCCCCACTTGCACAGACTCCAAAGAGTGAGAGGAGTGTAAACTTTGATCTCACTCCAACAGAGCTTAATGGATGCCCCAAAGAGGATGTCTGTACAAGCTTGGACGAAAAAACCCTCGAGTTAGTTTCTCCCACGGACTCTGTGAAGAATAATGCCTCTCAGGTCTCTGGCGAAGATTGTAAGGCAGGCATCAGGGCTTCTGGTCTCGGTTTTGAAGACAGTCAGATGGTATTCTGCAAGAACTCGATGGCAGGTTGTTCGAGAAGCAATCTAGAAAACAGCTCCATATCATCACAAGATAGACAACCAAGCTTTCTCTCCTCTACTTCACTTAAAGATACTCTACCCGACGCCTCTCCTAGCCTCACTTCCTTTCCTGCGGAAGTTGGCTCTCCACACTCCACTGAAGTAGACGATTCGTTATCCTATGAACAAGTGCCTGTTTGTCATTCACAGGAGGAGATTGGTAATTTGGCTTACACTAATGGACATTTACCAAAAACGGATTTAAAAACATCTCATAATAGTCAAAACACATATGATGAATCTGAGAATCACCTCTTTGGACCACAGATTGACATCCTTCCACATGATGTCGATCTATGTCTGGTTTCACCTTGTGAGTTTCAGCATCACAAATCCCCAGAGAACCAGCAGGGACTGTCCTGTGAGGTTGTTGCCCCAAGTCCTGACCTCTCTCAAGAGCCGAACCAGTGCAGTAGTAGTGATCCTCAGTCCGTGGAAGGTCAGGAGACCACGTCCTCTGTTAGTGTCTCCCTCATCTCGGTTTCTGATTCTGATGCGCCACCGGCCACTGAAGAGTGTCCCTCCATTACTGAGGACTTGGACTCTGATGAGGAAGCTAGTGATATCTTTCCACCCCACCATCCTCATGACCATCCTAGCACTCATTCGATACACCACAATTCCCAGCGTGTCTCCGAAGACCCTCCACCTGCCCCGATGAAGGATTTACCACCGCTGCCGCCCCAGCCTGGCGCCTGCATGGCCGACCCAGAGGCCGATGCTCAGGGGAGATCTTCCAAGAATGTAACGTCGAAGACCAAAAAAATTGCAACTGTGTCCTCAAAGACTGCATCTGCAAACATTACGCAAAGTGGGAAGGCAAAGACTGGTGCTCCGGTGTCTACCAGTGGAACTTTTCGGGCTACGTCCAGTCTGGACACCAGGCCTACATCCCGCAATGCTACCAGCGGATCTAGACCAGGGCTTTCAAAGTCCTCATCCAGTGAGTGCTCATGGCTTCTTCCAGAAATATATGAATTGCACATCTATTGTGGATTGGGCAGGACAGTTGACTAGTCCAGGGATTGGCCATCGAGGTCCACTTTCCTGCAGAGTTTAGCTCCAGCCTTAATCAAACACACCTGAACAGGCTTATCAAGGTCTTCAGGATTAGTAGAAAATTGCAGGTCCACACTAATACGTTTTTCGTTTGAAAACGTATATTTTTCTCTCTGTTTTGGCCTTCCGTCCACACTGAGACATCGTTTTTATTAATGAAAATGGATAGATTTGAAAACGCCGTTTTCGCGTTGTAGTGTGGATTGAAAACCGGTGGTATTTAAAAACGATGATGTAAATTTAGTCATGTGACGCATACTGTACCAATAGATATTCGTGTTTATACCGGTATTGTGCCTGTTATGTGCTATTCACTTTCACACTGCTGCTAAAAATATTCTACATTGCACACTCTTCATATCACAGTCCTGCAAAGATGACAGAATTTACTCACATTTGCTGTCCTGCGGTAATACAGCGTTTTAGACCAAACATGGTGACTGTGTGCGATCTGGACCGCATCAGTGAATGGTGAGATATTTGACTAAATAAAATTATCCTGTCAGAAGAAATGCGTGATAACTTCATTATTTATTTTTCCATCTGAATCATATCAGTGATCTTTTGTGGGGTTTTACGCTTGCGCAGTAAAGGTGAATTTAGCGTTTTCACGCATTTTTCGAAAGTTTCTCATCCACACTGAAACGTCCGAAAACGCCTGAAAACGCTAGTGTGGACGGAGAGCGTTTAAAAACGAAGACGCCGTTTTCAAACGTATCCGGATTAATGTAGACGTAGCCTGAGTTTGATCAAGTTTGGAGCTAAACTCTGCCAGAAAGTGGATATTGAGGATGTTGAGAACCCCTGGATTAGTCAATTAGTGAGGGATGAATTTCTATCTGAGGGGGATTTTAGCATGCTAACAGTAACTCTTGGATTCCCTAAAAGGTTGTGTCTCTAAATTCATTCACTGCCATACAGCAACCATACAGTAATGAAAGTCCAGTTGTGCATGATGTTATTGCCTCTCCTTGCAGGTTCTGTCAGTGCAGTCTGTTTGGACTTGGCATATTTGCCCTCTGGCTCGGCAGCTTCCACTGTCGATGTGGAGTTTTTCCGGCGCCTCCGCTCATCCTGCTATATAATTAGTGGAGATGAGCCGCACAAGAAAACAGCCATGAGATCTATTCTCGACTCTCTTTTAGAGGGCAAAGCATCCTGGCCAGATGTTCAGGTAACTAGATGTTTTATTTATCCGTCGCCTTTCCCAAGCTCAAGGTGCTTTACAAAAGGTGTAGAACATACAGCAATATTACACAAAAAGCAGAACCTTCTGAATAATCTCCAGCATTGTTTATATGGTTGAATGGATGGTTTAAACTTAAAGGAATAGTTTTGATAAGGTTCACTCACCCTGATAGTGTCAGGTCTCTGCACAGGTTGACTGTCAGATTTATTTGTTTAATAGTTTTTCCGTTCACTTCCAGGTGACTTTGATCCCCACCTTTGATTCAGTGACTATGCACAACTGGTACCAGGAGACCCATGAACGGCAGCGAGATCTGTCAATCACAGTACTCGGAAGCAACAGCACTGTCGCCATGCAGGACGAGACCTTCCCAGCATGCAAAGTGGAGTTTTAAAGACACCTGAAGAATCACACCCCTGCCTGTCACTAGAGCACTTCTGTTCACTTTCAAAATAATGTGCAAAATGATGCCTCTCAGTTTCTTCACACATTTTACCTTGTTTACCATGAAGCATTTCGGTTCAGTTCATCAGCAATGACGTTTTATCTGTAATTTAACATGTACACTTGCTGCTTATTAAAGTGTTATGGATTCTGTGTGAACAGGGTAGACAATATTGCCATTTCTTTTTTTTTTTATGGCTATTTTTAGCAGTTTGGTTATGTTATTTTATATAATTCATTGCATATCTAGCATGTTGATTTCTAGATGTTACCAGCTCATGGTCCTACATTACTTACACCTATATTTTGCACAGTTTAGATGCCCCTTGGAAAACTATAGTAGAATAGAGTTAAATATCCAGGTTAACACTTGATATGTCTGTAAATGGCGTTTCACTGTACAGATCCTGCGCTGAATCATGCACAGCAGGGCCAATGTGTATCAGTGGGACCTTTAACAAGTTTAGGCAAGTAAAATCTGTTTTGTTTAACAAAACTGAACCACCTTCGTCAATAAATGAACAAAAACTAAGCTATACCATCTCGATAAACATTTCACTAAGATAACTGAGGTTGTACTTTGAACCAAATGACGATTTTCAGATTAAAACGTTCAACGGAAAGTGTGGTTTCAAAATGTCAGGGTCTATTTTATTGCAAACACTATGTAGGAAAGTAGAGATTATTTTCGTGGAACATATATGTAGTGCAAGCCAGGTGACATATTAGTTCTGCATTTATTGATAATACTCTGCTTTTTTGTCCCTTGTCTTGGCTCCTTTTGGAGGAGAAACATTGTATGTATACAAAGATGAATGCCTTATTGTTCTGCCATCATCGACTAACACTAAAGCAGCATGTCATTTGAATCGTGAACACTTTTTGCTGATCACCTTGTTTTTGTTGAATGTCATGTAGTAGACAGCTCATGTGCACATTGTCACAGCAATGGCTGCAATACTTAATGAGAAATAAAATGTTTTATGGAAAGGGCCTCACCAGACCACAATTAAAACATGTTTTTTCTTTGTTTGGTCCTTTATTAAGCCGTTAGTGGGACAGTTTATGCGTTACCTTTTTAAAATTGCACTTTGTTTTCCTTCCTGAGCCGATAAAACGATTTTTATGAGGTACAAGTACTATGTTTTAGATTTTTTTTTTTTTTTTCTTAAAAGGAAAAAAAAAAAAAAAACACAGCCAAAAAAAGAAAATAAAAATAGCAAGTGTGTGCTAATGTCACTAACAGGCTTAAATATATCAGTACGAGATTCCAAAATGTAAGCATATTTTCAAATGTCAAATAAAGTTGATAAATTAAGAATGACAGTACTTTGGGTGTGTGTGTGTTTTTCTTTGCAGTGATGTGAGGGCTCACAAAAAATCCCCCAGAAAACTGTATGACAAACAAAAAGTTCAATCTTTCAAATTGATACCAATGAAATACAAGTGTGTACTATGGTACTGTGGCAATATAATGACAGTCATATCAGATGGCACCTGAATGATTATATTCATGCAATATATCATGCCAATAAATTGTACTTAAAATAATACCATGGTACATGATTAGATACTGTTGTATTTTATGGTACTTATTACTGTGTCAAGCGTGTGGGGGGATAATAATAAAAATATTGACAAAAATGAATCCTTATGTTCGTGTAAGTGCAGCTTAATGGAAATATATTCATCATCAAGATAATAATCAATGACCAAAAATACATTTGTGCACGCTTAGGTTTCGAGGTCATGCAAAACTGCATAGCGACAAAAACATATTTATATGTAATCAAGGATCTTTTATAGAAAGTGTTTGACCGCGTTATTTGATTGTGTATCTGAGTTATTTGCATATATTGGTTTTCCCTGCAACAATAATGCATGAAATGTCTGCCCTCTGCTGGCCGGCAGTAAAACACACCACATGCACTTTCGTTTTCTCGATATCGAGAACAACATTGCACTTGGATCCTCGGCTCTCTTTCGCTTCAGTGTTGTAAGTATGCTTTAATTTGGTTTGCATTGACACACTGAGTTATATGTTCCTGACAAAAATAACCATAGCTAAAACTCTGTAAAGCTCTACTGAAAGTTTGAGAGGTCTGACATTTATTCAGCGATGCAAACTATCACATCTTTAATATATGCGTTTCATTAACACGGCTCAGTGTTCATATGTGTCCGTGTTAAACTGAAGCAGTGCTGGTGTTTATTAGATTATTAAGTCAAGTCAAGTCACCTTTATTTATATAGCGCTTTTTACGAAAAACAGATTATTTCAAAGCAGCTTTACAGAGATAACAGGAAAATAATGCAATAAAGTTTGTTTCTAGAAGAAAATAGCATCATAGTCCAGCTTAAGTAAGTTCAGTGATGGTTAATTTCTGTTATTAACAAATTCATAAAAAGTTATTAACTTAGTATATATATACTAGCATTTATATATATAGCCACTCTGGAGAAAACAGTTCAATAATATAATATAATATTGTTGAATATTGAGTGTCTCCAACTAAGCAAGAACTCAAGCCAATATTAAATGATGAACACGTATTGTGAGTAGTAAGTTATTAACTACAGTGTAATTTAGACACTCTCATACATAAACAATCGGCATATGAAACTCAACAATGGTGACATATTTCATGCCAGCATACAATAACATATTCATGGCTCCCAGCATGCATTGCAGAATGAATAATTGTCACCATTGTTGAGGTTTGGATGATGAGTGCTGATGTGTAAGAGCGTCTCAACTTATAACAGAGGTTGTAGTGTTTCTGGAAGATCTCACAACAGTATTACAAATGATCTTTCTGTCACAACAGCTGAATTTATAACTTCATCAATGCTTCAACTTCATAACTATTTAAATCTGTCAAAAATGCAGCCTTTTTATCTTCTTTTTTGAGCAATGCACAAATGTTCACTAGAAACATTATTGTAATTGCTGAAAGAGAAATGAGGTAAAAGTCAAGGCTGAAGAGCACATCTAAAACAAACAACGATCACCATAATGGTGACTTAACCTCTGTTAATCTCATTAAAAACTTTTGTACATGAATGAAATAAAATTAAGACAAACTGGACTGTAATAAGTGAAGATGTAATGCTGTGAGTTATTTAAAGTCCCCCTGTAGTCAATAATTGCATCCCTTAAAAATCATCTTTGCTCACCAAAATGACATATTTAAACGTATTTTCCTTGAAAAAAAAAATGTCTTCATGCCTTAAAGCTCCTAGATCACTTATGATTTTCCACAGCTCTAATTGTCTGGGTTTTTTGTCTACTGAAATTCCTTGGAAAGATATTTTTGAAGTGATTCGTCAGCAGAACAATCCAAAAACACAAGAGATGTATGTCTATCCCTCACAGCCTCGCTTTCACTCCTGTTAAACATCAAAGATGGCGCTGGTGGGAATAATATCTGTACTCCTGGTGTTATGGATGATTGTCAGGACATATGTGTGGATGCTGAGTAATCTAAGATCTTGTTCTGCTGTCTATGATTCTAGGCACATCAGCAAACATTCCCTTCTCTGATCAAGAATGTCATTCGCATTTGGAGTCCCAGCTTTCGGCAGCAGTCCCAGCAGCAAGCCTGAAGCAGACAGTTTAGGTGTAGTCCCAGCTTTCGGAAGCAGTCCCAGCAGCAAGCCTGAAACAGTCAGTTTTGCTCAAGCCGCAGCGCTATCTTCAAAGGCCAAATCTGCTCGCACAACTGAAAAAGCAACAATACCTCAGTTCCAACCTCCTCTAGGTAAAATAACACAGTTATTCAAACAACCTCGCAAATAACTTTAATGAGAAGTCCTGCTGTCTACTTCAGAACTATTGATTATTTTAATACCTTAACAGATTTTATACCCTTGCTGGAAAACCAGTGGAGAAATATGGACTGGAGTGAAGAGTAAGTGGAACCACAGCTTGGAAACTGGATGTTTGTATGTCATGCGATTGAGGTATCTGACAGCATTGATGTGTTTAGAGCGAAGGAGACCCTGATGGAGTCGGTCAGGTCGTTTAAACCAGCCAGTGAGAGCGTGACCGAAGCCAGGGTTCTGCTGATCGGCCCAGTCGGCGCCGGGAAGTCCAGCTTCATCAGTTCTGTCCAGTCCGTGTTCTCCGGACGGGTCATTAACAGAGCCATGGTGGGGTCATCATCCTCTACCAGCTTCACCAAGAAGGTAAACATGACTAGAACTGGAAGCTTTGAAATCAAAGTGAATCTGAGGTTGACAGTAGCACAGTACACATATTGACATAGTTTTGAGCTAGCAAAAATATGTTCTAAGAATGTTATAAAAATGTAATAAAAATGTTGTTTCTGAATGTTCTCGGAACGTTCAAAACTTTTTTTTTTCTTGGTTATGCGAACATTAAAGCAACACTACGTAAAAAATTTTACCGTAAAATAATGTTTCCAAAATCGTTTCAGTGGTTCATCAAGTCGTAACAGGGTGAAAGGCACTTATGCCTCCGCTTTGCGGCCCTATATCTGCTATAACCACACTATGTAAGATTGCCAGATCGGGTCGCTTTTCTGTAGTTCTAATGAGACAAAAGAAATTACAAATTTGACTTGCTTTACGGCAAGCGTTACAATAGTCGTTATTTTGTTTTTCTTCATTTCTGATGTCGCAATACATCATAATTTCATAAAATCATGCATCATACTCTACCTTGTCTGTGGATATCGTTCATCATGCGACAGTCGGCTGCGGGAGGCTAAATGATTTACGACAGCGGTAATGGACAATTCTGCTTCCAACCTGTAGGGGGACCGCCGAGGAAAAGCTCCATAGTGTTGCTTTAAAGGATTGGTTTACTTCAGAATTAAAATCTCCTGATAATTTACTCTCCCCCATGTCATCCAAGATGTTCATGTCTTTCTATCTTCAGTGGAAAAGAAATGAAGGTTTTGAGGAAAACATTCCAGGATGTTTCTCCATATAGTGTCTTCAATGGAGTTCAACGGGTTGAAGATCCAAATGGGAGTTTCAGTGCAGCTTCAAAGTCTCGACACGATCCAGCCGAGGAATAAGAGTCTTATCTAGACAAACCAGCGGACATTTTATATATTTAAAATATATATACTGTTTAACCACAAATGCTGGTCTTGCACTAGCTCTGTGATGCGACACACATTACGTAATCACGTTGAAAGGTCAAGCGGGACGTAGGTGTAAGAACAGACCTAGTGTTTATTAAGCCAGCGTGCAAAGACTAAGTCAAACGCCATTTACAAAAACAAACAAATAAAAGGTAAAACAACGATGTCGGACATTTTTTGAAGTTGGAGGAGAAAATGAGATTGAGTTTTTCGCTCTACATTTCTGAACCGGAACACGCGTGACCGTTCAACGTGATTACGTAATGTGTGGCGCATCACAGCTAGTGCAAGACGACCATTCGTGGTTAAAAGTATATAAATATTTATTTTTTATAAAAAATAACTCTTATTCCTCGGCTGGATCGTGTCGAGACTTTGAAGCTGCACTGAAACTCACATCTGGACCTTCAACGCGTCGGACGCCATTGAAGTCACTATATGGAGAAACATCCTGGAATGTTTTCCTCAAAAACCTTCATTTCTTTTCGACTGACGAAAGAAAGACATGAACATCTTGGATGACGTGGAGGGGGAGTAAATTTAATGTTAATTCTGAAGTGAACTACTCCTTTAAGGGAACATTACCTTTTATCATTCTTCAAACATTATGGTGTTAGGCAAACATCCAACGAAACGTTTTATGAACGATTTATAAATAATGTTTTTGTGCTAACATTATTAAAGAGCAGATCACTTTGAATGAATGTTAGCATTACTGGAAGAAGGTTTGTTCATAACTTTGAGAGAACCTTGCCTGAACATTAGCTGCAGTTCTGAGAACGTTAGCTGGGTTCAATCTATATTTTGCCCAGTTTTTGCAGAAAGTAGATGTTTATTTTGGTTTGGTGTTTCTCAGCTTCGCTCGTTCAGCATCAGAGGGGTGGGAGAGAAGATGGACGAGCCCACAGCTCTGGTCATGTGTGACGTCATGGGCGTCGGCGAGGGAGAAACCACTGGACTGACTCTTCACGATGCGCTGTCGGTCATTAAAGGACACGCTCCAGAGGGACACCAGGTACATCTCAGTTGGTTAATACCACTTCATGTCTTTCAAAAAATAATGTTATATATATATATATATTTGTGAACCTTAGTGTTAAAAATACAGTGACAAAACTTAAAGCATCACATTAGTATGTCTATATATTTTACAGTTTATAAATGTATGTATGGTTATATAATATTAATGTTTAAAATGACTTAAATCCGCTTGGTACTTTTTAAATGCAAAGGTAACTTCCATAATTACACAGGTGATACAATGAAAGACCACATTATGACTACACAACATTTAAATTATGTAAGAAATATTATTTAAATCAGGGGTTTTCAAACTTTTTGAAACTTTTTGACCACCAAATATGATGACTCCCTTGTAAAGGACCCCGATGTAAAAAAAAAAGGCTGCCATATATATATATATATATATATTTTTTTTTTTTTTTTTTTTTTTTAAGTATAAAAAACAATTTTAAGTGTAAACATTTTTTTAAAAGGTAAAAAATTAAGTAAAAAAATATATGAATTGTAATATTATTAAGACAACCAATTATTTTATTTTTATTTTTTTCAAAATTAAAGAATTGCTTTTACATTGTCATTATGCTAAAAACAATTTGTTAAAACATTATCTCACATAAGTAAATGGTGTATAATTTTTCCCCCACACAAATATTTTTATTTTAGAAAAATATTTAGAAAAGTGAACAAATTTTTATAAAAAATGAATAAATAATAATAATTGCAATTAATATCTTGATTTCTGACCAGTCTTTAGAAAGCAATATTATACTACTAAATTTAGTAAATGTGAATGTTATAAATAATTATGATTATGATAAACATATTTCACTAATATCTTAAGTGCACACACTAACTTTGACACTCCTAACAATAAAGTTGTTAATTTTTTTTTTTTTTTTTTAATTCAGGCTGTTGTGAAGCCTTGAAGAAAGACATTAATAACAAAAACAGTCTTAGTTTAGATCCACACGGGACACTCATCAAACAAACACAACCAAGTTAACATGAATGATAACGGACAAAGAACTGAACAAAACACAGGGCTTAAATACTGAAATGAAGCATAAAACAGAACAGGTGTGTGAACTCATTAACAACCAGGGAAACTAACTAGAGAACTGTTCATTAAACGCCATTTTCAGCTAAACACAGAAAAAAAATTATGCATTTTGGCCGTTCGTTTTCACGACAGCGTTTTGAGTGCCTAAAAATGCAAACTTTTGAAAACGGTCTCTGTGTAAACAACAAAAACGTGAATCTCTGAAGACGATGACATCATGCACATGCGTATTACGTGTTCAACTTCAGTCTATAGTGTTTCATCGCCATCTACTGGCCTGGCAGCAGAATACAGCGTTTTTAGTCGTGTTCGTGGATCCGTGTGAATGGGGATCGTTTTGGCAATGGTGTCGTCCGTACGCGTCCTGTACCCTTAAACAGGCAAAACAGGAACAGAATGAAAACGAACCTAAAACAGACTACATGTTACAGGGAATTGTGTAATGAATTCTGCTCAGTTTAACAAAAACCCCAAACGAAATAACGTAAAATGTAACATTAAAACATGTAACCGGTTTCACAGACAGGGCTTAGATTAAGCCAGGATTAGGCCTGTGTTAAATTAGGACATTTAAGTAGCTATATATATTTTAGGATTTATCAGGTCAAGTTGTTTTCAGTGAAAACAGCTCAAACATGCATTTTGAATTCTGATTATTAAATAAATATGAGGTGATTTATACTTTTTATTTATACAATATTTTAGCGTAAAAAGACTGGTTCTTTCTTGGGAAATAAATGAACTGTAAATTATGAGGTAATTCTTTCTACATTTACAAAAACATTTTACATTATTTTACAGTAAACTTTCATTATCATTCAAAATGTGGTATTTACTACAGTTTAGTTTACTGTACTGGACGATTATACATTATTTACATCAAAAATTCAAGTATTTTTACTGTGAACTCTTTACTTTAAACTTTCGACGAAGTGTGTGTTTGTCAACAGTTACTGCTGTTCTCCAGTGAATCATGGCTTTGTGTGTGCAGTTCAGTCCCGAGCAGCCAGTCGGAGCAGATACTGTGGGCTACGTGAGGAAGCCCAGCATCTCAGATAAAGTGCACTGTGTGGTGTTTGTGGTAGACGCCTCAAAGGTCTCCTCATACGCCAAGAGCTTCGGCACCACCTTCCAGCAGCTGAGAGAACACATCAGCAACTTAGGTGAGTCGGGTTTGTTTGAGGCATTCACAGTTCACACACTGAAAAGTGTTATAAGCCATGAATCAAACCAACCAGCAACGAGGAGAATCACAACATCACAAACTTTGATTTGAAGCAAAAAAGGACAAAAAGACAAAGGTACAAGACTGTGAACTTAACGGCTTTAGTGAGGGAAAGAACTACAATCCCATGAAGCATTGCGGACGGCATAACCGCTGGAGAAATATAAAACTACTGTTGATTATGTTTACAACCCTCATCCTTCCCTCGGGTCAAAATTGAGTGTTCATCGGAGGGGTCCAAGACGCCAGGACTTTTGTCGCACTTGAACCACGAATACACACAAAAAAAATATTGAATGGATTCGAGGAGTTTTGTGTAATAAAAAAGTAATAAATCCTTCCCTCGCGGGTATGTTGAGCTGAATTAAAAGGGTTATGCATGAAATTGTTCAGTTATTCAGTTATTCAAATCCAGTTATTTTGAATTTAAGTTGTAAGAATGTGAGGAATGTGCTTAAATTACTATTTATTTATTATTTATTGATCAAATCTAGTAATTTAAAGATAAATAAAATCAAAAATCTCAACAACAAAAAAATTGCATTAAAAATAGAAAAAAAAAATTATCAAAATGAAATAAAATAAGCTTTCTGGACAAAAAAAATAAATAAATTAAGTACACTGAACAAAATTATAATTGCAACACTTTTGTTTTTGCCCCGATTTGTCATGAGCTGAACTCAAAGATCTAAGACTTTTTCTATGTACACAAAAGGCCTATTTCTCTCAAATATTGTTCACAAATCTGTCTAAATCTGTTAGTGAGCACTTCTCCTTTGCCGAGATAATCCATCCACTTCACAGGTGTGGCATATCAAGATGCTGATCAGACAGATTGATTATTGCACAGGTGTGCCTTAGGGCTGGCCACAATAAAAGGCCACTCTAAAATGCTCTTGCTTTCTGATTGGTGGAACTTCTGTACAAGCATCATGGGTAATGTAGTTTTTCACCACGAATTCCGCTGTAAAACACAATTATTTAAAAAATAAGATGAAATAGTTGATTTTTGCATACGAGTGGTTTCAGTTGTTCCTACATTTATTTATTTTTTTGTATATTTAGAATAAGTTATTGATGAATCATGATTAGTTCATGAAAACGTTCTTGTACAGATTTCATATACAAATTTGTGCGTACGCGTGCTTAGTGAATGAGATCCAGTGTGTATTTTGAACATTCAAGCATGAAAACCTATTCTAGAAGAGCCAAACAACAACAACATCAAGACTTTGTTAAAGGGCATGGCCTCTTTAAGAAATTATGATCAATCTAAAACCCTTCTAATTTGCAGGTGTACACCAAGTGGCGTTATTGACCCACGTGGACCAAGTTTGTAAATCCACCGGAAGTGACGTCACCCAGGTTTACAGGAGCATGAGCGTTCAGCAGGCAGTACGTCATGCTTGATGGTTTAACTTTATCACCTGCTATCTGCCATGAGCTTCCCATGATTCCCTCTGTCTTTCTGTAGATGGTGAAGGCCGGAGCGCTGCTGGGAATGGCCACCTCCTACATTGTCCCAGTGAAGAACTACTGCTCAGAGCTGGATCTGGACGAAAACATAGATATTCTACTGCTCAAAGCTGTCGATCATATCTTGCAATATGTCAATCTGTATTTCCAAGACAACAGCGATTAAAGCACTTCAGTAAGAAAAACGTCACATTGCAAATTCCCCACATTCCCCAAAATGAGTTCATCTCAGATTTGTCCCTTTGAAATGTTGATGCCAAAGCTTGTACTTATTTCATAAAATGTTGTGGTGATCTGAATTTTATAAAACTTTAATAACTTTCTTTGCAGTATTTATGCGTTTGAATTGTCTGCGAAATATCAGCTTTTGACCAAAGCTTTGGGTTGGTTGTGAGGTTGTTCGGATATGAATGAGAGTCTCGTGTGTTTTAGTCTTGTTTAATGAAGACACATATTTAGCTAGAGCTGATGTGCACCCTAAGTGTCCATTTATACTGAATGCCTTTTTGCATTAAAAAAAAAAAACGTGGTGGAATTTAAAAAGTTTCTGCCACAGAATCAAACAATTAAAAAATTAATTGCTATTTTTTTATCCCACAATTCGGGCTTTATATCTTTGATTTTAAACTTGCAATTGTGAGAGAAAAAAAGTCAGAATTGTGAGATTAAAAGTCACAATTACCTTTTACATATTTTTATATCTGTGGCAGAAACAAATTTCCGCAAAAAAAAAAAAAATTAAAATAAAAAAGCATTTCTAGACATTTCAATTTTTGTTTTGTTTTTCAAAAACGCTTAATGTGTGAATGGTTCCCAAAACCAAAAAAGATATCCAACAAGTGCGCCATTATAGGTTTGCTTTTTCATCCGTAAAAATTTACAATACTAATAAAAATAGATTATAATGTATTTGGAATCCCTGGTTGTCAGGTGACTGCTGACATCAGCAAATAAAAACACCTAATACATGAGATGGCATATAAACCATTGTCCTGATCATAATATTTTTGCCTAGCTGTACGTTGAAATGTTCAATATTTTACACGTACACAAAGTTGTTTAACGAACGAAAAATAATCTTGCGTTGGCCGGGAATCGAACCCGGGTCAACTGCTTGGAAGGCAGCTATGCTCACCACTATACCACCAACGCCTGCTGTCGAGAGGTGTAGAGCGCTGCTAGCCAATAGGAACGGAGGAAATTCCAGGGAGGCGGGCCAGAAATAATACGCCAAATTAGAGGTTCAATTCCCGTCTCGGCCACAAATACCATAAAATGAATTGGTAATCATTTTTAAATCTAGATACACTTTAGGTACGATTAACATATAATAAAAGAACTTTGTGCACAAAAATAAAATAAAACTTGTAATATTTGTTCCTGTGTAGGATGTAAAAAATGTGCAATTAACTTCATAAACCTTTACATTACAATAAGGTATAGTTATCTTTAATATAGAAAACATTTGAATGTGCATAATTGAAAAGAACATTTTGATAATGTTTTAGACCTTTATTTGAGATATTCACATTAAATTTGTATAACTATGTACAGAAATCCAATATATATGAAATATAAAATAGAGAGTTTCGTTTTATTTATAGTACAGATATATACATATTATTATATAAAACGAAAAAAGGTAATGTATTAAATACTTATAGATTAAACAACAACAACATTAATAATAATAAAACCTAAAATTGTGGAGAACACAGGAAAAAACAATAAATATTTTAAATTAAATAATTATGTACAGAGTTCAGTATTAACAATTATTATTATTTAGTGTTCACACATCTAAGCAAGATAAAATAATGCAAGTCAATAAAATTAACTTTAAAAACACACTAAAATTCAGTGCAAACAAGGACAAAACGTTTGGTGTTTTAGGAGCTGGTGCTGATGGAGGCTGCGGCAGACCTGCAAGGAAAAGCACAAGGAGGAAATTAAAAACGTATCAAAAACACTGAATGTACATGATATGTATTTGATTGTCTTGACTACATTGAATGACTAGAATCATTATTTATTCTATTATTCTATTTATTCTTTTATTCAAGCATGAACATACTTAACAAAGTGAAATAAGACAGTTAACTAAAGCATCAGTGATATATATAAAACATTTATTTTAAATTGCCATAATATTCCATAATATTACTGTTTCTTAAATGAATAAATGCAGCCTTAAAGCACAAGAGACTTAAAAAATGTAGTGTTAATACATTTGCGTTATTTAATATTCATTATTTAAATTGCTTAATATATGTGTAATAAATATTTAATATAAAAATCTATATGTATAAGTGTATATATAAAAAGTTTTAACAAGTTTAACAAATTAAAAATGTTAAATGATTAAATTGCACACACACATATATATATATATATATATATATATATTTTTTTTTTTTGTAATTTAAATGTAATATATATGTTTGTGTGTGATATTAATTACATTATAGGAGGACCAAACCTGCAGAAATTAAAGATGAATGAATACATATGTAAATGAATAAAAAGATAAATAAATGTGATAATAGGAAAATAAATAAAGGAATAAATGACTTGATAAAATAAATATTATTTATTTTTAATCAAATTCATTTTTGTATTTTTATTTATTTATTTATTTATTTTCTGCTTTTATACATTTGTACATAAAAAAAATATTTATTTGTTAATTCATTTTTATATTTGGTAAGCAAGACCAACCCACCTAATTATCATGCACAGCAAAGAAATGTAAGAATAAATATAAAAATAAATTAAATTGAAATAAATAAAGGTTAAAATAAAAAAAAAATCTGGAAATAAATACATATTGGAATAAATAAATATAAATATAAATGAATACATAAATAAATATAAAAATAAAAGGAAAAAATAAATAAATAAAATTAAAAGAATAAAAAAAAACATTAAAATATAAAAGCAAAAAATAATAAATTGGGGGAAATAATGCGTTTATTCCTTTATTTATTTTCCTATTATCACATTTATTTATCTATGTATTCATTCATTTTTAATGTCTGCCGGTTTGATCCTCCATTACATCTTACTGCACTGTTAACATATTTTAAACATTGTACTCAAGTAACCTACATAGTAAGATATCAATGATGAAACATTCACCTTAACAAACAAAGATACTCTTATTAAATAACAGCTGTATTTATAACGAGAAGTTTGGTTTAACAGTTACTGTTTCTTAACACCACAAATCATTCAATACAATTAACAATAGGATTACATGATAATACACATGCAATTTAAATGATAAAATATATGAATAATAATGTATATGCGGTCACCTGAGGTAAAAGCAGGTAGTTTAGACAGTAACAAAACAAGTTTGCTGACAAGTCCGGTAAACAAATCTCTCCGATCGTAAAACGGGTCTCGAACGCGAATGATTGACAGATGACAGACACTACGCCACGGAAAAAGCGAAACAGCGCCAGGAAGTCTACATGTGGCCAAAAAGTATATTGCATCCGTAGTGTTAAGCACTACCATAAAGAATGAATGGGAAAAGTTAAGGGAAGTTAAGCTTAACAATATATGAGATGGCATATAAACCATTGTCCTGATCATAATATTTTTGCCTAGCTGTACGTTGAAATGTTCAATATTTGACACGTACACAAAGTTGTTTAACGAACGAAAAATAATCTTGCGTTGGCCGGGAATCGAACCCGGGTCAACTGCTTGGAAGGCAGCTATGCTCACCACTATACCACCAACGCCTGCTGTCGAGAGCGCGCAGCAGCTCAAGTTCTGCGTCAACACGGAATTTCATTCACTGCTGCTCAGGTCCTCAGATTGGCTCCCTTTAGCCAGTGTATTTTGAACACAACTTCAACCAAATTAAACTGAGTCCATCTTTTTGGCGAAATTTGCTTTTTGAACTCAGAAAACTTTGAATCAGTAAGTGCTTCGTTTTACAAATAACCTGTGTATTTCTTTGTTAGGCTAATCACTTAATATGTACTAAGGGCAATGATATGCGCAGCACAGAAATCTGCTGCAGCAATACGTAGTAACATTATTTTTAAAATAAAATAAGTGTTTGCACATATTGTACACTGTGTATGAGATATATACCATATGGAGTCTCCTCTTCTGTATAATTGTTTTTGTCACACTTTGAGTAACGTTAAACCACACTTCTGTGCAGTGCGTCATTCTTGGTCCCTGATATCAGTGTCACTCTCTCTGTGTCTTTAATTCGATAAGGAAGATCCATAGTTATTTATCTAACAATTATTAAAAGAAGCAACAATCACAAACGTCCTGTAAAGCGACGAGAAAAGAAACAAGTAACATATGTGATAAGTCTGCTGTCTGCGTAGTGGTGGACATGTTCTCTGTAGGTCACGTGATCGTTGTTGCACCAGAAGGTGGCGGCAAATGACCGTGTTTATGAGCGAGTCCGAATCATTCACTGAACCGATTCGTTCAAACACGCTGATTCATTCAGTGAAGTAACTGCGAATTATGCGCAAAAACTGTGTGGTTTTCGCTCGTGTGGAGCCACAACTCTACTCAAGAACACACAGATCACTTCATGAGCTCGTATATATTATTATTATTACTTATTATAACAAGCTGATAGTCTAAAGTGTGTTAAATAAAGGAGACATACAGGCTGTGCAGTGCTGTGGTCCAAAATCACTTATCAAAACAACAAATTCGTGATTTTTTTTACATAACCTAAATCAAACTTTCAATAGAAAGAACAATGGGTAATTTGCAACTTGAAAGCAGAGTAATTGTATAATAAAAACCTTCAAATATTGTGTGGTTCTTAGGGGAAGTTGTTGTGATTTATCTCTGAGCTTGGTGTTTTATCAGGACTCTCTATAATACGTTTTGAAATTCATGGGACTTTCATTTTGATCAGAAAGACAAACATTACTGTACATCTACTGAACACCAAAACGCTAGCCTGCGACGTGCGCGTGCGCGTTCATACAGCAACGTAACGTAACGTATATGTAGTCCTACGTCATCACGCTGGACTCTGAGCCTGTTATTTGTCATGATCGAGTAAAATAACAAGTAAAGACCCGAGTTCAGCCGAGGACCCTGGAGCAAAGGTAAGTCAGAAGTTACCTTCGGATATAACTTATCTGTTACGGAAGAAGACAGACTCTGTGAAGCTGTTCTTCACTGATTAAGACTCAAATCAACTGCGAGCTCGAGCTAAAGCAGGTGAGTCGATGTATAGATTTATTATTAAACACACGACAGTCAATAGAAATGCGTACTGGTTTGAAACTGGCTGCATTTGTTGCGCAGTGATAAAATAAGCGAGCTATTTTGCTGCTCTCTTGTTTTGAAACTTATTACTGTATTAGTTTACACGTCTCGTGACGTTATTAGAAGAGAGTTATGTCTCAACAACGTCGTCACATGCTTTTGAATGCTTTTTTTGTGAATGTGTTTATGGCTGGTGTAAAGCCAACACTTGAGAACTAACCAGAAGTAACCAGTGCAACAGTCTGAATAAAAACATCTGCTTAATTAGTATTTGTATTGAACGTAATTATGAATATCTGAACCTGTGTAAAATGTGTGGTGTAAATAGGGAAGTTGAGTGAATCTCATAAAACCTGTCAAGAACATGTCTGCGTCCTATTTAACCCCAAAAAGGAAAATAATTATATTTTGTTTAAACAAAATTAGTCTTTTTAACCCCCGAAAAAAAAAAAAAAAAGATTACTGCACTGTAAAAATAATAAATGCATATTTTAAAGGGGACCTATTATGCAAAATTTACTTTTACATGGTGTTTGAAAATAAATGTGTTGGAAGTGTGTACACAACCACCCTATAATGGAAGAAATCAACCCAATCCTCTTTTTAATCCCAATAAATCATAAGCATGGTCTCAGAACAAGCTGTTTGCAGATTGTAGCTTTTGTGACGTCACGTTGTACAGGCCCCGCCCACGACTGCTGACGGATTAGCATAGACCCCGCCCTCAGTGAGCTGTACACAGTCCACCATGTTTATCTCATATAACAGCAGCATTCAAGTAAGAAATGTATTCTTATTAAAGCTACTGAAGTTATTCAGTCAAGAGCAGTGAGTGATTTTCTGTTTCTCTTTTGTTATTTGGTTCATATTAACAGCATGTTTAGCAGTAGGTACTGTATATGACGCTGCTATCATTTTAATACACATCTAATATACACATGCAATTTCTTTTCTTGCTGTTTACGTTCACAGACATTAAAGACTGTGTTTATGTGAGATTTGTGTGTTTTTGACATAACCTTGTGTGCATTTGACTGTTTAAGCGCAATAAGACGTGAAAGAGAACTTAGCTTAATACTCACGGGACGCTCCGTCTGACATCCAGCTTTCTGAAGAACTGCAATGTCACATGAGCGTGGGCATGATAGAGATAATAGTAACACTTTACAATAAGGTTCATTAGTTAACATTAGTTAATGTATTAACTAACATGAACTAACCATTGTCACGGTGACACAACCATCTTTCAGCCCATCGTCACCGGATCAGCACGCTCCGCCCACTCGCTCGCTCTCCCCGGACTACTGATTCAGCGCACCTGCACCTCCTCATCATTTGTTCCCTGCATCCTATTAATAAACTTTGTTCATACGATCACATATCTGTTCTCTTCAGTTGTGTGACAGAAGACCAGACCACCAACAATGCAGAGTTCAACAAACCCCAGTGTTGATTGCTCCAGCGATCACTTTTCGGATCTCGTTCAAGCAGTTCGCCAGTCTCTTCCTCCATCTGCACCTGCTCCCTCTGCCGGTCCCATGGCCCGACCAGCGACATTCACCGGTGTGGCGGAGGATTGCAATGGGTCCATTCTTCAGTGTTGATTATATTTTGAAATGCAATCTCATCAGTTCACTAATGATCGCGCTCGCTTGCTGTTTGTCAAGTCTCTTCTATCCGGTCCTGCGCTTCAGTGGGCGCAATCCCTGTGGCAATCCAACGCGCAGATCACCTCTTCACTCACCGCCTTCGTCGACCACTTCAAGGAAGTTTTCGGCCAAACTGCCTCTGAGTTCTCCATCCATGATCAGCTTTCTAACCTGCGCCAAGGAAAGCTGTCAGTGAGCACTTACGTGCTTCAGTTCCTCGTGGTTGGGATGAGATCGCCCTGCTGACAGCCTTTCGCCAAGGACTCAACATTGATATTCGCCAACTCATGGTTGTGTATGACGACTCGATGGGGTTGGAGAACTTCATTCAGGAGGCCATCCGTGTCTCCCAACGATTATCAGCCTGCACTCCATCACAACCCGTCTCGCATCCTCCGCCCACCTCATCATCCAAAGGCAGAGTTTACCCATTGTCCACCCCGGAGCAGAAGACCATGGAGGAGTACATCAGGGAGGCATTACAACAACGCTTCATCCATCCATCTACATCCACTTCCAGCTTTTTCTTTGTGGCCAAGAAGGACAGAGGCTTGCGGCCGTGCATCGATTACCATCATCTGAACTCCCAAACAGTTAAATGCAGCTATCCCCTTCCTCTGGTCCCGGCAGCCCTGAAACAACTACGTGGAGCTTGTGTCTTCTCCACGTTAAGCTAGACCTGAGGAGTGCATATAACCTTATCCGCCTTCGTCGAGGTGACTAATGGAAGACGGCCTCTGCCACTGTGGTCGGAGTGGTACTATCGCAGCGGCAGGGCGATCCTCCACGCCTCCATCCATGTGCCGTCTTCTCCAAAAAGCTATCCCCGGCAGAGCAAAATTATGACATCAGAAATCACGAGCTCCTTGCCATCAAGCTGGCACTGGAAGAATGGAGACACTGGCTGGAGGGAGCAAGTCCCCCACCATGACGCTGGGGGAGTTTGAGGTAATAACTGATCATCGGTACCTTGAGTATCTGCACGAAGCCAAGCGATTGAATCCCCGTCAAGCTAGATGGGACCCTCTTCTTCACCTGCTTTGACTTCACCGTAACGTACTGTCCGGGCAATCGAAATGGTAGAGTGGATGCTCTATCTCGCCTTCACCAGTCAGATCCTGAACCCTCGGATCCAGAACCTATTCTCCCTCCAGCCGTGATCAGAAGCCCTAACCAGTGGTCCATCGACAATCAAATCTCTCAAGCTACCCGCTCCGAACTTGCTCCGCTGGGAGGTCCTGAGGGGCTTCGTTATGTTCCACCATCCCTACGTCAACCCCTCATGGACTTCTCCGGGCTCTGGACACCCAGGTAGTCAACATACCCTCTCGCTCTCACGTCATCGCTACTGTTGACCGTTTCTCAAAGGCTTGCAATGTGATCCCTCTGAAGGGCCTGCCTACTGCATTTGCGGCCTCCGTTATTCCCTTGGTCAGGCGAGCCGTCGGAGGTTCCAGTTGTCAACCACTGGTTCCAGCAGCACGAGAGGGTGTGGGACTCAGCACACGTGCATCTCCAATGGGCAGTGCAGAGACTCAAGAGAAATGCTGACACCCGCAGAACCGCGACCCCGCAGTACCAGCCTGGCCAGAAGGTATGGCTCTCGACAAGGGACAACCATCTCTGCCTGCCCTGCCATAAGCTGAGTCCCCGTTTTGATGTCCATTTACAAAGCAGAGGCAGCTCAACGAGGTCACATACACCCACCTACAAAAGTTCACCATAATTTCATGTGTCACTCCTCAAACCCTTCACTGAACCTTTGTCTTCTCCCCTCACAGGATCTGGTGGCGATGAGGAACCTCCTCCTCCTGAATTGGCTGATGAAGAGGTCATCTACCAGGTCCGTGTCGATTCGCGGCGATGGGATAACAAGCTCGAGTACCTCATAGACTGGGAAGGCTATGGGCTGGAAGAACGATCCTGGGTTGCTCGCGATGATGTACTAGATCCATCCCTTCTCACCCAATTCCATTCATAACACCCGAATCGTCCAGCTCGTCCAGACCCCGTCGTCGCACATTCCGGATGTCAGGAGCCGCCCGTGGAGGAGGGGGCACTGTCACGGTGACACGACCATCTATCAGCCCATCGTCACCAGATCAGCACGCTCCGCCCACTCACTCACTCTCCCCGGACTACTGATTCAGCGCACCTGCACCTCCTCATCAACCTGCACTATAGATACCACACGCAACCTGCACACCATTGTCTGGTCTCGTCTAACCACGTACAGACTCATCTCTTGCTACAACTACCGTTAACAGCATGAGACTAACCCTGCCTAACTACCCGTCTTCGGATGCCCGTCTTCTGTCTTCTGTCGTCTGATCTGAGCCGTTGTGTGTGTTCAGCCTGTACCATCCTTCAACCACCTGCACCTGTGATCATCATATTCCACCCAGCTCAGTCACAGTGCAACTGCTTGAACTTCACATCCTCCCTTCCATCGACGTGTGTTTGTTCCCTGCATCCTATTAATAAACTTTGTTTATACGATCACCTGTCTGTTCTCTTCTGTTGTGCGACAACCATGAGCAATACATTTGTTACTGTATTTGTTAATCTTTGTTAACGTTAGTTAATAAAAAATACAGCTGTTCATTGTTTGTTCATGTTAGTTCACAGTGCATTAACTAATGTTAACAAGATTTTAATAAAAGTATTTGTAAATGTTGAAATTAATGATTAAATGCTGTATAAGTGCAGTTCCTTATTAGTTCATGCTAACTAATATAGTTAAAGGGTTAGTTCACCCAAAAATGAAAATTCTGTCAGTAATTACTCACCCTCATGTTGTTCCAACCGCGTAAGACCTTCGTTCATCTTCGGAACACAAATTAAGATATTTTTGATGAAATCTGAGCCAAGTCTGAATCCTCCATAGGCTGCTATGTGACCAAAACTTGCTGGCCCAGAAAAGTTATTAAAGAGATCGTTAATATAGTCCAAGTGACTCCAGTGGCTCAATCTTAAGTATATCAAGCGACGAGAATACTTTTTGTGCGCAAAAACAAACAAAAATAACGACTTTATTCCACTATTCATTTCCTTCTCTCTGGACCTCTAGTTGATTCGCGTAGTGTTTTTGCGCAGCGCGTCTGTGTACAAGTCACCACGTAGGCTCACTATTGGCCGACGCCGGTCATGTGTGTGATGCGTGATGACGTGTACACAGACGCGCAGCGCAAAAACACTACGAGGCCCAGAGAGAAGGAAATGAAAAGTGGAATAAAGTCGTTATTTTTGTTTGTTTTTGCGCACAAAAAGTATTCTCGTCGCTTGATATACTTAAGATTGAGCCACTGGAGTCACTTGGACTATATTAACGACCTCTTTAATAACTTTTCTGGGCCAGCAAGTTTCGGTCACATAGCAGCCTATGGAGGATTCAGACTTGGCTCATTTTTCATCAAAAATATCTTAATTTGTGTTCCGAAGATGAACGAAGGTCTTACGCGGTTGGAACAACATGAGGGTGAGTAATTACTGATAGAATTTTCATTTTTGGGTGAACTAACCCTTTAACTAATGAACCTTATTGTAAAGTGTTACCGAGATAATTATCAAAACCAAACCAAAAGTTTTTGGCAGAGTATCCGAGGCACGAGCTGTAAAGGCCCCGCCCTCTTCTGGAAAAGGGACAGGGAGCAGCAACTCATTTGCATTTAAAGATACATGCACGAAAACAGCGTGTTTTTCCTTCCACTCAAAAATGACATTTACAACATGGTATAATAAATGAAACTTAACAGACACATTTTGGGGAACCTGAAACTTATATTAAATCTTGTAAAAAGGGGCATAATAGGTCCGCTGAAAGTGTGAATGATTTATTCAAGGTAATATTTGTGTTGATTTTAATTTCATTTATGGATGCATGATATATCGGTAGGGTTGGGTATCGTTTGAATTTGAACGATTCCGATTCCGATTCCAATTCCTTGTTTCGATTCCGGTTCTTAACGATTCTCGATTCCGATTCTTTTAAGAGGTAGGGTCAAAAAAGTTTAGATCAAACTTTTTACTTTTTATGAACTTTACTATGAATTTCTCACAGGGCTGTTTTCAACTACAGTACAATATAAATATCAAATCTATTTTAAACAATTTTTTTAGGATATTTTAAATGAGCTAGCTAACCAACGGTCTTTCTGAAGGAAATAGTCTGACCTAAATGGGCTATCAGGTAAAATAGGCTAAATAAGGTTGTTTACACTCATGTGTAAATGTGTTTTCATCATTTATTTATTTATTTATTTTACGTTCGCCGGCATCGCGCGCAGTTTTCAAACGAACGAACAGAGGACGAGAGAATATGGTTGTAACTTGCAAGAATAAGAAAACATCATATAAGTACGTTTTTAAGGTTTAACGTCAGGGTTGTTTGCTCTGAATACATTTTATGAGACGCTGTGTGAGTTAATAGGGGAACGTGAGTAAAATGAATCCGATCGCTCAAACCACTTCAGGAGGTGGCCTGGGCCGCATTCCAGACGAAACTGGACAAGTGTAAATGCATCTGGTTGTTGAAACCACATATGTAAATTGTCCTCCTCCTCCCAAAAATGCAAAAAAAAAAAAAAAAAAAACTTGTGAGAGCGTGTTATAGGCTACATGTAATAGCCAGATACGACGATACTGGAACACGCGCGTCACCGCAGATGAGAAGCTGAGCATCTGTTCATTAAGCCAATGTGCAAACTATCGCAAAGTAAAGTGAAAGTAAGTCGCAGATGCTTAACACACAATCATCATCATTAAAGTAAAGAAACGAAATGATCTTACCAGGGCTGTTGCCACTCTCTCTTATTGCGGTCTTTGATTTTGAAATTAGCTGATGATCAATAAAATGCAGCTCATCTGTTGCTTTCAGTGACATGCACTCCGTTAAATCTGCATATAGCGCGGGAATTGAAGATCGGATTTAAATCCGTTTCGCAAAAACACATTTATGTGACCAGGTGTAGATGGAATCGTTTTGATAAATCAGATAGCTATCCGATCTGAGAAAACGCATGAAGTGGCCAGGTGTAAACAGCCCCTTAGACAGCGGTGTCTTCTTCCGGTCGGCAGACTGTGAATGGAAACTAGGAATCGAAATTTAAACTTTTGAACGATTCCGGGTAAATCGCAAAGCTAGTCCCGTTTCCAATGGATACTCGATACCCAAGCCTATATATCGGCCATCAAATCGGTATCGGCCGATATAGGTTCGTTTTTAATGTTATCGTTATCGGACCAATAAGAAAATTTAGCCGATTAAAGCCGAAAAATTATGGATTATTTCCTCCAGTTAAGACACTTCAGATGTGCAATGTTCAACATGATGGTTTTGAATTGCTTGAAATTTAATTGAAATCTCTTTAAAAAAGAAAATACAGTTAAGTGCAACATGCTGTCATATAGGCTACATACAATTATAATGAGATATTATATATAATTGTGTGCTTGGGTCATGGATTTTTCTGTTATCGGCTTTCAAATATTAAGAATTATCGGTATCGGCCATAATTTTCATAGCGGTGCATCCCTAATTTCATCACAGTAAACGGGAATCTAATGAATCACCTTTGAGAATAATGGGAAGAATTACACACAAATCCAAAAGCATTGTGAACATGAGAATTTGTATTATAATACATTTAATTTAATATAGTGTGATAAGTAATGTTTACTCATTCAAAAGTTTGAGGTTGGTAAGATTTTTTTTAATGTTTTTAAAATATTGCAGCATTATTTGATCAAAAACAGTAAAAACTGTAATATTGTGAAATATTACAATTAAAAATAGTAAAAAGTAATTTAAAACGTATATTTAAGATTAAGAAGATATTTTTGTGGAAACTGATACTTTTTTTCAGAAATAGAAATTTATTTGAAATAGAAATATTTAGTTTGCCTACATTATAAATCTCTTTACTGCACCTTTTGGTCAATTTAATGCATCTTTGCTAAATAAAAGTATTAATTTCAATCACACAAACAAACCTAACTGACCCCAAAATTTTTATTCATTACTTTTTCATGAATCATCAAAATAATGTTATAATAATAATAATAATAAGGCCCTTCAACAGGCTTGATTTTCTTTCAGTACTTTGATTTCTGGGGTGAAATATGACCTGAACATGTGTGTAAATGTTAATAACAAGCGGTCTGGTCCTTTAGCCCAGTGGAGCGGGATGTTGCCTGATAAAGATGGACCGAATGGAGGCGGAGGAGTCCGGGACGGGCCGGGGACAGAAGACCCTTCAGTGACCCTGTTCAGAGAGTACCTGCGGCTGAGGACCGTCCACCCCGAGCCCGACTACGGTACCTGAGCAGAGACCTTCTCACTTTCTCCTACAAATAAACCAGAGATTAATAGTGTTTCACCATCTAGGTTTATGACTACAGTTAACCTTTGCCCAGGAATTGTGCTGACCCTAGAAATGTTGTCTAGGTAGGCACATGACTAGCTTTAAGACAGGCCGCTTTGCCTTGAAAGGTGTTGTAACGCATTACTAATGACATCCATCCAAAGTGCATTAGTTGATCTCTGACCTCGGTCTCAAAGTGCTGAATATTTATAAACTAGTATTCACTACTTAACCGAAATTATTTGTTATGCTGAAATACAGAAGAGTCTTGAAGGGAAAGTTCAGCAAATAATGAAAGAATGCCATCTTTCTAAACTCATTCCAAACCTGTATTGTTTTTCCCTCTGTGGAACACAAAAGAAGATATTCAAACAATGTTGTAGATATTGAACTATGTTGGTGACCAAGCAGTTTTGGTACCCATTGACTTCCATTGTATGGATGAAAAACCCCAAAGAAAACAGACAATTCTCAAAATATCTTTTATGTTCTACAGAAGAAAGAAAGGCACACGGGTTTGGACATGAGCAACAAATCCCCACGTTTTGTCAGATGAAATATAATGTATATTTATAACACATTAATCATTTAAAGTCCCTCTGTAGTCAATAATTGTATCCCTTAAACTCTTTTTTGATCAGCAAAATGACCAATTTAAACTATGTTTCCTTGAAAATAAAATGTCTTTATGCCTTAAAATAGCTTGAATGTAACTTTACACCAGTATATTGCCACTTATTAATCATAAAAACTGATACAATCAACTGTAAAAATGTATTAATTTTACATTTATTTTAAGGTAACGTCATTACTTGTCACATGTACTATAGTAATAACAGTAAATTTTGCATAATTAAGCAACTAACTCTAAACCAAGCGCTATAGTAAGTACATGTAGTTAATGAATATTACTCAGTACTTGTGTAATTAAACTGTAACAACATCACCTTAAAATAAAGTGTAATTTGTGTTTTATTGTGCTACTTAATTCCAGCTACTCCGGCTTTTGTAAATATTTTGTTTATACATAGTTGCATTTTGACTAAATTTAATAATGCATCAGTTAAACAATTTTCACTATTTACTAACTATTAACTATGACTTTTTCAATAAATTCCTAATTACTGCTTATTAATAGTAATAGTCAGTAAGGTAGTTGTTAAGTTTTGGGTGGATTAAGGGATGTAGAATATGATCATGCAGAATAAGGCATTAATATGAGCTTTATAAGTACTAATAAACAGACAATATCCCAGTAATATGCATGATAATAAGCAACTAGTTAAGAGTGAGAATTGGACCCTAAACTAAAGTGTTACCAACTTTAACCTGTCCTGACTTGACATTCCCATTCTCATGGATTCCTATTGAAATGACTGGATTTCACCCACAAATATCCGCAGAACCACCGTAAATATGACCGTGCCTTAATGTGTTTTTCACAGCATGAGAGCAGAATTAAAAGAAAAATCCAAGACTTTTTTGTTCTTTGTCAAGTGGTGCAATATTTTACTGTCGAATGTAAATAGAAGATGATAATAAGTTAAGTCTCTGAAAGTGATGGATAATGATTAAATGAAGCACAGCCTTTGGTTATGATCACAAATGAGCATCATGTAAAAGTGAGCTGTGAAGTAAATCTTTACCATGTCCGTCGATCATTGTCAGATGGTGCTTTAAGATTCCTGCAGCGGGTGGCGGACGAGCTCGGGTTGCCCATGAAGAAAGTGGAGGTAATGATCTATGTGATACTGATATCCTCCCGCTGGATCTGTGTGACTCTCTTCATCGTGCACACCTCTCTGACTCTCAGGTGTGTCCCGGTCGGGTCGTGGCCATCATCACATGGGTCGGCACCAGGCCCGAGCTGAAGTCTCTGGTGCTGAACTCACACACTGATGTTGTCCCTGTGTATGAGGTACGGCCGTAACACACATCCATCACCACACGCATCAGACCATTTCACTCATGGACTGTGTGTCTGTGCTTCAGGAACACTGGAAACATGATCCGTTCGCTGCCGTGAAAGATGCGGAGGGCAACATCTATGGCAGAGGGTCTCAGGATATGAAAAGTGTCACGATACAGTGAGTTTGAAACCAACTTAAAGCGCATCCATTATGCTTTTTTTCCCTGTTCATCTTTCTTTAGTGTGTAATGTTGCTGTTTGAGCATGAAAACGTCCCTCCAGCGGGAGTTCTTCTCTATATCAGTGTCAGTGTTTCTGAACTCCCTTGTAGTCTTGAGTTTCTTCCGGGAACGAACACGTCACAATATTCCTCATTTAAATAATTCATGCGCAGAATAAAGGGGCGGGGCCTGGTTGAGTTAGTTAGTAGTGTGTTAAACTGGCGGTTATGGTGGCGGGACATTTCCCAAACATGCTCAAAGCACTTGACCAATCACAACACACTGATCCAGCCGACCAATCAGAGCACAGTGTGCTTTTCAGAAGGAGGGGCTTCATAGAGACAGGAACTAAACAGAGCGTTACTGACAGACAAGGAAGAGAGGAGCCGCAACAATGGAGAATATGGGGTGAAGAATAACAAATTTTAAGAATCTATTTCAGATATGCTTCCTTACATAACATCATGGTGAAGAATATTGATTTTAGCATTTGAGGTTAAGATCTCAGCAAAGTTGCTTAAATGGCTCTTGAAACCTTATGTTTCACTCAGACTGATGGGATTAGCACACGAATGATTCACTGAGAATCTCACCTTTTGTTCTGCAAATGGCTTTCGGACCCAAATGGCTCTTGGAGCCTTATGCTGATTGAATTAGGAATGGCCAGACCCTCAGTCTAGGGTGTTACCTAAACCTGTTACATGCTTTGTTTTAATTTGTCTCCACCTTCAAAAGTCCCTCCTCCTAAAATGCCTATAAGATACCATGTAAAGTTCCCTTAGTTAGATTCTGTTGGATTCCTGCAGCCACGTACAGCGGAGTTCTCAATAAAGAATAACTTCTGTTGAACGTGATCCCAACTGTCTCCTGGTCTCTGCTTCGATGAAAGAAAACTTTACAACGGGGGAAATAATCAACAGGAAAACCTGTTCTAGTAGAGCCCAAAAGCAAAATCAAGACTTTGATTACGGGAATAACATGTAAGGGATAATGTACATTCAGCTGGTTGTTATCTCAGAATAAACCCCCGACAGGGTGATGAGGATCCCAAAGCGAAGCGGAGCCACATGAATAATTATGGAGATTAGAGATATTAATTTCAGATTAAACTGTTTTAAAATCATACCTGTTTGTATATTATAATCCAACAGTGTACAAACCAATAGTTACAAAATGGCAGCAGCTGCGTTTAACTGTACACAAAATATTGATTCGACTGCGTTTTAATATTTTATTAGCTCACCAAAACTTCCACGAAAAACTTCCTGCGTTATCAGTTTTGAGCGGTTGTTATCTGGGAATAACATACAATACAATACACACTTTATTTCTAGAGCACATTTTAAAACAACCATGTTGACCAAAGTGCTGTACATTGACAAGAAACAGTAAATAGACAGGATACAACACCAGACAATTACAACAATTCTCATGCCGGATTAAAAGCCAAGGAATAAAAATGTGTTTTAAGTCGCGATTTAAAAACCGGAAGACTGGGGGCCAGTCTAACATGAAGAGGCAATTCATTCCACAGTCTCGGGGCCGCGACTGAGAAAGCTCGATCCCCTCTGCTCTTGAGCCGTGTTTTAGGGACAAGAAGAAGAGACTGGTTCGCAGACCTCAAAGACCTTGAAGGAGCATGTGGCTTCAACAGAGCAGTGATATAGACAGGAGCTAGTCCATGAAGGGCTTTAAAAACAAACTAGAGAATCTTAAACTCAATCCTAAAATTAACAGGTAGCCAGTGAAGAGAGGCAAGGACAGGGGTGATATGATCACGCACACGAGTTCCAGTAAGGAGACGAGCGGCAGCACTTTAAACCAGTTGTAGACGAGAAAGGGAGGCCTGGCTAACACCTACATACAGAGCATTACAATAATCAAGGCGTGTTGTGATAAATGCATGTATAACCCTCTCAAAGTCTGTGAAGGATAAAAAGGGCTTAAGCTTAGTAAGAAGCCTAAGTTGAAAGAAACTGGCTTTCACAACAGAATTGATCTGCTTCTCCATTTTAAAATCACAATCCATTTTAACTCCCAGGTTTGTTACAACAGACTTAACATAAGGCTGCAAAATGGCCAGATCTATTTGTGACTCATCAGAGACTGGGTCTAAAAATCATGACCTCAGTTTTACTCTCGTTAAAGTTTAAAAAATGTACAGCCATCCAGACTTTAACATGCCGCTGGATGGCGCGATTGACCAATCAGAATCAAGTATTCCCCAGAGCCGTGTAATAAGGCCACTTAAAGGGATAGTTCACCCAAAAATGAAAATTCTGTCAGTAATTACTCACCCTCATGTTGTTCCAACCCCGTAAGACCTTCGTTCATCTTCGGAACACAAATTAAGATATTTTTGATTTAATCTGAGAGCTGTCTCACTCCTCCATAGGCTTCTAGGTGACCGAAACTTGCTGGCCCAGAAAATGTATTAAAGACATCGTTAATATAGTCCAAGTGACTCCAGTGGCTCAATGTTAAGTTTATAAAGCGACGAGAATACTTTTTGTGCGCAAAAACAAACAAAAATAACAACTTTATTCCACTTTTCATTTCCTTCTCTCTGGGCCTCGTAGTGTTTAAGCGTAGCGCGTCTGTGTTGCACGTCACCACGTATCACACATGACCAGCGTCGGCCAATAGTGAGCCTACGTGGTGACGTGCAACACAGACGCGCTACGCTTAAACACTACGTGAAAAGACCCGAGGCCCAGAGAGAAGGAAATGAAAAGTGGAATAAAGTTGTTATTTTTGTTTGTTTTTGCGCACAAAAAGTATTCTCGTGGCTTTATAAATTTAAGATCGAGCCACTGGAGTCACTTGGACTATATTAACGATGTCTTTAATACATTTTCTGGGCCAGCAAGTTTCGGTCACCTAGAAGCCTATGGAGGAGTGAGACAGCTCTCAGATTTAATCAAAAATATCTTAATTTGTGTTCTGAAGATGAACGAATGTCTTACGGGGTTGGAACAACATGAGGGTGAGTAATTACTGACAGAATTTTCATTTTTGGGTGAACTAACCCTTTAAAAATTTCTTACAAGCATTGTCTGAAAGTTTAGGATAGTGTAAAAACATGGGCGTTTGAAGATTGTACAGGCCATATTTCTTTGACTTCTATCTTTGGTCTATACAGCTTCAAGAGTTGTGGTTTCAATGAAATTTCCTCAGCAAAAATGGTCTGTTGTCAATAGTGAAGCAAAATCTGGAATTCCCGACCATCGCCCTTGAAATTGTGCAAAACACCGATAAATATGAGCGCACATTTAGACAGAAAGACGGACAGATTCATTTTGGTTGAAATCGTGAACGATCTGAGATGGAGTGAGAACATTCTGTCAGTGTAAATCAGTGGCGTTTATATCTGCAAATCCGACCAATCACTTAAAAAAACAAAGCCTGCTGAGTGTGAAGGTCTGTGCCAAATCTGACGCTCGATTAGCTTAAAAGCTTAGCTTAGTCAGAAACATTTGATCGCCTGCTATGTTTTAATTAGATAAGACCAAGCAATATCTGAAAAGAATATTAATTTGTTCTGTAATTTGCATATAGAGTTGATTGTGTCCTGATTTTGCCCTCAGGTACATTGAAGCGATTCGCAGACTGAAGGCATCTGGGAAGAGGTTTTCCCGCACTATCCATTTAACGTTTGTCCCAGGTCAGACTCACCGACGTGCTCTGAGAAACTGAGTGATCAAACTAACGCCACTTTTTAATTTTACACACCGATGCTAAATACTATTTTATGTATCATATTTCCTTCATGGAACCAAAGATGCCAATAAAAAACCTTTATTGTTTAATAGTGCGTATGTATGTAATACCAATTCCTCATTGGCTGATCGACTCCAAAACACACAACAACACATACTCATTTTTATTAAAGGAACACGTGAACTTTTTGGGACTTTAGCTTATTCCCCGTATTCCCCAGAGTTAGATGAGTCCACACACACCCTTCTCATCTCCGTGCGTGCCGTGACTCTGTCTGACGCACCCACCGCTAGCCTAGCTTAGCACAAAGACTGGAGGCAAATGGCTCCAGCTAGCATACTGCTCCCTATAAGTGATTAATATTTACATGTTGTGATTTGTATAGTCACAGCGTGTACGAATAACAAGGTCACTTGAGACACAGCCATCTTCTAACCGTATACATACTGGGAACTATACACTTATTAGGAGCCGTATGCTAGCTGGAGCCGTTTACCTCCAGTCTTTGTGCTAAGCTAGGCTAGCGGTGGGTGCGTCAGACAGAGTTACGGCATGCACGGAGATGAGAAGGGTATGTGTGGACTCATCTAACTCTGGGGGATACGGTGGATAAGCTAAAGCCCCAAAAGTCTGCGTGTTCCTTTAAACATGGCATCTGTCCTGACTGAGAAAACGCTCCACTGGTGCTGCAATTGAAGCCACTTTCTCTACAAACCCCTGGTGTTTGTCACATGTTCTCAACAGACGAGGAGGTCGGCGGTCACAAGGGAATGGAGACGTTTGTGAAGCAGCCTGAATTTGAGGAGTTGAACATCGGTTTTGCCCTTGATGAAGGTAAACAGTGCTGTGGATTCAGTCTTCTAGCTCCTGTAGTCACTCAGACATGTAGATAGTGAGGGGTGAGTTAGTTATGTACAGTTACACTGCTTTAGTTCTGACACAACCTCATGCTCATCTGTAGAAACAGTGACGACAGTGCATTCAAACACACACCTGTACCAGTGTGTGCAATTCAATCTGCATACAGTTCACTGTATAAACTACATTTAAACAAGAACACACCAACACTAAGGAGACTTTCTGCCTGTCTGATTTGTTCACAGGTTTGGCAAACCCAACTAATGCTTATACCGTCTTCTACGGAGAGAGAAACCCCTGGTGTGAGTATCGTGTGTGTGTGTGTGTGTGTGTGTGTGTGTGTGAGAGAGAGAGTGTGTGTGAGTGTGTGTGAGTGTGAGACTGTGTGTGTGTCAGTAAACATGCGCTCTGTGCTGCAGGGATCACAGTTCGCTGTCCAGGAAGTCCAGGTCACGGCTCCAGGTTTGTGGAGAACACAGCAGCAGAGAAACTAGTGAGTGTGTTCAGAGTGTCATGTGACCAAACACCGGAGGCTCTAGTTGCAGTGCATGTGAAGTGCGATTGAAAATAAAATTTTCTCTATTTCTTTTTAAGAAGAATGAAAAAAAGAAAAGAAAAACTTTTGAATGATAGTATATTAATGTGTGTGTGTGTGTGTATATTATCATAATCTATATATTAAATCATACTATGATTTAAAAAGTTTTTTTTTCTTTTCACATACATATATATGTATTTCACACACACAGACACACACACACACACACACACACACACATATATATATATATACTATGATTTAAAAAGTTTTTTTTATTTTCACATACATATATATATATATTTCACACAGACACACACATATATATATAATGTTGTTCAAGTTTGGGGTCAGTAAGATTTTTCTTGAAAGAAATTAATACTTTTATTCAGCAAGGATTTTTTAAGTTGGAAAAACTTTGTTACAAAAGATTTGCATTTAAAATAAATGCTGTTCTTTTGACCTTTGTTTATCAATGCATCACTGTTTCCTCAAAAATATGAAGCAGCTCAACTGTTTTCAACATTGATAATAATCATAAATGTTTCTTGATCATCAGATCCTCATATTAGAGTGATTTCTGAAGGATCATGTGACACTGAAGACTGGAGTAATGATGCTGAACATTCAGCTTTGATCACAGGAATATATTACACTTTACCATATATTCACATAGAAAACAGCTGATTTAAATTGTAATAATATTTCGCAGTATTACTGTTCTTACTGCATTTTTGATCCAATAAATGCAGCCTTGGTGAGCAGAAGAGACTTCTTGCAAAAATATATTTTTAAAATCTTAAGGCCCGTTCACACCAAGAATGATAGCTATACTGATAACGATAAAGGTATGTTTCTAAATATAGAAATATAGCAGAGTTCACATCACAGCTAATACAATAACTATATAGAGGAACCATATATTCAGAATCACTTTCAGATTTTAAGGGCTTATCATTATAGTTGGTGTGAACGGGCCTTTACAGACCCCAAACTTTTCAACAGTGGTGTAATTCATTCTTTAAATTACCCATAAACACACAGTAAAATGAAGATTTTCAGCATCAATAAGCATAAAATATGTGGTATCTGCTTCAAATGGGTGTTGAATATTGGAAACAAATGTCATTTTATATTCTGTCTACTTTAAACAACACGTTCAGGATGTGTAATAGTTGCGGATGTTCAGAACTCATTGCAACTGAGAAACTACACAAAATATCTTCACTTTTAAGAAATCGGCAGGATTTATGAACGAATGAAGGCATAAAGTTGTTTAAAATTGTGAGAAACTATACAAATGAGCTAAAATCATGAGGTTTGTTCCTGTTTGTGATGGATGTGTCTCTGCTGTGTCACAGCGGCGAGTTATTAACTCCTTCCTGGAGTTCAGAGAGAAAGAGAAACAGCGGTGAGCTTTATTCACAGGTTGACTTTTCAGCAGATGCTTACAGGAGAGCTGGTAAATGTGGAAATACACCCGTCTGTGTGATTTGCAGGCTGAACACCAGCGAGTGCTTCACTCTGGGTGACGTCACCACCATCAACATGACCATGGTGAAAGGGGGCGTGGCTTATAATGTGGTTCCTGCAGAGATGGACGTGAGCTTTGACTTGAGGATCCCGCCCACCGTGAACCTGCCGGTGTGTATCTGGACCGGTGCATAAGTTGATTTGCTTTGAACTGATTGTCACTCGTGGTTCTGGTCGTTCTGCAGGAGTTTGAAGAGAAGATAAAAGCCTGGTGCAGAGAAGCTGGGGAAGACGTCACGTATGATTTTGCACAGGTCTGATTTATTTTTACACACAACATGAAACAGATTCAACTGGCCTTTCATGTGTCCGCCAGGAGACTAAGAGGGCGACACGTTTTCAACTAAAAACGTGAAACTTTGTATGCGTTTTGGCCGTTTATTTACCCGACAACTGCGGTTTGAGGTGCGTTTCAAGTTTTTGAAAACGATACCATTATCGTCTCTTTGTAAACTACAAAAACTAGATTTTGTGAAAACGGTGATGTCATGCGCATGTGTATTACGTGTTCAGTCTATTGTGTTTCTCTACAGTGACGTCGCCACCTACTGGCCTGGCATGAATAATACAGCGTTTTTAGTCGTTTTCACGGATCCGTGCGAACGGGGATCGTTTTGACAATGTTTTGACAAAAACGTTTCAGTTTTTATTACACAGGGCCCTATTTTAACGATCTGAAACGCAAATATCAAACGCGAAACGCAAGTAACTTTGTGGGCGGATCTCGGGCGCTGTTGCTATTAAACCGGCGGGATAAATGACTCTTGCGCCCGACGCAAATCTAAAAGGGGTTGGTCTGAAGTAGCTTCATTATTCATAGGTGTGGTTTGGGCGTAACGTGAAATAAACCAATCAGAGCGACATCTCACATTCCCTTTAAGAGCAGGCGCGCTTTTTCCATGGCGGATTGCTATTATAACGGCGGATTTGCCAGGAGCGGTTCACAGCCGAGGAGACCGGCGTTCTCGTCAGGGCCGTAAAACACAGAGAAGTGACATTGGGGATGGAGAAACACACCCAGATTAGCTTCGGTTAAACAGGCGTATAATAATTTGGGTAAATGTGTAAGCTAGATTTATGCCTATTTATTCACATCTTCACGGACACAACAATGATTTCCCTCATGTGGTAATATAGATTTGCAAAAATTGGAACTGCTGCTTCTGTGTAGATGAGAGAAGCAAAGTGTATGCGTGTTGTGCACACGCTACATTATGGCCAAGCATGCGCCCTTAAAGGACAAGTTCGGTATTTTACACCTAAAGCCCTGTTTACAGATAGTTTCTGATGAAATAGAACGGTTAAGATTAAATTTTGGACAAATGCTGCTGTCCCGATAATTTTAGGTTTCTTTCGCTTTCCCCCCCACCAGTAGACTGGGTGTATAGGTGCACTGGAACACTCCTTCCTAAAACACATTAAACTTTCGTTTACAAAGACGTGAAACTCACCGAGTGGTCAGGGGTGTTCACTGATATGCTCACACAAAAATCGCTGCAAAAGATGCTTTCCAACAGGTGTTATCGTAGTTTTTGTCTCCTCCATTGACTTGTATTGGATGTGATGTGAGGTACGGTATTACTCCGCGCTGGAAACTGAAATGGGGTTGTTTTCTTCTTCTTCTTCTTCGTGTTTTTTGTTTTTTTTTACGGCGGATCGCAAACAATGAAATGCCACTGGTTTGCTTGCAAAGGTGCATTATCGCCACCAACTGGGCTGGAGTGTCTATTATTCAAGCTCTCAACGGAAGAATCTACGGGTGTGAGGCGTTTGGAAAAATAGGTCCACAGTTTTACAACGAATGGTAAAACACCTGTTGGAAAGCATCTTTTGCAGCGATTTTTGTGTGAGCATATCAGTGGACACCCCTGACCACTCGGTGAGTTTCACGTCTTTGTAAACGAAAGTTTAATGTGTTTTAGGAAGGAGTGTTCCAGTGCACCTATACACCCAGTCTACTGGTGGGGGGGAAAGCAAAAGAAACCTAAAATTCTCGGGACAGCAGCATTTGTCCAAAATTTAATCTTAACCGTTCTATTTCACCAGAAACGATCTGTAAACAGGGCTTTAAGTGTAAAATACCGAACTTGTCCTTTAAAATAGCATATGAATAACATGCACAACGCGCCACTGACTTTAGACTAGGTTTCTCCTGGTCAGTGGCGGAATTGTTTTCTGAAACTGCAAAATAGCACCAGGAAAAGTCCGCTGTGCGTCAGGTGCAAAATAGGAATGATACATGCGTCGGTGTACAAAGTCAATTGCGCTGGGTGCAAGATAGGGCCCCTGGTTGTCATGTAAACGTATCGTAGAACCGTTGGATAATTGACCTTTGACATTAGCCGGAATGATGTTATCGGAGACGCACAACACTTCTGCTCTGGCTTTACTGGTCATATTTTCATTGGAAAAATGTAGCAAAAGCAGACAATATTGTGTCTGTAAAATATAACACAGTATTAACTTCTTAATTTATTGAACTGTTGTATAAAATCAATATCACATTTGCGCTTGTGCTATTTGGAAAAAAACATCACTTGTGTGACATTGCGCTTGTTACTCGTGTGATATTGCTTCACTATGATATAAATATGAAACAAAAACTCACACAGGGTCATTTTTGCCCTGATTTCTTGTATTTTAGGGGTATTATAACTTAATTTTATGTTCATCACCAATCAACTGTATCAAATGTTGATACCATAGGACCTATATGGGGTAGAGGTAGGGTGCATTAAATGCGTTCATTTCAACACTTTATTTTTTCTCATAACTAATTAATTAAATAATCACGTCAAATCGACAGCCCTATTTTTGATATATATAATAACATATATGTGTAAATGTATGTATGTATATATGCATGAAGAAAAAAAGCTGTTTGTCCACAAGATTTGGTTTCCTATCTGTTTTTTTTTCCTCTTCTCTTCAGAAACACATGGATCAGAACTTCACGTCGACGGAGGAGAGCGACCCCTGGTGGCACGCGTTCAGCTCCACCTGCACAGCCATGTGAGCGAGACACACTGACGCTTGTGAGCATGTGTGTTTTTCAGTTGAACATGTGTATGTGACTCTGTCCGTCTCGTGACAGGAACGTGACTCTGAAAAAGGAAATCTTCCCTGCTGCCACAGACAGTCGCTTCATGAGGGAAGTAAGTGTTTCACTTCTGTCTGCAAGAACCAAGAACCCGGCCCATAATCTAAAATATACCTAAATATATGTGCAACTGTGAATTGTGTGTTTTGTAGGTGGGTCTTCCTGCCATCGGTTTCTCTCCGATGAACCTCACCCCCATCCTGCTTCACGATCACAACGAGTACTTGAACGAGCAGGTGTTTCTGCGGGGCGTCCAGGTGTACGAGCGTCTGGTGCCCGCCCTCGCCAGCGTGGCTCCTCTGAGCGGAGAAGTGTAGATCACACACACACACACACAGCTGCTTCACACATATCGACAAATACATCTGCCGCCGTAACACCAAAGATCGGGCTGATCCCATATAATGAACTCTCTTTAATTAACTCAGGAGTTCCTTCCCTTCATTAATGTCTTAGATATGATTTTAAGTCTTAATTGTCTGCACATTTAGAAGCTGCTATTAAGAGTTGTTTTAATTCATAAATGGTATTAATGTAACACTCTTAAAGGAACAGTTCACTTTAAAATGAAAATTCTGTCACGTATACCGTTTATAAATGATGAATTTGAAGCGAACTATTCCTTTAAGTTAGTCAGTTTGTGTCTCGTACATCTAATGAAATAAGGACGTGAATTCAGAGACTCAAACCATATAGCTGTGCTTGCCATAGATGCATTATATTTTTTAATACAAATGACTTGAATGCAATCTTATAGTTATGTATACTGAAACTGTGTGTGGGTCATTGATTAGATGCCACACAATAATAATTATACACAATTATACTGAGTCACGTTTCATGGGTTATGATTTTTGAAGTCAGAATCTCTGTGGTTGACTGGTGCTACTTTGCCCTCCTGAATAAACAGAAGTTAAGAGGTACCATATATCAACTCTGTCGGACATTATTATGTGTGTATTATATTATTGCATTATATTAAACCAGTGTGTTTTGGAATTGATATTATGATGACATTAATATTTTGTTTTCAAATGCACTATTATTAGCCAGTTATTATCAATAGCTCCGTCTTCCACAATTGCCTACATTCAACTTTTTATCGTTTCTATATTTCATCATGGGCAAAGGCTACTATTGGATGGATGGATTGATATATTTTAATATATATTCTATTGATATATAGTATTTTTACACTTGATTTTTTACAGCTTGATTGGAAACAACACACAATAAAACAACACAAAGCAATACAAATATTCTAACACTTTTGATTAAACATTTCCAGTACAGTTTTAATGTGATATTCACAAGATTAAACCTATTTTATCTGTTTGTTTTAATAAAAATCAACCCTGGGACCGGTAGAGATCCAGAAGTTGAAAAAAACAGTAATATCATATAAACAGTAATAAGTCTTTTCTGTGATGCTGTAGGACAGCTTTTTGTGAGGAAAAAATAACATTAACACAAATTACAACCGGTTTTCTCTGATAGATAGATAGATAGATGGATGGACGGATAGATAGATAGATAGATAGATAGATAGATAGATAGATAGATAGATAGATAGATAGATAGATAGATGGATGGACTTTTCTTTTTTACAGTCAATCATGATATAAATCTGAAGATGATAAGAGAGTTAATTAAGTCTATGCTTTAAAATTGTATGTGGTGACCCAAATCCTAATGCAGCCTAAAGGGGGCGCCGTGAGACGCGGTATCCCAGCATGCTGTTCACTCTGTGGTGTTGCGTGCTGGAGGAGAGCGTTTGGCCAGGAAAAGATGTGCCTTTTCTTTGTTTTGTTTTGTCAACATATGTTAGAAACAATAAATATGTAAATGACGCAGAATTTTAAAACAGAGAATCTCTGCAACTCCTCTATGAATCCAATCTCACAATTACATTTTTTTCTTTTAGGGTTACTTTCTTTTCATTGTGAAATCGGACTTCTATGTTTATAAGGACATCTTGGGTCAAATATATCTTTACACCTAAAAAGCGCACTAGTCTTCTTTTCTGTGTTTATTGTGGTGGCTGCACATTACACTAAGCCCAGCAAGAATAGCTGCTATCACAATTTAAAAAATCCAAATAAATACTAATAATAGTGGTCTCAAACTCGCCTGCTCGGAAGATGTGTGTGTAATTAAACTCTACAGGACAGTGATCCTCCTGGAGCTGAGTTTGAGGCCACTGATTCAAAGCCATCCAGCTAAATTAACAAACAAACAATTTATCCCGTGTTCATGCCATTCCCCTACAAAAAATACATTTGTTGTTTATGGTAATCAGTTTATTGTCCAAGCATGGCCTTTTAGGGTGCAAGGACAACAAGCAACAGTATCCAGCAATACCCTTCATGTCCTTTGCTGATTTGAAGAGACAAGGCTTCCCCTTTTTAGCCTTCACTTCTGTCAAGCAAACGAAAAACCATGTTTTGTGTCTACCGAAAGCATCACAAAGAATCTGATGATGGGACAAAATAGTTGGTTAGTGGACACTGCCATCATATGCCAAATATGAGGGCTGTCCCAAAAAGTTGGTTAATGTTCACATCCATAAACCTGTTATCAGAAGCCCAGTAAATAATGCATGTAAGTCTGTCCATTTCTAATTTATTGAATGGGCAATAGTAGGTTGGACTTCTGATGATCCCCGTTGTACACTGGTTTGTCCACAAACCCCATTACAAAAGAGTTGCCTCTCTCTCTTCCAAGTTTAGCATGAATTGAGAGTTTTTAGAGTGCTGTCTTAAGTTTGACAGCTGTCTTGAGAAGCGTGGGCATCTGACGGCTCCTTACAGCAGTGTTTCCCAACCCTGCTCCTGGAGACACACCAACAGTGCACATTCTGGATGTCTCTCTCATCTGACCCACATATTTCTGGTCTTGGAGTCTCTAGTAACGAGCTGATGAGTTGATTCAGGTGTGATTGATTAGAAAGAGTTGGAAAATGTGTAGTGTTGGTGAGCCTCCAGGACCAGGGTTGGGAAACACTGCCTTAGAGTCATGTAGAATCAGAGAGGAGACAGCAGTCGTGCTAACTTGTACAAAATACATTCGGAGGAGATCTCTTTACCTCGTCTAATTCATCTGTGAACTCCTGGTGTTTGACTCCCATCTCCTCCAGACTGGGGCCGGTTTCACAAAGATAGACTTTTACTACTGTATGGCTTAGATATAGTAGATAGTCAGACTTCAGATAGACATCTAAATCAGACCGTTGCACAAAGCACTTAAGACTCTCTTAAGCAGGACTACACTGCAATGCATTCTGGGTAAATTAAGACACTTTTTCAAAACAAAAAACATGGCGGATCGAGTAAGTGCATTCAACCGCTCATTGCAGTTTACCCCAGCGGATAATATGTGTTTGTTGGAGGAGTTTAACAGTTACAAGGACATTTTACTCGGGAAATTTAGCGGAGAATGTAGTAACAAGAAGAAATGTTTAAATTATGAGCCATTTTCCCTTTTCTTTTGGCAGTTTGTAATGTAACTGATTGTTACTGTTGGTTGCCAAGGTAACAGAGTCTTAGACCTAAGTTAGCCTGGGTGTCTAATGTTTTTGGTCTAAATTAAGTCAGTCTTTATTTTTGTGAAACAGTCTAACTTGCATTAGACTAGTCTATGAGCAGATTTTAGACTTGACTAACACTATAGACCGCTCTAAAATAGCTTTGTGAAACCGGCCCCTGGTGCTGCCTGAAGTCAAAGAGGAGCAGACTGACCTGGCCTTCCCAACGTAAGCATCAACATAGTGTCGGCCCAGATCCGGCCCACGTCTGGTACACATTGAATCTACAAGTACTCATGGATAGTACATGCATTGAATCTACATGTACTCCCGGATCTGGGCTGACACTATGTTACTGTCTGGGTCATGAATTGAGAGATCTTTGGGATTATGAACCTAGATCACCTAGAATGAGAGCCAAAAAGAAACAACAGGATTATAAACACAAAAAGTCACAGACAAGCCCACAAAAGGTCACAGAAACTTGACCACTTCTGTGAGTTGCTAATGGTGGTGAATGTCGAACATTCAGGGAACTCTCAGCTCTCCTGTAAGTAGTTATTTTAATTCTTACAGATTCTGAAGGTGAAGGAGAAGCTTGTCAGCCTTTCCTGCCGCTTCAGAAAATCCTGGCACCGTCAGAACTCCTTTGGTTTGAGGGTCATGTGAGCTGCCTGAAAAACAGATTCATCTTGTGCAAAGAAATCTGCCGACACGGTAAAACAAACCGCAACAGCAATATCAGCAAAATCTGGTGCTGTTGAGCTGCAGAAGAGAGGAAAACACTCACCTTTCAAGAAGACATCACCCTGGGAGGTTTTATCTCGCTCTACCTCCTCGATTGTTACGTTTTGGAAGACAGGTAGGCGGTCAGCCTGCAATAAAAACTTTTCTGCAGCTTTTGCAAGTCACTGTCCTCCAGGCGATCTGCACACAAAACATTCTGAGCGTTCTGCCTCTGTGAAAACTGGAAGTGGACAGTCCATTTGTAAGTGATTCCAAGAATTCCTGGGATCGTATTTGGCCGGGACTGACTCCTCAGCAGCTCTGATTTCAAGAGCCAGCTCTCCGTGGCACACTGCTCATCTTCATCCCCCTCAGAGCACACGCTGGTCCTTTAGCCTGTCCAGCTCATAGAGTCGGCTCTCCTCCTCCTCCAGATCCAAGATGGAGGCCATTGGTACCTTGATCAATTCAGCAATGATTTCCTTGCACTTATTGTACATGTCAACATGGCAGCTTTAATCTTAATGTGGTGATGTGATCAACCATTATAGTTATAATGGGCGGATATGGTACGCGGATATAAAAGGAGATGAGACTGACATCTTACTAAGCGCGTCATTCTGGGTCCTGATTTCAAGGTGGTTTGGTGTTGTGTGGTGAGAGAGCACGAGTAGTTGCTGTGTTTATTGGATAGGCAAGACGAATCCCCCAATTCTGAAGTGGTGTGTAACATGTCCTATGGCTGATGCATTAATTTTAATGTTTGTATATTAAAATAGACCAGTTTTGTATTTTATTGTATGGTGTTTGGAGGAATAAATTGTGTGAAACTCTTTATCGTTGTCTGATATCTGACTCTACATATCTGTGTGCTTTGTGTACTTGATGTGCCTGTGGGTCCCCGGCCAATTTCCGGGTTAGCGTAGTCTATTTAGTGCCATCATTGGCGTTGTATTAAGCTTTTTATAGCATACTGCCACATTAAGATGCCTTAGACCAGGGGTGCCCAACCCTGCTCCTGCCGATCGACTGTCCTGCACAGTTCATCTCCAACCCTAATCAAACACACCTGAAGCAACCAATTAAGGTCTTCAGGATCACTTGAAAATTAAAGGCAGGTGTGTTTGATTAGAGTTGGAGATAAACTGTGCAGGACAGTCGATCGGCAGGAGCAGGATTGGGCAACACTGCCAACAGTAAGATTTCCTTAAATTCCCTACAACATAAAGATGTTTGTCCAATTTTGCACATTCCTTGGTGTCCACCAAGATATGACCATCAATGAATACTGGAATAAATTGCAAGTGACATGGCTGTATCTCAGCTCTGGAAAGACCTAACAAGAAAAGGATTGGAGACACTCAAAATTATACCCTTGTTTGACACTAAATGAAACTCATTATTCTGAAAGGGAAGGTCCATATGTGTGCATTTGAAGTGTTTCCCAACCCTGCTCCTGGAGGCACACCAACAGTGCACATTTTTGGATGTCTCTCTCATCTGACCCCTCTATTTCTGCACTTGGAGTCTTTAGTATGAGTTGATTCAGGTGTGATTGATTAGAAATAGTTGGAAAATGTGTGGTGTTGGTGAGCCTCCAGGATTGGACACCCCTGCCCTAGAGTAGTGTTTCCCAACCCTGGTCCTGGAGGCTCACCAACACCACACATTTTCCAACTCTTTCAAATCAATCACACCTGAATCAAGTCATCAGCTCGTTACTAGAGACTCCAAGACCAGAAATATGTGGGTCAGATGAGAGAGACGTCCAGAATGTGCACTGTTGGTGTGCCTCCAGGAGCAGGGTTGGGAAACACTGGCCTAGAGCACAGGATCTCAACTCTGGACCTCTAGATACACTTTCCTGCAGAGTTTACCGCCAACCTTGATAAAGTTCACCTGCCTGTAGCTTTCTAGTAATCCTGAAGACCTTGATTAGGTTTGTCTAATTAGGGTTGGAGCTAAACTCAGCAGGAAAGTGAATCTCGAGGGCCAGAGTTGCCCACCTCTGGTGTATGGGGTCATATTGCAGTCACTAAATGTCAACGGCATACACTGCGATTTTCGTCCGATTTTGAGCCGAATTCTGACTCGTGCGACTCTTTTTCGGGTTGGGCCGATTTTCAGAAAATTTTTAATTTTAGGAAATTTTGGTTGCTCCTCTTGACTATATCGCACAGTTGAAGCAGAGCTACGAACCGATTGCCTTAAACTCAGTGTTTTTTCCCTGCGTGAAAACAGAACTTTAACTGTTTCTTCTACAGCAAGAAAGAAAATGAAAAGAGGGAGATCTTAATTTCTGTAGCTAACAAACTAGCTACAAATTACTATTGCTTATGGATAAACCATATTACCCACGTCTTCCAAGACACCTGCGATGTAGCTACCGTGCCCCTTTAATTTGATAAAGGGGTGTTTGAGTATGATTTCACTTTTCTAACTTTAGTTAGTGTGTAATGTTGCTGTTTGAGCATAAACAACATCTGCAAAGTTACAACGCTCAAAGTTCAAAGCAAAGGGAGATATTTGCCTTTTACAGAAATCGTTTTTTAAGGACTACAACAAACGGCTGGTAGAGACTACACCACATTCCTCCCGGGTTAGTGACATCACCAACCCTAGAATTTACATAAACCCCGCCCCCTGAACATGATTTATAGATTATTATGACAGAATATGCTAATCAATGACTAATAATGACTTAAATTTGTTAAACAATGTCCATGTTAAACTGTTTTTGAAATAAAGCGGTTTTGACTAATTATTGCAGTGTTCGGAAATATTATAGACTGTTAATAATTTTAAGGTAATCAGCCTAAATATTTTTAGACAATTTTCAATGAGGAGGAGTAAGCTTCTATGTAATCTTTTATTATCCTCATAATACATATCCTCGTTGGTTATGCGGTGATGCGCTATGAAATTATTGTGTGGCAAATTGGTTATAATAGCCTATCAATTTAATAATAAAAGTAGGCCTTCCCTAATAATAATAATAATACTAATAATAATTGTATACATAAATTGGAAATGCTAAATCATCTTGATATTGATAGCTGATGCTTGTTTTGACAATATCTCTGGACACATGATATCAATGTCTATCTGCGTAACCCGGCACAAGGGTTTATCGCACATATTTCACACGTATAGTGTGAGCAGTGAAGTCGCAGCTTGATGATCCAACCGTATAGTGTGAGCACATAAATCCTGAGCTTTGGCTTTACATCGCATGCGATCTACTCGTTCAGTGTGAGGTACCTTGCTGAAATCACACAGACATCGCACAGCGTATGCCCGCCTTAAGGGGGGCACTCATTGTAAAACCTAAAATGACAAATTAGACACCCTATGACAAAGTTTAGGGGGAGTCGAAATCTGCTCCTGGAGGGCCACTGTCCTGCAGAGTTTAGCTCCAACCTTGATCAAGCCCACTGCCTGTAGCTTTCTAGAGATCCTGAAGACTTGTGTTTTATTAGAGTTGAAGCTAAACAGTGGCTGTGTCTGAAATCGCCCCCTATACCCTTAAATTGGGCACTATTTCAGGGGACAGTCTGTCCGAAACCATAGTGGACGCTATTGAGTGCACTCAATTAATCCCACAATGCACCGCAATAGCGAGTTTACAACTGATGTATGCTTAACGGCTAGAGAATACCCATAATGCACTGTAAGAGTCGAGTGCTGAATGAATTCCCACGTCTGACCAGAAGATGGCGCCACAGCTGAATCATCCATCCATTTAAACAAACCGCTGGTCCAATGTGGCTACAGCGTAATATCATACAGGTATAAAATCCTTTTTAATTGGTTATTAAATTGTTTAATTAAGGTTTATACAGTTTCCATGACAGAGTTTAAGATAAATCTTGTCATCTTCCTATTGGAGCTGGCAGTTTGCTAAGTTTCAAATAGCCTAATTATATAACAATAAGCATAGCCTAAACTATACATAAGCAGCAGCTCATCCGGCGCACTCAGTGTATAAACTCACTCACTCGTTTTCATTCACTCACTTCAAGTGAATATATAGTGTATATAGACTATAGTGCTTCTTAGGATGCCTCCCTCATCAAACACACCCAATTAAAGTCTTGCAGTCTGCACTAACGAGCTGATGAGTTGAATCAGGTGTGTTAGATGAGGGAGACTGTAAAGTTGTGCAGTGGTGTGTGGTCCCCAGGACAGGTTTGTATCAGTGGACTAATGTAGGCAATAGTGCATGAGGGTATAGGGGGGTGATTTGCAACTCATTAGCTTTCTCAGTGAACTAGACAATATGTAATGCATGCATCTCACCTTATCACACATATGGAAGCAAAATGCCAGGGTCTATTCATGATGCAGCACGAATATATGAGTCATTGCACCACAAGTATAAATTATGCCACTTTAGACTTAATAATGTTTAAGTTCTAAATTAAAGCACACCAGCTTTTCTTGCCCTCTCTGGTTATCTTTTTCCGTGACACTGGGCACAAGCACATTTTAACCTCACCCACAGGCCGAGGTTTCCGTGTCTATCTGGGCTGAGGCCCGCAGAACCCATTAGACCACAGAGAAGGCCTGGAGGTCAGAGATAAACCCCGGTTTCAGAGATGGTGAGCATTCAAATTGTACAATATGTATTGTAAAAAGCGCTATATAAATGTGACTTGACTTGACATTCACAGTAGTATATCAGCGAAATTTGTTGACTGGAACGTTTCCATGTCACTTTTTTTTTACATTTCACCTTTCATTCTCGTGGAGTTATTACTCTGTATGGGATAATGTAGAGTGAGGCGGTTGTTATAGCGAATACAACGGGGTCTTGAATCAGCCTGAAGGGGTTGTATTCGCTATAACAACCACCTCGCTCTACATTATCCCGCTTATTACATGGCTACCCACCAAATAAATCAATAATTTGACACAAATTATTGATTTAAAAATGAGTTTATTGATTTAAAAACGATTGTATTGATTCTGCTAAAGAAAATAGTCTGTTCCGTCTCTACGGTTAGAATCCTGCGTCCATAGCAACGCTCTGTTTTTCATGGGAACGGTGTGTTAAGGTGATGATACACAGGGCAACTTTTTGGGCAATGTTGCGGTCAACGGGCAACCAGATGAGACACAGGGCCCATGACCGATCTAAATTATCCAGATATATATTTATTGCCCATTTTCAATGGGAAAGTGGCCAAGCAACAATCGCTCGGCAAGATTGCCCAGCAACATTGCTCAAAAAGTTGCCCTGTGTATCATCACCTTATCCTTAGCAGCGGTCTGTTATCAAGAAATAATTCTATACATTAGAATTCAACCAAGCCATGTAATATGAATAGGCTATCTATTATGTTTCAGTTTAAATGTATGTTGTTGTTTTTATTCAACTTGTTTTCGCCCTATATGTTCTTCATACGTCGCTGACCTCGTTCCCAAACGGATATCCTCCAAAAAAAGTGAGCCTACAGTTATTTACGAACGGCTCGCGAATCGTTTCGACCGAATCTTTCGAAAGAACGACTCGTTCGCGAGTGTCCTGAACTGGAAACGGAGCCCGTGATTCAGCGCCTGCTATCGGCCGAGGTCAGATCGCATATGCTCCACATTCCCTTCTGAATCTGAAGCGAAGCTCCGCCTCTGACCATCGCAAATCTGTGTGTGTGAGAGATGAGCAGGAGCAGAAAAAGCCGTCCTGATAAGTGAGGTCCAGAAGCGTCCCAGTCCAGTCGAGTGTCGGTTCGATGATGGCCGCGGCTGTGGAGAGAGGAGGGGTCCGGGCCGCCTTCATGAGCCCGGGTGTCGGTGCCCCCGCTCCCGCACCCGCACCCGCGGCGCCCGGGGGATCAGCCATGGCCGGAGCTCTGGGCTCGGGCTCGGGCTCGGGTGCGGCGGGTTCGGCTCCCATCATGCCCGTGCCCATGAATTTGTTTGCAACGTGGGAGATTGACCGCTCATCTCCGAGCTGCGTTCCGAGGTACAGCAAACCTAACGCTATTATTGTTGATGTGTGTGAATAATAAAGCTTCAGTGTTTATGCATTTGTCCGGTTGCATGCTTTTCTGTGCATGCCAACATGGGCTTTAACTCGCGCATGTAACGTTAACCTTAATGCTCGAGGTCAAAACAAAACTCGTGCATTCAGTGTTGTGATGCTGGTGGATGTATGAACACATGGAAACATGAGTATGTTCATTTTAAAGGACATTTATAGACATGCCAAGTGTCTGTAGACAGAAATCATCAATAGTTTTGACCGGATTAATGCGCTTGTTTGGTAAAGCAGGTCATAAACAAATCATGTGTGTGTGATGCTGAAAAACCATTTGGAAAATGTTAGTGTTTCTATAGGCACATTCCTTTGTGTTTAGTTTGTTTTACACACACAAACACACACACACACACACACACACACACACACACACACACACACACACACACACACAATTAGTTAACATGTTTTGGGTGTCATATAAACACACCCACTAAAGTTAAAGCATTCGAAGCCTGTGATTAACAACTATAATCATTGTTTGATTTCAATATCAGTCTTCTGATAGATGCTGTCAACATGCCGTTTTGTTATAGTGCATTAATATCATGTAATAGCAACTTTGCACACATTTACAGAAAGATCTTATTGTTTTGGATTGAAAATGAGGATGAGCATGTTTTTAATGTTTTTAAAAGCGCTTGTTAATTGCATGGAGGCTTTATAAGTCTGGAGCAATCGGTGGGCTCAAAAGCCCTTTTGTGTTCATTACAGTGAATCAATGCAAATTTGAGCTTGTTGTAATGGCCATGATGGACGTCATTTGTTTGCAACAACATGCATATTCTGCATGATTTTAAGAATGACATCAGCATCAGGTTATAAAGGCTTTTTAACATTTATAAATGCTGTATTACATGAGTGTTGAACTGGCACAAAAGTGCGGCATGTTTTTGTGAAAGCAAATCCTTCCATATAATGTCGCTGAGAGACGAATAGTGAAGGAGTTGATCAGCTCTACGTGTATTTGCGCTATATATGTTCATAAATGACTTTTAATGTGCTCATCATCCCAATATTTATCCCAATATTTTCAAGAATTATCAATACGTTATTCCATTTCCCCAATTATCACTTTTTCTCACAATTGCGAGTTAATATTTCATAATTTACTCAGAATTGGAAGATATAGTTTATATCTCACAATTTGGACTTTATAACTCACAATTGCAAGTTTATATCTTACAATTCTAAAGAAAAAGTCAGAATTGCTTGATATAAACTCGCAATTCTATTGGCAGTTCATATTATATCTCGCAATTTACTTTTTTCTCAGAAATGTGAGATATAAACTTGCAATTGCCAGTTATAAAGTCCAAATTTCAAGATAAAAAGTGGAAATTACCTTTATTTTTTATTTCATGGCGTAAAAAATTATAACTGAGATAATAGAAACAAATGTGATGGGTCACACTGGAACTTCAAAAGAAATCAAAGGGAATTCATACAGTACTTTTTACACATTGACTATGTCTTAAAATGCTAAGCTACATTTCACTGTATAGTAATTAAAAGTAATTAATACTTTGCTCTTGGAATTTTTTACAATACAGTATTTTTTTTTTTTTTTTTTTTACAGTATTTATATAATAGGATAAAGTATATCATACTCGCATATGAATTTGTATAATCGCATTCGTACATTTTTAGGAGTGGACCTTCATGCTCAGTTTTACTGATGAATGGAAAGCTCATTGGATTCTCAAGCATTGTAAAGCATAAACAAGCACATCCCGGGTCTGTTGTTTTCTACAACTGTCAGATCAAATCTTAACACAAAACAGCACGATAAAACAGACAGTATTGTAGAGTTCATACTTTGGGAATCTAAAACAAAATGCATTTAATGGAAGATCAGATTCACTAAATATGGCAGTTTAGACATATAAATATACAGTACATATATACACAATCTCAACTACAGTACATGTACTTGCAGTGTACTTACCCAAGAAAGCACTGGTAATATAAGGTAACTACATGGGTTAAGGTTTAGTGGTACAGTAGGTTCAGGGTTAGTACCTAATTATAACCCAGTTACTGTAAGGACATAGTATGTACATGAGGAACAGGACTGTAAAATAAAGTGCTACCTAAATTCTGGTCATGGATGCTGTATTTGTCAATACAATTGTCAATTGTGTTTGCAATGTATCACACAGTGTTTGGTTCAGTATGTCGCAAGTGGGATTGTTCCACCTTTCTGTTGTTGTTTTTGGATGATGGGCTCAGTACAGCGAGTGACTTACGTATCACGCTCCACAGAGAGCAGCGGGAACTGGTGGGACTAGATTAATCAGCTCGGCCCAGATGTGTCTCGATGGCGTCGGTGATGAGAGCGGAACCGTGTCTCGCGTCGGGACTCGCGGGCGTCCCTCAAGGACCTGGACTTCAGTGGTTCACAGCTCAAGAGTCGTCATCTCAAAAGAAAGGCCAAATGTGAATATCACTGAAATGCCAAAGCTTTTTCTGCTCTGCTTCACACAGCATGATGGCTGGATGTCCTGAGTCTCTCTTAGACCCATTGGGCTTGGGAATCAGGAATCTGTTCTGTCCTTTTCCAGTTTCCCAGTTCCGTTAATGGATAATTGTACTAAAATGTTCAGTGTTTTCAGTCGTGACTTGCATAGCAATGGCTACGTTTACATGCAACCAAATAATCCGTCACACTCTAAAAAATGCTGGGTTGTTTTAACCCAATTTTGGGTCAAATATGAATAAACTCAAACATTGGGTTAAAAGTTTTATAAAAAAATGTAGCCCAATGGCTGGGTTTGTCCATATTTGGGTTAAAACAACCCAGCATTTTTTAGAGTGTAGTAATCGGATTGGTGGCTCAATCGGACTCAAAAGCCTTCATGTAAACACCTTAATCGATCCGATTGAGCTCGATCCCAATAAAATTTCGATCGGATTGAAAGGGTTGGTTTATTCCTTTTCTAATCCGATCCAGAGAACATGTAAACACTTGATTGGATTGAAAACCGAAACTGGGGCCGGTTTCACAAAGATAGACTTTGACTATGGCTTAGATATAGTAGATAGTCAGACTTCAGATAGACATCTAAATCAGACCGTTGCACAAAGCACTTAAGACTCTGACTATCTTAAGTAGGACTACACTGCAATGCATTCTGGGTAAAATAAGACACTTTTCAAAACAAAAAACATGGCGGATCGAGTAAGCGCATTCAACTGCTCAGTGCTGTTTACCCCAGCGGAAAATATGTGTTTGTTGGAGGAGTTTAACAGTTACAAGGACATTTTACTTGGGAAATTTAGCGGAGAATGTAGTAACAAGAAGAAATGTTTAAATTATGAGCCATTTTCCCTTTTCTTTTGGCTGTTTGTAATGTAACTGATTGTTACTGCTGGTTGCCAAGGTAACAGAGTCTTAGACCTAAGTTAGCCTGGGTGTCTAATGTTTTTGGTATAAATTAAGTCAGTCTTTATTTTTGTGAAACAGTCTAACTTGCATTAGACTAGTCTATGAGCAGATTTTAGACTTGTCTAACACTATAGATAGCTTTGTGAAACCGGCCCCTGAAAGGACTGCGCATGTGCAATGACGTTGAAATAGCGTAATGACGTGCGTAACGAGCTGTTGAATAAAGTGTCATATAAACGAGTGTCCTGTCATCCTAAACTTCTCCTTTCACTGCTCAGCGTCTGTCAAATCTATTACGATACATATGAACGCGCACATCAACCCGATCACATGTTTAGCGTTCATGTAAACACTCGGAATGAATATGTAAACAGCCATTGTTCAGTGTTTCGTGAGGTAGTTTCCATCATCCAGTGCTATAGCTGTCCTATAGGTATTGACAAGGGCCACTCGAAGCGATGTATAGATCGTTCCCCTCCTTCCTCTTGTCCTTGCGAAGACGAACGAGTGTAAAGCCATCCAGGCATAGATCAGGCCGCAGTAATTAAACATGCGGCTCCCATCAGTTCACGCAGCCAGTGGCGTGTCAATTATTCATGCTCCTTCATTGGGCCTTAATTGCTGTGGGACTCCGTGTAGGGTCATTATTTCTGATGAAACGCCAGCTGATGTCAGCAGGGTACATGATGTTGTCCTTTCCCAGAGATCCATGTGGTGGAAACACACGCATCGCTGTACCTCTTGAAAGCCATTGGTTTCCGTCGCTCGAGGATCCCTCAGGAAATGAACCGCACCGTTCCCGACCTCCTTTTCTGTTTTAAAACCACTGATACGCACTGAGAGGACTTCAGGGCGTCAGTAAATGTCTCACATTGAATGTCAGTAGGGTCTGAAATATCAAAATATGCTTTATTCAAACAAGTTATCTTTAAAAAGACTTACTTTACAAAGAATTCCCAATGTAAATAAAGTGCCAAAATGAAAATGTCTGTATTATTTACTCACTTTGAGGCCATCCAAGATGCATATGACTTTCTTTCCTTGGCCGAAGAGAAATTAAGGGTTTGGAGGAAAACTTTCCAGGATTTTTCTCCATCTAATAAGTGAATGGTGCTCAATGTAGTCCATATTTGACAGCCCAAAATCCATATTTAGCCGGATACAAAGCTCCACACGACAAATAAGGGTCTTCTCTAGTGTAACCATCAGTCATCTGCAGTAAATAATCAGGACATTTTCTATTTTGGGTGAACTATTCCTTTAAATTCCGCATAATAACTTGACAGATTTATTCAAACATACATAAATAATTAACAACTTAAGTAAAAAAAAGCTCCTCTCAAGAGTTCTTTTTCCAGCTAATTAACACACTTTGATCATTGAACAACTTTAACAAGCTGTTTGAATTGTCTTTTTGTGGTTATTGGATTGCATTTACTAACTTTCTGTGGTTAATGGAAGGCATTTATTTGGCCTCAGAAAAGACTGTCATTAAAAATTAGCACATTTTAATTGGGAAGAATCATTAATTGAACCAACAACCAATTCTGTACAATTCCTATCCTGTACTGAATGTGCATAAGTGGCTGTGGATGTTCACTTGTAAAAACAAATGTAAAAGCAGTGGGCTTGTTGTTTTTTTACTCCATTATCGTAGATGGGGAACTCATTGGGTTCAAAGCTGTGATTAGCTGTATAGTTTCTCAATATCGGACGATTCGATGTGTTTTCTCAGTACTCTTTTAAAGAGGTCATCTTCAGCATTTGTCAGCCCAACGGGAGGCATTTTAATGACTTTTGGAGCGCCGCTGGAGCCCGGTGTGTGGTTTTGCGGTTCTCTTCCCGTGGTAGAGCAGGGATCACTGGATACTGGTGTTGTTTCTGAAGAGTTTTCTTCCTGGCATTTTCTCCCCTGGAACTGAGATGAAACAGAAAACGGCATTCGTATCTAGAAATGAACTGTGTTTTCAATGTGTTGAATAAAATAAAGATCATAGGAGTATTTCAAAATAGCGTTTCAGTCTTTCCACTTCCAAATTTCATGTTAAATTCAATGTTACTTTCTGTTTCTTTGTAATTATTTGTGAAATTTACTAGCAATTTCTGAGTGAAAAATGTTTCTAAGTAAATCCTACATGATTTTTTTCAGTGTAACTGTACCATGTATGGTGAAAACCTCCTATGGTTTAGCATCACATAATATGTATTTTAACTTTTATTGTAAAATACTGTAAAATCATGGCAACTCTCGGTATAAGTTTAAGCGTGTTATTGAATATGGCAATGTTAATGTATTTGGTCTAGACTGTATGGACTTGCTACTGCTAATAGATACACAGACACTCTGCTGTTAACATGTAAGATATGCTGCATCAATAGACATACAGTAATCCTGTATCAGATCTAGGCAGGTGGAGCTGGGGAGGAGGAGGGGTTCAGAGGAACTGATACTGCAGGACTAGCTCACAGCAAACACTGAACCAGACCATTTAAATGTTCAGCCAGCGATCTCATTGGCTGCATCTAAAATGGTATTCTTCCCTACTTTATAGTGTGCCAAAAATAGTATGTGATAAAATAAGTATGTCTGAATTCACAGGACTCATAAAAGAGTAGCCGGATGACCTACTTCTTCCAGTGAGATTCTGAAGTGTGTGTATGATGGACACTTTACTGTCCCATGAGGCCACGGGAGAGGATTTATGAATGACAGTGAAGCGACGCAGCTGACGCTGGTAGGTCACATGATAATGACAACATGACGGATGTAGTACGTCCAGATTGAAATAGTATTTACAACTTAAAAAACAAAAAATAATTGAATACAGGCACCAATATGCCATCTTGTAATCGCTGAAAGATATTTTTATGGTGAATTTCCTGCAAGAACAGTTTTTACTGTGAATTTAAAGGGATATTTCCTAAATGCAGCATGACTCCTGTGCCAAACATATGTGGGTGGGTGGTTTCCAGGACATTGCTATGTGTTTGCTAGATGTTCTGAAAGTTTTAGTGCATTACTGTGTGGTTGCTGGGTGTTTTCTGGGGTATTATTGGTGACATCATCAACTTTCTGGGTGGTTTTAGGGCATTGCTGTATTGTTGCTAGGGTGATCATGGGAGACCTGGATGATGGCAGCGTGAGAACATCAACGTGTAGACGAATAGTGCAGAATGTGAAAATGAAACCATGAATCAGAAAGATGCATGAAGGCTGTTCGGGGGCAGCAAGTGTGTGTGTGTGCATTCGTAGGGTCGGGGGTTTTCATGTTTGCATTGCATGCAGAGATTGTGGCTCTTGTGGTATGCACTCTCTTCCTCCAATTGTTCTTCCTGTATGTCTGTGCATGAAGGCATAGTATGTATATACTCTACTGTTCAAAAGATTATTTTTAGTTTTTGTTTTTTTAAGACTTTTATGCAGCAAGGATGCATTACATTGATCAAAAGTGACAGATATTCGCACATTCAATACACATTCATCACCCAGTTACCAGCTTAAGCAGGATTTTCTTCAGCCGGGAAGACATTTCCTTCAGGAAGAAATGACGACTGCATTAATCTCTCCCACCTACTTTCCTTTCATCTCGTCCTCTCTCTTCCTCTCTTCCTCTATCCGAATCACTCTGGAAGGATAGCACAGGTTTCTCTCTCTGGCTCTACTCCTCCACAAATGGAAAATTACCCATGGCACCCCAGGGCAGCGCTGAGATTTGAGGCGACCAATAGCAGTGCAGCGAGAACGATGGTCCCGAACCGTGATCTTCTGCTGTAAAGTTACAGATAACGCACATGTGGAGTGAAGAAACCCTTTCTGCTTCTGTACGGATCAGCTGCTGTGTACTACGATCCGTTTTATAATTAGCGTTGATTATGTACGAGGGGCAGAATTGATGCTACAAACAGCTCTAGAAATACACAATATTGAAAAGATTTTTGATAGTCCTACACTAAATACAAAATTCCTGTTCAAATATAGTCATAGGGAAGATAGATGGTGTGTTTTATGAACATATGAGTGTTTTTATTTACACTTTTTAGTGTATTTTATTATTCGTTATTAAGTCACGTTGTGAGAATGTATGTGTGTGTGTGTGTGTGTGTGTGTCCAGAGGCATTTCATTTTCTGTAAGAAGTGTTTCCTCTTCAGGAAAGAGCTCCATGCTGCCACTTCCTGTGACTGTTCAGTCCATCCCAGCCTTTTATTTAGTTCATGTATTTATTCATACGCAGTAATTAGGCCAGTGATGTTAATGTGTGAGATTTAGCACCTAACAGAAGATTATACTCTTATTCATGAACAACACGTCTGAACAATAAAAACAGAATGCAAACGCTGAATTTTCAGCATCATTACTCCAGTCTTCAGTGTCACATGATCCTCCAGAAATCACTCTAATATACTGATTAGGTGTATTTATTGTATATATATATTATTTTTCTATTTGTTGATTGTTTGTTCTGGATAGTTTCTTATTGTTCTTCAGGCAAAAATAATAATAATTGTACTTAATAATAATTATAATGATAGTATTAATAATAATAGTAATAATAATACACAGCAAGTCCAGATCCAAATGCAATAATAATGCACAATAACAATAATAATTGTATTTAATATTAAAGGGGTGGTTGAATATGATTTCACTTTTCTAACTTTAGTTAGTGTGTAATGTTGCTGTTTGAGCATAAACAACATCTGCAAAGTTACAACGCTCAAAGTTCAAAGCAAAGGGAGATATTTGCTTTTAAAGAAATCGCTTTTTAAGGACTACAACAAACGGCTGGTAGAGACTACACAACATTCCTCCCGGGTTAGTGACATCACCAACCCTAAAATTTACATAACCCCCGCCCCCGGAACACGATTTATAGATTATCAAGACAGAATATGCTAATCAATGATTAGAAGATAGTTAACTCCACATCAGCTGCATAAATTTAAACATAAACAAAAGAGTTTTTGAAATTTTCAGGACACAAGCTGTTGTAGCTCCGCCCCCTGTGCCGGGAGCAGCAGCTCATTTGCATTTAAAGGGACAGACACAAAAATGGTGCATTTTTGCTCACCCTCAAAAATTAACATCTGTCACGGTTATGTTTAGTTCTGTTTAGTTTAATTGTGTTTTGGATCTGTTTTCCCTGTTCTGGTTTGCCTGTGTTCCTAGTTAGTTTCCCAGGTTGTTAATTTAGGACCACTCAACTGTTTTCCATTGATTGCTCCCTTGTATATATATGCCTTCAGTTCATTCAGCTCTTGGCCCGATACAGTTGCAGTTATTGGGACGTGGTTGTGATTTATGTTTACTCCCTGTGATTCTCCTTGTTCTCATGCGCTTCATTAAAGCCACTCACACCTGACAGAATACTGGACCAAAGAAAGTGAAAATATGGACTTGCCGGCCGTCCCTTGAGCAGGAATACCTCGAGGACCTCACCAGAGGACATTAACAACTGGCGTCTAACAAAATTCCCAGGTCGGTCCAGGTGAGTATTCAATCTGACCAGCCTGAAGTAGCACACAAAGGCATGCTTGCCCCGTGATGGTCCTCTGGGGACAGTTTGTGTAGTGGCTCCCCATTCACCATCTGCCCTGCTGAGGAGGACATCACCCTGGACCCAGAGCCCAGCCCACGCCTCTCAGACACCAGAGCAATGAGCCTACCGAGATGAAAGAGCCAGTCATCGCCCTGGAGAATCAGTCAATGAATAAGTCTGACCAGGTGTGGGAACCGGTTACATCGTCGGTGCCCGTGGGGCTGCTCGTGGAGTTCATGGGTTTGGAAGAAAGCCCATCCCACACTCCCGCCATTGAGGGCGAGCGGCAGCTGGCTTCTGCACATTTTTATGAGGATTTGAAAGTGGATATTTCCATGAAACTCCAGTCTCCGCTAGTCCTGCCCAGCTTAAAGTCTTCCTCCAAAGCCAGCCAGTCCTTTGGCCCCACCGCCGCTGGTTCCCTTAAGCTCCTTGTCTCCTCCTTTGCTCCATTATGCTTCTCTGCTATGCTATGCTGCTCCATTATGCTCCTTGGATCTTCCAGTCACCAGCTCCACCTCGTCTTGTCAACCAGCCGGCTCCACCTTGCCTCCTCCCTCACTTGGCTCCACCTGGGACCATCATCCTTACGGCTCCACCGGGCTCCTTCGTCCCTCATTCATCTGCACTTCATCCCTCCACCCCTTGTGCTCCCTCCGGCTCCGCCTTGGTCCTCAGTCCCACTGGCTCCACCTCAGTGTTCTGGCACCCTGGCTCCACCTCGGACGCTCGTTGCCGTGGCTCTGCCTCGGTCTCCTGATCCTTCGGTGTCGTTCGGTCTCATCTGCTCTTCAGCTCCACCTGGGTCTCCTCCTCCATCGGCTCCATCTGCCGTCCCTCTGGGTCCGCCTGCCATGGCTCCTCCCTCCCTCAGCTCCACCGGGCCTTCGTCCTGGCTGTACTCTGGGTCCCCGTCCTCCTCGGTTGGATTGTTAAAAAACGACCCCTGGACATCCGCTTTGGATAACGTGAGGGTTCGTTTGTGAGAGAGAAAAAGAATAGCTGTACCCACAACAGCACTTTTGTGCAAGGTGTAATTATATACAGTACCGAAGTACAGTATATATATACAATTTAAACACCAGAACCCCCGAAAATGTGTCAAAGAAACAAATGAGGACACTAATTTGTAGAATGACATGGGTATTACACTGATATTACAACGTAAACGTGGTTTATGAGGACATTTCCGAGCCATCGCAATTAAAATGTTTTATTAAAAATGTTTAAATGCAGAAAGTTTTCTGTAGTGTGGGTTTATGGGTAGGGTTAGTATTAGGGGACAGAATATACAGTTTGTACAGTATAAAAACCATTATGTCTATGGAATGTCCTCATAATGAATGATAGGTGCATCAACATGCGAGTGAGTGAGAGTGTATATGTGTGTGTATCCGCACGCAACGGAGATCAAGACAGAGCAATGCTTCAGATACCGTCAGACAGACACATGAGATGAGTCAACACCATCTGTGTCACAACACACAAATATATGTGTGTGGGCGAGAGAGAAAGAGCCATACACACACGTACTGTCATTCAGCATCTCAGACTAAAGAGCAATTCAGCTGAAATGAAAGAGGAAGCTGTATGGATTTGGGATTTCGTGTCATCTGGGACTGGGATAAACACACAGAGATTAGAGTATGTGAGAGCAGACATTCAACCCGTGCCATTGTTCTGAGCAAGTGGGGTGTAAGTGATGTGCATTAAACACATGCACACACACACAATGCAGTTGATCAATAAGAGATTAACAGGACTGTTTTTCCTGCATTTCGTCCCCCTTGTTCATTCCAGGATGTTGTTGATGTTCCTATAATGACCATTATGAATATATTTTTAAAAAAATAGCGTGACAGGGCTGTCATTTGCATCGGCAGTGTGTTGGAGCGAGTTTAACTGCATGTTTGTACATGATTTACGTTGATTCCACATGGCCTGCTTTAGTAGCAGGTGTCTTTCAACAGGTGACGGGACTGAATTCATTTCATTTTTGCATTGTTAGCATTCACTGAGTGCAAATAGCATATTTTCTTAGCAACTATATATTCTATTCATACTAAGGGAAAATAGCGATAGATTCTATTTACACTGTGAAAATAGCAGTATTTTCTTTGCAATAACTGTAAAGATTAGTTAGATGCTTTTTATTTGTGTAGTTATAAGTCGTGGTAGATACTATTTGCTGGTATGCAGTAATAACATAGGGAGTAAATGATTATATTTATTAATATTATTAAATGGATGCCGCGTTATTGGGACAAAAAAGCCCTCCCCACATCTACCCTTTAACCGATAAACACTTTATTATTAAACACACGCTAGACACTTTATTTAGACTTTTCGAATATTTTCTTCATTTTATTTTAAAATAAATGCCTTTCCGATCTGATATGTGATGGGAAAAGGGAGTAGAGCAAGTTCGGCAAAACGTTCTGATACGCGCCTTACCGCTATTGATACTTTGCAGTCACGTGACTACCACGGATACGTGGCGGGCAACAAACGGGTATTTTCAACGTTGAGTCCTGTAGTTCCAGGTCTTTCTAGTAGCTATCAAGTTTGTTAGCGAGCTAGCTGCATATGGACTAGGATTAACTCCAAGGTAGCTAAATTGTGTAAAGCAGACAAGTTTTTTTTAAAGATAATCGAGCAGTAATAATTCCTCCGTAAATAATCTAGCTCTACTGTTGGGTCATCTCTGGTTCTCATTGAAAATCATAGATATCGCAAACCTCAAAACAACCTATCACACACTTCTGTTATTGTTAGCAAAAGACGACAGCTGTTACTGTGCGTTCACACCGCCACCGGCGAGAGCGTCAAAGTGCCCCGAAATCATTCATTTTCAATGAATTTTGCCGCTCTCGCCGGCGGCGGTGTGAACGTACAGTTAGTCTAGCTTAGACTCATAACACAAACAGCTGACTCGCCGAACCAGCTGGTGAATACTGGTAGTGTTGATTAACAAAACTACAGTAACTTAAAGACACGATTAATTACATGATCATACACCCATTGTATTCAAACAAATATTGAAATTACCTTTGATGGTAATTTGCACAGACGTGTATAGCCTACTGTGAAGGTTGCTTATCTCAACTGCGGTTAGTGCATCCAATTGCACAACAACTATCTGGCATGTCGTTTACACCTCAAAACACCAACTTTTGTATAGTAAAACTGGCGACCCTTGATTAGTTTACTGGGTTTCATTGCTGGAGAACGACGTTCTTGCCCGCCAGCCAGTACTTGTGACGTCACGTGCAAAGTATCAATTGCTACTGTTGACAATCCAGCGACTGCCGTGATTGTGTCTGGTCCAATCAGATGTCAGTGGGCGGAGTTAGTGTAAATAGAGGTTGGTAAACATGCCATAACCATGTGACCAACTTTAACCCGTTGAGAAATCTGTGTGGTGAAATCTTTCACAATTCACACGCAAAAAAACGATTGTAATGACTGGATTTCGGCCAATGAAAAAATATGCCATTTTTGCTACTGAAAAATCAAGTGCTATCAAAATTCTCTGGTATTTGCAATATACGAAAGAAAGAAGAATCATAAAAGTAGTGTATTGACATGCTCTTTAGGACACTTAGTAGTCTTGGCCCGATATATGTGAACACTGAAAAGTGTGAGTATAGTTCATTTGTGTCCTTTTGTGATTCATTTGATTTGTGCAATATCCCAAAGTCACCATGAAACCAAAATTGACATTTCCTGTTTTTATGGAATATTGGAGTATTTATTATAAATGATTGATCGGTGCACATCATTATTTTATTTTTTAATTCATGTTCCTGGTAATCTTGAATCAGAGTAACTTCCCTCTTGCAGCATCTCTTCTCTTCTCTGATGACGAGGGCGGGGCTATAACCTGTCAATCACATGAGATCAGCCAATAGCAAACCACAACCATCCAATCAATTCCCCACAGACAAAATCAAGCCCCGCCCACATTTGTTCTTATTCATAAGGTCGTTTCACTCAGATATACGTCACATAGGGAAGAAAAGACGAGCGCAACTTCAGTTTCATGCTGACTTTAAATCCATTTAAATTGTGAACACCAAAAGCACTGGTTAACTTTTCTGGGATTTAGTTAAAGTGTGCTATCTGTGAAAGCACCCTTAAGGACCAAATAAAAATCCTTGTTCATGATGGATTTGATGTATAATTGCGAACAGCCTTCGTTTTGTTTATAATTTCTTCCGAGATATTTTAGGTCAACAAGACATATTTGGAAACTGTGTTTTGTTTATAAGGTTTGTTTCTTTTCCCATGCACTGTACACACAGACAAGAGAAAGAGTTATATCCGGTTTGAGTCAGATCCCGTCTGCAGGGTGTCAAACCTGTGGCCCTACGTCAGCAGAGAAAGGGGCACAAGCACAAACTTGCCCTCAAAGTGATGGCAATATAATGCTGCGGTCTGCTGAGTCAACCCATGTGTGTGCGCTTCAGAGAAGTAGAGCAGGGCAGCCGGGCTCTTCTGTTGTGCTGGTGACGCAGCGGGTTTGCATATCGCTGTGTGTGTGATGCTAATAAGATGCTTGAAACGCTTCCTCATCGTATGGTGATGAACCATATCGTACTGGAAGAGCAATGTGGGATTTGTCTTGCAAATCTTGCAGTTTTTCATTAAAATGTTTGAGCCTGACCTCTGAATGAGCGGGGGTTTTCAAGATGGTGTCCATTATGCAAACGCTGCAGGTTGTTGTTCATTATTCTTGAGATGTTGCAGTTGAGAGACAATCACGAGGCTTTGATATCGACCTCTCAAAGGAGAACAGAAGAGGTGTTTACGAGTTAAAGCGCTTTACAAGCAGGACAAGGATCTATGGGTGATGTTTGTGTAATAATAGGAATAGAAAAATGAAAACTCTCATTTACGCACCAAAATTCATATTCCATTGTGGAATACAAAGTAAATAATTTCCTGGCCACTCTTTTCCATATACAGGCCCGATATATATGCGAAATCGAAGAACAAACTGGTGTGACGTCATTTCGAACAAAATCAGACCAAATCGAAGTTTGTTTGGAGTTCGTTCATTCGCTACCCCAGTACACAATGCGTTGGACAATGAAAGAAGTCAAACATTATTTACATGTTTTCAAACAGCCTTTCAGATTTTTGTATTCACATGTGGTGTTTGTCAAACAACACCAAATACAAGAGTACGGAGTCGAGAGATCAGGTTTCGAATTGATTGTCGTTTAGCAAAATAGTCTGTTCGTGAGCGCCACCAAGCTGAAGTTTAATGCAACAGCAGCGGCTCACATGTGACCAAAAGCGCAAATCTTATTGGTTGGCCAGTTTTCTAAAAGAAATTAGCATATTGATGCCATGTGAATGTTGAAAAAAACAAATGTTTGTTCAAATTACGTTTATCACACCAAATTTTCATACCAAACATTCATCTCTTAAATTATAAAATGTCAATTTTGTCATTTAATGACAAAAAAAAAAGCACCATGAAAGTATCATAAAATTCATTCACTAGCCTATATTCCAGGTCGTCTGAAGACTTTCAAGGCATGCTTTGTTTTTTTTTTATATTTCTGTTTTTATATTCCAGTGCGAGGTTACAACAAATCTCTTAAATTGCATTTTGTGGTGGCTGGCTGTGTCATTTTATTATTAGAATATAAACAACAGAAATTGAGTTGGTTTTGTCTGTGAATAAGATGATTTAGTGTTCAGGACGTCCCAGCGTCGGGTTCTAACGGAGATCATTGATTGGCCCCGGTCACTATGGGTGTTGGTCTCATGTGCTTCTTGTCCTGCTAATGTGATTTCCTTTAGTGGCACAGCCCAAGGCTGCACTGAAAATCACTGTTGATTAGAGCCATTCACTCATTTTGGGAAAAGACACTGACCTTGAGTTGCTGTTTGAAGGTCAGTTCTGGTGTCGTAGTGTTCAGAAGTGTTCATTAAAGAGATATGAGCCACAAAACCAAACCAGCCAGCAACGAGGTGGATCACAACATTACAAACTAGGATTTGAAGCAAAAATGTATTTGAAAATCGGACGATGAGACAAAGGTACAAGACAGCTTTAATGAGGGAATGAACTACAATCCCATGTAGCATCGTGAATGATATATATTCAAAGATAAAAATGATGGATAAAAATAAATAAATCTATTGATTTGAAGAAACAGCATATTATGTTTAGTACAAAAGTGGATATTGGCGTGATTTGCTTGTTTAGTTTTCCTGATTGGTGGAGGCTGTTTTGCAGAATCATGGGAAATGTAGTTTTTCACCCGGAATTCCACTGTTAAACATGACTATTTAAAAATAAATAAGTTGAAATAATAAGGGCTGATGGTGTCCACAAATCCATATTCCATTGATGAATCTCGTAGTTTACATTAGATCTGTCTTAAAGTATGTTCTAGTAAAAAATCTATTCTCCTATATGGAGAAAATTAATGGGATTTAATTCCAGAAACCAAATGTTTTTAGAGAACGTCACGATGGTCAAGTGGGGGAGTCAGAACTTTTATTAAATTCCAATTTGCATTTGCAAGTTTGACAAAAAATAAATGTTTTAAGTTTGATTTTTCTCTACTTATGTGCAAACTTGACTCGCGATCCAATTTATACGGTAAAACCAACACCATTGTTACTGTTCGTATCACTGTGTATCAAGTGCTGAGGAAGATCCACAGCTGAAATTCAGATATGGTAATGGCCGTTTAGTTTCTGACAAGCTCTGTAAGTGGTCAACCAATCACAACAGACTGGGCCATCTGACCAATCAGAGCAGAGTAGACCAATCACAACAGACTGGGCCATCTGACCAATCAGAGCAGAGTAGACCAATCACAACAGACTGGACCATCTGACCAATCAGAGCAGAGTAGACCAATCACAACAGACTGGGTAATCTGACCAATCAGAGCAGAGTAGACCAATCACAACAGACTGAGCCATCTGACCAATCAGAGCAGAGTAGACCAATCACAACAGACTGGGTAATCTGACCAATCAGAGCAGAGTAGACCAATCACAACAGACTGGACCATCTGACCAATCAGAGGAGAGTAGACCAATCACAACAGACTGGATCATCTGACCAATCAGAGCAGAGTAGACCAATCACAACAGACTGGGTCATCTGACCAATCAGAGCAGAGTAGACCAATCACAGCAGAGTAGACCAATCACAACAGACTGGATCATCTGACCAATCAGAGCAGAGTAGACCAATCACAACACACTGGGTCATCTGACCAATCAGAGCAGAGTAGACCAATCAGAGCAGAGTAGACCAATCACAACAGACTGGGTCATCTGACCAATCAGAGCAGAGTAGACCAATCACAACAGACTGGGTCATCTGACCAATCAGAGCAGAGTAGACCAATCACAACAGACTGGGTCATCTGACCAATCAGGGCAGAGTAGACCAATCACAACAGACTGAGCCATCTGACCAATCAGAGCAGAGTAGACCAATCACAACAGACTGGGTCATCTGACCAATCAGAGCAGAGTAGACCAATCACAACAGACTGGGTCATCTGACCAATCAGAGCAGAGTAGACCAATCACAACACACTGGGTCATCTGACCAATCAGAGCAGAGTAGACCAATCACAACACACTGGGTCATCTGACCAATCAGAGCAGAGTAGACCAATCACAACAGACTGGATCATCTGACCAATCAGAGCAGAGTAGACCAATCACAACACACTGGGTCATCTGACCAATCAGAGCAGAGTAGACCAATCACAACAGACTGGGTCATCTGACCAATCAGAGCAGAGTAGACCAATCACAACAGACTGGATCATCTGACCAATCAGAGGAGAGTAGACCAATCACAACAGACTGGATCATCTGACCAATCAGAGCAGAGTAGACCAATCACAACAGACTGGGTCATCTGACCAATCAGAGCAGAGTAGACCAATCACAACAGACTGGGTCATCTGACCAATCAGAGCAGAGTAGACCAATCACAACACACTGGGTCATCTGACCAATCAGAGCAGAGTAGACCAATCACAACACACTGGGTCATCTGACCAATCAGAGCAGAGTAGACCAATCACAACAGACTGGATCATCTGACCAATCAGAGCAGAGTAGACCAATCACAACACACTGGGTCATCTGACCAATCAGAGCAGAGTAGACCAATCACAACAGACTGGGTCATCTGACCAATCAGAGCAGAGTAGACCAATCACAACAGACTGGATCATCTGACCAATCAGAGCAGGCTCTCTGGAAAGAGGGGTCTACAGTAACCGAATCCTTTTTGGGTACCATTTTGTACTACATTGCATTATGCAATTTTGACTTGCCATAAATATGTTTATAATATTTTTACATTTTGCTAACATTATTTGTTCGCTTTAGCAGTTCCTATGAGTTTATGAACAATTTACACAGAAAATAATTTGCTCATGTTTCATAAATGAGACTCTTCATCTTTTAAAATAATACCTTGTGCCTGCGATACATTCTGTATAACCTCCAGCCCACACTTTGCGATTACATAATTCATATCCTGTGGCATAACGCGCACAAACAAAGGAACAAGGTGTTTTTGATGGCAGATATAGATTTGTGTTTGTAGTCGTGAATGCATGTCAATCTGTATTTTAACATGCATGACCTAAAAGGTGTGCAGAGATTACGCTCATAATCAGGGTCTTAAACACACACACACACACACACACACACTCATCCCTCTGGAAAACAGGCTTTGTTGTTTGCCGAACAGATTGTTGGTCAGGTACAGAATAATACTGTTTTAAGACAGCTATTTATCATGACGGATTTACAATCACAACAGCCTCCACGTCTGACATGCACAATCCTCTGTTGACTGAGGGAAAACACACACACACACACACACACACACACACAGTGTGTTATAACACTCTCCTGACGGAAGGCAGTGTGTGGTGTCTGGCCCCGTAAGCCTCTTACAGTCGGGGAATCATCATCATCAGGAGTCTGAGTCCAGATTAGCTCGTCCTCCCCGAACGCAGAGAGCCAAACCCGGGTCGTCGACGCTCTCTCTCGCCAGCGCCTCCATATTCACGACCTTTGACCCCGAGACCCGCAGTATACCGCATAACCTTGAGGATTTACTGTTTCACGTAAACAATATATGATAGAATATATAGTATTACGGTGAAGTGGAGTTTTTTTAATAGATAAAAGATACTAATATATAGAAAAAAATAAGATTGCATAAAGAAATATTTGACAATTAACCTTTTTCTCTCTCTAAAATTCCCATAAAACATATTTGTACGTTTTTGTAATGCTATTATTTGGATATTAGCCTATACTAAGGTTATATATTTTTTTACTCCATTTTAGTAAAATGCAATAAAAAAATGTTTTATAAAATAATAAATAAAAGGCCTTACAGCAACTTCGTTCAAAAGTTTGCGGTCAGTAAGTTTAAAAAAAAAAGGTATTAATACATTTATTCAACATTATTCCAAATAAATGCTGTTCTTATGAACTTTCTATTCATCAAATAATCCTGAATGTACAAAAATATGAAGCAGCTTTTCAACACTGATAATAATCATGAATGTTTCTTGAGCATCAAATCATCATATTAGAGTGATTTCTGAAGGATCATGTGACACTGAAGACTGGAGTAATGATGCTGAAAATCACAGGAATAAATTACACTTTATATATTCACATAGAAAACAGCTGCTTTAAATTGTATTAATATATTTAAATTGTATAATATTCTTACTGTATTTTTGATAAATGCAGCCTTGGTCATTTCTGTGTGCAAGTGTATAACAGTAAATGAGAGAGTGTGTGCGGTGCTGATCATATCCATGTTGTTTTATGTGTTTTATTTCCTTTACAACAGATGTTTATGAAAATGAGATGCAAATGATGAGAAGCCTTTTAAGGTCAGAGGTCACATGTCAGATTAAAACTCGCATTCAAAGCGCTACAATCTGAAAGGTCAGAGAGTATGCATTCAAAAGTTCATTCTTACCTCAGAGCCATTTACATAAATGATTACGTTTGCATGATTTCTTATTTTTACGATATTCAAAAAGCCAGATATTGAACTTCTTATTTAAAGAGACACTAACACAGTTTTTTCGTGTTTCACGTTTGGCGATTAATCACGCTGTTTGTGCGGGTCTGTGAAGTCCTGGGACTCTGGGGTGTTGTCCTGAGGAGATGCTGGATCAGCAGTGGTCGGGATCTTATGTAAGACTGACACTGGATCCTGAGAGACGGAGCCAGAACAGTGAATGCGCCTCTGTTTGTGTTTTTTCCCATGATCTCCGGCTAGGAATGTGCGGGCCGTTCCAGGGCCTTTCAGTGGCCAGCGCTGAATAGCTGCAGTTTGAGCTGATCCGGCAGAAACGCTTCTGTTCTCCGTCAGAGCCGTGAATGAAGACCAGCCGAGGGGATGCGACTGCAGATAGAGCCGCACGGGGTCAAACTGGGCATGAACGTGCTTAACGCAGACCTGGAGCCTAATGGAAATATGTAATGAGCAAACCTCTAATGTTGAGTTTCAGATTACAACCCGTGATTCATCTGGCTCTGATTCAAAATGTTCAAATCTAGTTGAAACTCAAAAACACACGATCTTTGTGGCATGTGAAGAGGTTAGCCAATCATAGCACAGCTCATTTACATGTGAAATCTTAAAGGTGCAGTGGCGTAAACTGTAATCTGTTTAATTCTAAAGATCATAGAGAAGATGGAAATTTGACTATTATTTGACTAAAAAACAAAGGGCCCTATTTTAACGATCTGAAACGCAAATATCAAACACGAAACGCAAGTAAGTTTGTGGGCGGGTCTCGGGCGCTGTTGCTATTATATCGGCGGGATAAATGACTCTTGCGCCCGATGCAAATCTAAAATGGGTTGGTCTGAAGAGCTTCATTACTCATAGGTGTGGTTTGGGCGTAACGTGAAATAAACCAATCAGAGCGACATCTCACATTCCCTTTAAGAGCAGGCGCGCTTGTTCCATGGCGGATTGCTATTATAACGGCGGATTTGCCAGGAGCGGTTCACAGCCGAGGAGACCGGCGTTCTCGTCAGGGCCGTAAAACACAGAGAAGTGATATTGGGGATGGAGAAACACACCCAAATCAGCTTCGGTTAAACAGGCGTATAATAATTTGGGTAAATGTGTAAGCTAGATTTATCTTCATGGACACCACAATGATTTCCCTCATGTGGAATATTTTTCCTTGTAATATTGTATGGTTTGCAAAAATGAAAACTGCTGCTTCTGTGTGTAGATGAGAGAATCAAAGTGTATGTACGTTGTGCACACGCTACATTGATTATGGCCAAGCATGGGCCCTTAAAATAGCATATGAATAACATGCGCAACGCGCCGCTGACTTTAGACGAGGTTTCTCCTGGTCAGTGGCGGAATTGTTTTCTGGAACTGCAAAATAGCACCAGGGAACGTTTGCGCCAGAACACACCTCCTCTTTTCGCTGAACCGCCCCCGGGAGCGCAAGTTCATTCCCTAATTTACCGACGTGCGTCTGTGGAGGGAAAAGTCCGCTGTGCGCGGGTGCAAAATAGGGCCCAATAACTATTGTTTAAACATCACAACGTCTACATAACAAAGATACGGTGCAAGAGGCTAATAAAAACAACTTAAATTCGCCTGTTATTTGACTAGAAAACATAATTTTATGGTTAAAACATCACAACTTGATCATAGCATGAGCTACTGCTCGAGGAAGTTAGCCAATCATAACAGAGCTCATTTACATATAAAAGTCTTAAAGGCACAGTAGCAAAAACAGCCTGTTTACGTCGGAAGGTCTTGGAGAGGGTGGAAATGGTAATGGAAAAATACTGTTATGACTGTTTGTTGTAGATATAAGTGGACAATGAAATGATAGGGAGAACGACATCTTTAGTGACATCACCACACGCTATAACACGTAAAGTGTGGCAAGACCTGGCAAGTGAGATTAGTGTGTGGTTGTGTGTCGTTGTTGTAGAGTTAGAGACCAAAGCTGGGTTTACAGAGAGGGAAGGAGTGAAAATACTGAGAGAGAGAAAATTAAGAGTGAGATATTTCAGTCCTCAGAGAGCGTGAGTCATACAGGACAGAGAAATAGAGGTGTGTGTGTGTGTGTGAGAGAGTGTGTGTGAATCTCAAGATAAGCTCCAGACAGACTGATTCTCAATTACTGGAACATGAAGGTGAAGAAATATTAAGCATGAAAGTCATATTCGAAGTTCAAAGGCTCCTTTCAAATCCATGTTCCTCGCGATATCATTTCCAAAAATGTTAAGGGAATACATTTTGACATTTCAACAAATCTGAGGAATAAATCAAATGACTCAGAAAATATGGGGAATTTCAGCGGCAGCCTCCTGTGTTTCTGTGCTACCTGAGGACGTGATGATGTCACAGGATGTGGAGGGCTCAACTTCCTGTCTGGCCTGAGGCTTTATTGATCCAGTTAAATGCTCGTTATGGCGGAGTAATTAGCTCACAGAAGACCATAGAGTGAGACGTTCATGTCTGTTTAACTCCTGAATCCTCCACACACACTGACCGACTGGTGTTTGGCAGATAAACACACAGTTGAAGGTGAAGTTTGTCATTTCTATGACACTACGATCTCAAAAGAAATTCAGGCCACCTATTCGCACACCTTAAATAAATGCATGGATGCAAGTTAACAACTCTAATGTGTTTTTTAATTATGACCGCCGCTAGCGTAGCTAGCGAAAGCGGTCATATAGGGATTGTCAAAGTTTTTTTTTTTTTTTCCCCGTCACCTTACTGAATTTTCCGTCAACGATACCAGGGACACCGAAACACCGGGGAACATGAAATTTGGTGGGCATGTAGCCCCACTAGACTTGTACGGAAAAATTTCGTTTGGTCCCCGGGGGCCACTCCCCCCCCGCGCTGGGCCCCCCCAAACCCCAAAAAATGCAGTTTTTCCTAAATAACTACCTGAACCGTGGCACCGAGGATGAAGAATTTTTTATGGTATGTTGGTCTACTAGACTTTTACGGAAAAATTTCGTTTGGTCCCCGGGGGCCACTTCCCCCCCCCGCGCTGGGGCCCCCGTGAATTTTTCGTCAACGATACCAGGGACACCGAAACACCGGGGAACATGAAATTTGGTGGGCATGTAGCCCCACTAGACTTGTACGGAAAAATTTCGTTTGGTCCCCGGGGGCCACTCCCCCCCCGCGCTGGGCCCCCCCAAACCCCAAAAAATGCAGTTTTTCCTAAATAACTACCTGAACCGTGGCACCGAGGATGAAGAATTTTTTATGGTATGTTGGTCTACTAGACTTTTACGGAAAAATTTCGTTTGGTCCCCGGGGGCCACTTCCCCCCCCGCGCTGGGGCCCCCGTGAATTTTTCATCAACGATACCAGGGACACCGAAACACGGGGGAACATGAAATTTGGTGGGCATGTAGCCCCACTAGACTTTTACGGAAAAATTTCGTTTGGTCCCCGGGGGCCACTCCCCCCCCCGCGCTGGGCCCCCCGTGAATTTTTCGTCAACGATACCAGGGACACCGAAACACCGGGGAACATGAAATTTGGTGGGCATGTAGCCCCACTAGACTTGTACGGAAAAATTTCGTTTGGTCCCCGGGGGCCACTCCCCCCCCGCGCTGGGCCCCCCCAAACCCCAAAAAATGCAGTTTTTCCTAAATAACTACCTGAACCGTGGCACCGAGGATGAAGAATTTTTTATGGTATGTTGGTCTACTAGACTTTTACGGAAAAATTTCGTTTGGTCCCCGGGGGCCACTTCCCCCCCCGCGCTGGGGCCCCCGTGAATTTTTCATCAACGATACCAGGGACACCGAAACACGGGGGAACATGAAATTTGGTGGGCATGTAGCCCCACTAGACTTTTACGGAAAAATTTCGTTTGGTCCCCGGGGGCCACTTCCCCCCCCGCGCTGGGGCCCCCGTGAATTTTTCGTCAACGATACCAGGGACACCGAAACACCGGGGAACATGAAATTTGGTGGGCATGTAGCCCCACTAGACTTGTACGGAAAAATTTCGTTTGGTCCCCGGGGGCCACTCCCCCCCCGCGCTGGGCCCCCCCAAACCCAAAAAAAATGCAGTTTTTCCTAAATAACTACCTGAACCGTGGCACCGAGGATGAAGAATTTTTTATGGTATGTTGGTGTACTAGACTTTTACGGAAAAATTTTGTTTGGTCCCCGGGGGCCACTTCCCCCCCCGCGCTGGGGCCCCCGTGTATTTTTCGTCAACGATACCAGGGACACCGAAACACCGGGGAACATGAAATTTGGTGGGCATGTAGCCCCACTAGACTTTTACGGAAAAATTTCGTTTGGTCCCCGGGGGCCACTCCCCCCCCCCCCGCGCTGGGCCCCCCGTGAATTTTTCGTCAACGATACCAGGGACACCGAAACACCGGGGAACATGAAATTTGGTGGGCATGTAGCCCCACTAGACTTTTACGGAAAAATTTCGTTTGGTCCCCGGGGGCCACTCCCCCCCCCGCGCTGGGCCCCCCGTGAATTTTTCGTCAACGATACCAGGGACACCGAAACACCGGGGAACATGAAATTTGGTGGGCATGTAGCCCCACTAGACTTTTACGGAAAAATTTCGTTTGGTCCCCGGGGGCCACTCCCCCCCCCCCGCGCTGGGCCCCCCGTGAATTTTTCGTCAACGATACCAGGGACACCGAAACACCGGGGAACATGAAATTTGGTGGGCATGTAGCCCCACTCGACTTTTACGGAAAAATTTCGTTTGGTCCCCGGGGGCCACTCCCCCCCCCGCGCTGGGCCCCCCCAAACCCCAAAAAATGCAGTTTTTCCTAAATAACTACCTGAACCGTGGCACCGAGGATGAAGAATTTTTTATGGTATGTTGGTCTACTAGACTTTTACGGAAAAATTTCGTTTGGTCCCCGGGGGCCACTTCTCCCCCCGCGCTGGGGCCCCCGTGAATTTTTCGTCAACGATACCAGGGACACCGAAACACCGGGGAACATGAAATTTGGTGGGCATGTAGCCCCACTAGACTTGTACGGAAAAATTTCGTTTGGTCCCCGGGGGCCACTCCCCCCCCGCGCTGGGCCCCCCCAAACCCAAAAAAATGCAGTTTTTCCTAAATAACTACCTGAACCGTGGCACCGAGGATGAAGAATTTTTTATGGTATGTTGGTGTACTAGACTTTTACGGAAAAATTTTGTTTGGTCCCCGGGGGCCACTTCCCCCCCCGCGCTGGGGCCCCCGTGTATTTTTCGTCAACGATACCAGGGACACCGAAACACCGGGGAACATGAAATTTGGTGGGCATGTAGCCCCACTAGACTTTTACGGAAAAATTTCGTTTGGTCCCCGGTGGCCACTCCCCCCCCCCCCGCGCTGGGCCCCCCGTGAATTTTTCGTCAACGATACCAGGGACACAGAAACACCGGGGAACATGAAATTTGGTGGGCATGTAGCCCCACTAGACTTTTACGGAAAAATTTCGTTTGGTCCCCGGGGGCCACTCCCCCCCCGCGCTGGGCCCCCCCAAACCCAAAAAATGCAGTTTTTCCTAAATAACTACCTGAACCGTGGCACCGAGGATGAAGAAATTTTTATGGTATGTTGGTCTACTAGACTTTTACAGAAAATTTTGTTTGGTCCCCGGGGGCCATTCCCCCCCCCCCGCGCTGGGCCCCCCGTGAATTTTTTCGTCAACGATACCAGGGACACCGAAACACCGGGGAACATGACATTTGGTGGGCATGTAGCCCCACTAGACTTTTACGGAAAAATTTCGTTTGGTCCCCGGGGGCCACTCCCCCCCCGCGCTGGGCCCCCCGTGAATTTTTCGTCAACGATACCAGGGACACCGAAACACCGGGGAACATGAAATTTGGTGGGCATGTAGCCCCACTAGACTTTTACGGAAAAATTTCGTTTGGTCCCCGGGAGCCACCCCCCCCCCCCCCCGCGCGCGCTGGGCCCCCCCAAACCCAAAAAATGCAGTTTTTCCTAAATAACTACCTGAACCGTGGCACCGAGGATGAAGAATTTTTTATGGTATGTTGGTCTACTAGACTTTTACGGAAAAATTTCGTTTGGTCCCCGGGGGCCACTTCCCCCCCCCGCGCTGGGGCCCCCGTGAATTTTTCGTCAACGATACCAGGGACACCGAAACACCGGGAAACATGAAATTTGGTGGGCATGTAGCCCCACTAGACTTGTACGGAAAAATTTCGTTTGGTCCCCGGGGGCCCCTCCCCCCCCCGCGCTGGGCCCCCCCAAACCCAAAAAATGCAGTTTTTCCTAAATAACTACCTGAACCGTGGCACCGAGGACGAAGAAATTTTTATGGTATGTTGGTCTTAAGGGCCCACATCAACCTAGCCCATAATCGATTGTCAAAGTTTTTTTTTTTTTTTTTTTTTCACATCTACTGAAATTTTTCGTCAACGATACCAGGGACACCGAAACATCAGGGAACATGAAATTTGGTGGGCATGTAGCCCCACTAGACTTTTACGGAAAAATTTCGTTTGGTCCCCGGGGGCCACTCCCCTCCCGCGCTGGGCCCCCCCAAACCCAAAAAATGCAGTTTTTCCTAAATAACTACCTGAACCGTGGCACCGAGGATGAAGAAATTTTTATGGTATGTTGCTCTTAAGGGCCCACATCAACCTAGCCCATAATTACTCATTTGTGATTTGCGCCCCTCCCATAAAAAATGAAAATGCAATATTATTCTGCTTTAATTGCCTCTATCTTCAGTTGAGATGTTCATAACTGCACCATATTTCATGTGTATGATTAACTTGACATCCTCTGGGGGTATGCTACGTTTCGTAGAATTTCATCCATGGGGGGGTATAAAATAAATTCATTTATGTGCACATTTAGTGACTGTACACTCATCGGCCTGTAGATGGTGGTGTTGAGCGAAGGGTTGCTGGTTTAGGATGATACTGTCACACACACACATGCAGGAATACAAACAAACGCAAGCATGCACACACACTGACATCCACACGCACAGACACACACCCATACACACCCATACAAATCCACATGCACAGGCGCACACACATGTACGCACGCACACATACACGCACAGACACACACACAGACACACACATACACAAACACACACACATACACACACATACAGACAGACATGCACATACTACTACTTTTTTTAGGTATATACATAAACACGCAATACAGCCAAATTGCTCCACGTCATTTATTTTTGTGGAAAGCCAGTGCAGGCCTGAGCGGCGGTCATACTTTGTACCGCCATGCGGTACATCTAGTTAACTTTAAGGTTGCTAACATTAGTTCTGTTGACAATACATTTGATCATTACATCAACTTAATATTGTGTGTTAGGGCTGCACGATTAACCTTTATCGCATCGATATTGAGGTTTTAACTCCCGCAATAACCTAACCTCAGGAGTCTGAGGTTTTTTCCCCCGCCTCTGACATTTGAGTGACAAACCTATTAGCCAATCAAAATGGTCGAATCTCGCGTTCCTGGCTTGCTGGCCAATTAGAAATGGCAATGGAAAGTTACAAGGTTGTATGCAGTGCACCGGCTTTCTGGCAGCAGCAAAGCAGCTAACACACAACGTGTACCTCGAAAAAGCTTGTAACTGCGCAGAAATGGCCGAAGGCACTTCTTCGGTGACGGGAGAGGAAGCGGGGGAGCACTTGTACTTCAGCTGTTTGGACTTATTTTGGATTCGCGAAGAACGACGTGGAGCAAAAGAGTGCTAAAATATGTCGACGTGCCGTGGCCAGATCCAGAAGAAACACATATGCGACCATTTTTTGAGAATGTGCGAGTTAAAATTTTATGTGGTCGCATTTGTGCGAGTGCATGGTCATGTAGCCTAATAAGTTAAATTCACGCATGAATTTTCTGCATTGAACTTGTTTTAGCGCCCGCCAAAGTGAATTTTTGTCCCGCCAAAGTCTTATTTGATCGGTGAGTAATGTAGATGAACTGCTGCGCTTGTGAGTGACAGGGCGCATGTTTAACTGAAAGAACGAGCAGAGAGAGAGAGAGAGAGAGACCCGGTCGCGCGCGCGCGCATTCTCTCTCTCTCTTCGGAGCCAGGCGAAAATGTAAACAAGACTTCACCGTCTCCAAACTAAGCGCTGTCTTGCTCTCTCTCCCTCGCACATATTAATCAAAATAAATCGACACGGTGGTAAAAGGTCGGAAGACCAAAGTTTCATGTGGATCATTCGGAGATTTTTTTTTTTTTCCTGAATTATCGCTGGGTGTGAATTGTGCTAAATAAATTGAACTGAAAAGCGTTCCGGACATTTAACTGACAAAAAAAAAAAAACTCTTTAATTAAACGAAAAAAATATCCAGTGATGAAATGTTTTCTGTGTTGACAGAAATCTTGGATGTCCATGTCCTAACTGCTGGGATAATCACACAACGCGCACGACACGTCCAATTCGCGAACTAATGACTCCTTTGAACCGATTCATTTTAATGAATGGTTAAAACAACTGATCTTTCCAACAGTGAACTCAGGAGACGTCTGAATCGGTGTATAACTAATCAGTAACACTTTACAATAAGGTTATATTTATTACATAAATTACATAAAAAGTACAGTTTGCTTACTCAAGCTTTAAAATAAATAAAACCAAAAAAATCGAAAATCGCACCGCAATCGCAATATTTGTCAGAAAAACCGCAATTAGGTTTTTTCTCAAAATCGTGCAGCCCTATTGTGTGTTATTAAAACTGAAATTAAGTTAATGGCTCCTTCTCTCCGAGTTAATTTGTTTTTAATAAGTTGTAGTAATGAAATCATCTTGATAACTTTGAAAATCAAACAGTGGATTTCTAGTTCCCAGCATGCTTTGCATAGGAATTAATAAGGAGAATAAATGTTGTAAATGAAGTGTTGTTTTAGTAAAGAGAAAAATCTTAACCTTGACATTTAAAGGAGTTTCTGTTATGTTGCAGTTTTTGTGGTTACCTTTGTGCTGAAGTCATAGTTGGTGGCGATATGACAGTTAACACTACATTGACCATAAGATTGCGCTAATGCTAATGGCTAATAATACCGTACCTGTTCATTAAATTTAGCATGTGCTATGCTAGCTGCTAGCTGCAACTACTGTTGAGATGAATTGCTTCCAGGGCCACCCCTCAGTTATGTTTAAAGTAGTTGGAATAACCTTTTTTTATTTATATAATCAACTTAAAGATTTGTGTTTATACTACAAATCTTAAGTTTCTCTAACACAATGAAGTTTGTTGGTTTAACATGATTTCATTAGAGGTTGTCATAACTCAGAAAGCACCACTGAGTCTATATTCATCAGGATATTCGAACCCTAACTGGATGGTGACTGGTGACAGTGTGAATTTGACTTCTTTACCTGGATCACAGTCTGAGCTATTTCTCTGCAGAAGTTACGAGCGATAAAAATGCCTCGTAAAAATGTTACCCTCTTACCCTTGTTCGTCCATGCAATTGTACCTCCTGTAGTTTGTTATTGCTGTTGTTCCATCTTTTCCGTTTATTTTTTATTTTTATTATGAAACAACGGCATGGGCAAGTGCCGCCATCTTGTGGACAAAAGGTCTAGGTGGGGTTAGAAAAAAATGAGCATGCATACTTTGCTGATGATGAAATTTACATCAAGCGCACTGTACGCATATGCATAAAAAATAAAGTATACTTTGGGCTTTACTTTTCAAAGTAATCAGACTGTTCAGAAGTTTTGGTCGCACATTATATTTGGTGACCTTAAAGGGATAGTTCGCCCGAAAAAAAAAATTCTGTCATCATGTACTCACCCTTAAGACTTTCGCTCATCTTCAAAACACAAATGAAGATATTTAAGATCAAATCTAAAAGAGATTTCTGTCCCTCGCTTGACAGCTACGCAACAACACACGATTCAAAAAGTTAAAGGGGGGGTGAAATGCTCATTTTCACTCAATCTCCTGTTAATCTTGAGTACCTATAGAGTAATACTGCATCCTTCATATCTCCAAAAAGTATTTTGTTTTATTAAATTTTTAACATAAAGATAGGCTGTACCGAGTCTTTCCGCAAAAAACCGAGCGGCTGGGGGCGGGTCGTGTGGGCGAAGCTTAGCTGTGCTAACGCGCCAAGCTAGTGACAACACACAGAGACATTTGTTCAACAAACAGTTTTACTCACCGTCCGGTTCCAACGCACGACCGCGAACCTTTATCATTGTGACTGCTCGATCCTTAAGCATTAGACGATCTGCAAATCCGTAGATCTGGGCTTTGTTTATAAAACAATCATCGTCGAAATGCAGGGAACAAAAGTCTTACACAACTCCGTTTATGCTCAGGAAAACAAACTGCCACGGGTTCCTTAACGCTGGGTTCTTTGGGAATCTGTGCAGGGTTGTCTTGCCCTGGCAACCAAAAACACACTTCTTTGGTGACATTGACTTCCCAAAAGCCGGGCAGGGCGCTTTGATGGCGAACTGCTTTCACTCTCTTGCTCTGGTCTACGAGTGCGCGCGCGGCCGCGATCTTACCGGAGAAGTGCCCTTAGGACCCATATAAGGAAATTCCGCCCTATCTTACGTAAGACAGAGCCATACTCGAAAAAAACTTTCCGAAACTTGTGACAAACCGGAAGGAGTATTTTTGGAACAAAAATACTCCTTCAAACGAACAACTTAGTTTTTGAAACTTTGTCCATGTTTAGCATGGGAATCCAACTCTTTACCAGTGTAAAAAACTCAGTATGCATGAAATAGCATTTCACCCCCCCTTTAATAAAGGAATTGAGTGGTTTAGTAAAGATTTTCTGTAGAGACACAATCGCTTTATAGGATGAACAGAATAAAACCCTAAATTCAAGCTCTTAGCCCCTATAATCTGAAGCCTTATGTACTTTTAAAAGATTGTCCCATTTTGTCTCGTCCATTAGATATCACTGTCAATCATGGCAGTTTCCGATTTCAATCGTGCATTTAAACACGGTTGTCAATCCAGAAATTTAGCAGTGTACTCAGAGCAGCGTGAAAAACTAAACTTGTATTCAGATTGTGAATAAACAGAAAGCAAGAGAAGAGCCTCACTGAATTCTGCACTCTCGCGAAAACTCCCATTATAGCCACGTTTCCACCAAAATTACCAAAATTTGTCCCAGGAACTTTTTCCCCCCAGACCTGTTGCTGTCTGCGTTTCCAAGTGCCGTTGCAAGTTAGTCCGGTTACGTAGGACTTTCCAGTTCCAGAAAACTTTCCAGATTTCGTCCTCTGCATATAAGCTTAATAGAGCTTAATTCCCAGCAGCCATATCCCCCTGTAGCCCAAGACTGCTCGCCCACTGAAGCTATGCAGGGCTGAGACTGGTCAGGACCTGGATGCGAGACTCCTGGGAAAACCAGGCTGCTGCTGGAAGAGGTGTTAGTGAGGCCAGCAGGGGGCGCTCACCCTGTGGTCTGTGTGGGTCCTAATGCCCCACACTATACTGTCAAAGAGCACCGTCCTTCGGATGAGACGTTAAATCGAGGTCCTGACTCTCTGTGGCCATTAAAAATCCCAGGATGTCCTTCGAGAAAGAGTAGGGGTTTGCCCATTGGCCTCTATCCTCCTAATCATCCCCATATATATATAGTATAATATAGTATATATATATACTGATTGGCTTCGTCACTGTCTCCTCTCCACCAGTAAGCTGGTGTGTGGTGGCGTTCTGGCACAATATGGCTGCCGTCGCATCATCCAGGTGGAGCTGCACATTGGTGGTGGTTGAGGAGATTCCCTCTTCCATGTAAAGCGCTTTGAGGACCCAGAAAAGCACTATATAAATGTAACGAATTATTATTATTATTAAAGCCTCCCAGCAAGCAATAGCCGTCATTTCACTGTCTAGGTTAACTGTAGACTGATATAGTCTGGCTATGAGTAACCCACTTCTAGCCAAAGTAACCTTGAATTTGGTTACATGTCGTTTTTACCGAAATAACTTGTGAGATGTATGTAAGCAAAGTCAACAGTGATTACAAGGTGTTTGATTTCATTTCTTTGACATGTTCTGTGCGTAGCCTGTGCCTCTATTCTTGGGCAATGGTTTAGACGTCTATTAAATTTTCACTGACAGCCCAAATTTTGCCTTGCTTTAGCCTAGACGTCTGGGCTGTGTTTGGCTATTAGACGTCTTTTAAACGCAAAATTGCTTGCTGGGCTGAAGCTCAGACTTTTAAAAATGGTGGTTGAAATAAAATGCTGTTTTAATTGTACAATGAATCTCTTATATACGTCATGTTTACACTGTTGGTTATAATGAAAAGGTGTTGAACAAAAGTCCTTGTGAGTTTTCACCGGTGTTAAAGGGGTGGTTGAATATGATTTCACTTTTCTGTAATGTTGCTGTTTGAGCATAAACAACATCTGTAAAGTTACAACGCTCAAAGTTCAAAGCAAAGGGAGATATTTTCTTTTGAAGAAATCGCTTTTTAAGGACTACAACAAACGGCTGGTAGAGACTACACCACATTCCTCCCGGGTTAGTGACATCACCAACCCTAAAATTTACATAAACCCCGCCCCCTGAACACGATTTATAGATTATCATGACAGAATATGCTAATTAATGACTAGAAGATAACCTACACATAAGCTTCATAAATTCATCAACTAACCGTTCAGAAATGTCCTGTTGCTTCTACATGTTGTCACTTCTTCTTCAGTCTCTCCATCATTGTCCGACTCTGGTTTGAACATAAAAGGCTAAAAGTTTTTGAAATTTGTGTGAGGTTAAAGAACTCAAGCTGTTATAGCTCCGCCCCCTGTGCCGGGAGCAGCAGCTCATTTGCATTTAAAGGGACAGACACAAAACAGTGTGTTTTTGCTCACCCTCAAAAAGTGACAATTTTAACACGCTATGTAAAAATATCTGTGGGGTGTTTTGAGCTAAAACTTCACACACACACTCTGGGGACATCAGAGACTTATTTTACATCTTGTGAAAAGGGCATTATACCACCCATTTAAGCGGATTCTGACTAATCGACTGACTAGCAGCTCTGATTGGCCGTTGGGTTCATGTGCTCAACAGATATGATTGTGATTGGCTACAATGCTCAACGCTTGTAAAAACACGATGTAAATAGAAAACTTTGATGCTCAGAGAGCGCTCAAACAAGCATGAATGAGAGTGCTTGAGAGCAGTGTGGCGTGGTACCGAATATATATATTTTTAGTACCGACTGGTACCGGTACATTTGACAACCCAATTAGATCCCATAGATTATTTCTTTATTATGTTTGTATTATTAAACGATTATTATTTTGCCCTGTTTTTACCTCACAATCAATCAAAACTTTGATAACACTCCCTCTGTTTGTTTCCTGTGAGGCACTTCTCAGTTTAGGAGCATCAACATTTTAAAGAGCATGTGAGCAAGCTCTGGAGTAAATCTGCGTTCTGGACTGGTTTCCCACACGAGTGATTCACCGATGAAGACTTGTGAATGGTACCTAATATTCCTCTCTCTCTCTCTCTCTCTCTGTGTCTCTCAGGTTGTGCAGTCTGACCCTGAAGAAGCTGATCGTTCTGAAAGAGTTGGACCGCGAGCTCAGTTCTGTCGTCATCGCTGTCAAGATTCAGGTAAACGGACCGCATCTCTGTGTGTGTGTGTGTGTTGTGATGAAGGTGCGGTGTGCTCTGCGTTTGGTATCACACGGGCTCACAGCTTTACACAAGACACCGTGGTAACTGAGCTGTTGCCAAGGCGACAGCTTGCTCAGTGGGAAGATGGGATTGAACGCAATAAGATGGCAGTTTGGGGGGGAGAAGTGCATTGTGGGATATATTGAGAGGGTAATGTCAGAGCACTTGGAGGCCCTCAGCATTCCACATAGGTCGCTTTGGTCACACTGCTTGTGTTTGGCACTTTTGTAAAGGTTTGACCGTTTCAAAAGAGGAATATACAGTAGTGGCCTTGGAAAACTGACAATTTCAGCCTTTATTCAAATATTAATAACAGATTTTGTAAGCATATTGTGTAGTTGTGTTTGGAGTTAATTGTTTTATTTGTGATAATAATGCAGTGAAACATGACAAATTGTGCAACAACCTTGTTGGCCAAGCTGTCATTTAAAGAAATTATGCTAAAACGAGAGACAACCATCAAAATATTAATAACTGGTTATGATGTAGTCAATGTATGCTTTTTGTTTTTTCTTCCCTCATATTTAAAATATTTTTTTCAAAAAAAGGAAATATTTTCCTCATATTTTGATGGTTTAATCAAACTTGTTGGGTCATTAAAATCAAATATCATCTTCGGACATCACTTTTGACACTAGTGTATTTTTAATGGGGCTTTAGTGTTGTCATGACACTGTTTTATTTTGCATGAGAAATAAAATAATTATGCAACACTATTTTTGCAGTATAAAGACTGAAACGGTTAAATATATGCAAGGCAGAAAGGACTAATCAAAATTCAGCATGCAAATTATTTCAAGACAGATGACCAATCAAAATTCACTTTGGTAATATTACAGTGACTTTGATGTTTGCTAGATTTGAAATGGCAGACATTTTTATCAGTGGGTTAAGGGGAGATTTTTCAACTTTAAGGCCAAGAATTTTTGGTGCGATAAACATTTTAATTAACATTTACATGAAAATTGGACCGAATTTTCCTTCTAGGCAGTCATGATGTGAATCTTACATGCAATACTTAAAATTACATTTGCAAAACTTAAAAATGAATTAAAAAAACAAATGTTTGAGAATAATCAGTGCACTGTAATATTTCAATAATAATCAATAATTTTCGATTTTTTTTTTAATTAAAACTTTTTGGAATGATAAAGATTTTTTAATTGGGACATTTAAAAAAAAAAAGTACAGGATTTTTACACAAATCCTTCCCTGATTTTTCCCTTACATTACTGCAATGAAGAAAAAAATCATTACAATTTTTTTTTTTTTGAATTATTTAAAGTATGTAAAGTATTTATTATGGTTATCCATCAATTCAAATGTTTCTAAACATGATAAATGTTTTAAAAATTGTTAATTATTTTTTTGTAGATAAATGTAAAATGGAAGATAAGAGGTCTTTCCTCAGGCCATGGATGTGAGCTTACATGTTCAAAGACATAATAATTGCATGTATTAACACACTAACGTTGACAGCCCTATTATTTACATATCAAGGTAGTACAGTATTACAGGAACTATTACAGTTTTACAGTAATGCGAATACAAGAATGGTGACAAAATCAAGAGTTTAAAAAACATTTGCAATACAGTAATGCTTAGGAACAAATTTTCATGCAAACTAGAACAGGAATGAGTGTCAGTGATATTTAAAGCAGTCTGTAGGTGAATCTTTATATTCAGTTCCCAACAGGAAATGACTGTCACTCATTCAGTGAGGATTAGAGCACATCCTCTCAGGGAACATGAAGTGCACTTGTTTCGCCCCCTCATCTCTTCCTGGTGGATCATTGAAGGTTTTGAACGGGTCTTCTGTGTTCTTCAGACACTGAAAATAAAGCTTTTGTAATACTCCCTCAGCTTTGCCTCAGTAATTAAAATAATGGCTGTTCATCAAAAGGACTGAAGATAGGTTTCTGACAGATATCTCATTATTTCTCCTCTCCTGCTCCCTAAAGTGTCCGCTTGAATCCACACTTTGAAGGCTTCAGCATTCACGACTCTTCCCGACAACAAGCAGACTCAGCGCGCTTTTGCTTTTCATTCAGAGCTTGTTAGGGCAGTGAGACACTTTCTCTGTCTCTTTCTCTTTGACGGGTTGAATGTGCTTTTACAGAGTAACCTTGATGGATGGATGTATTCTGTGGTTTCCAAAAGAGCTTCTTCACATCAAATTAAGGCCCCGAAATACTGGCCCCAAAAATTGAAGAATGAATTGATGTGTGACGTCATTTCGTACAAAATCAGGCCAAAACCAAGTTTGTTTGGAGTTCGTTTCAGGAGTTCAAAACAGCTTGACTTTCTGGAAAAGTTCGCTCTGGCTGGTAAACACTTTCAAACTCCCATTGGTCAGTGGTGATGATGTAATAGGTGGGTGTGGCTCAGAGGCTCCGCCTTCTTCGGTTCATTTCTTCTGTTCGGTCCGTCGAGAACACACTGGAGAGCCGCTTTATTGTAGACGCTGACACTGTTTTTTCATGTTTAATACTGTAAAGCTGCTGCTTTTAAACAGTCTAGTGTATAAAGTGCTGAATAAATAAACGTGAGGTGAGTGGAGAGCTGAACTGCAGAGCTGGCTCAAACATCCACATCTCTACGATCAGATGCTTTCTGAACGGCTGCTTTCTCACCGCTGTCAGTTTTGGTGTGTGTTTATGTTGTTATTGAGAGAAAAGAGAGCAGCACATGTTCACATGTTCATCTAAACACTGATCTCAGCATCGTGGACTTCATCGGGATGTTCACTAACAGTGTAGCGCTAGTCACGTATTTCAAACTTATTTTTACCCCTACGTGAAAAACGAAAAATAACTTTGCCGTAAGTTTATCGCGGCCTTTATTTCTGCGCATGGGCATAGATTTGGGAATGGTCAGTAGCGTCTACCAAATATTGTTGCCTACCAAAAATAAGAGACTACTGAAAAATCACTTTCAATTTCCCATCTGTTTGTATTTATGCTGCACGTAATAAGGTGTAGGCTACTATTTCAATCAGTCCAATCAAACAAACAAATCCAGAGGGTGAGACAGGAACGGGAAAACCAGGACACTGGCAGATATCAAGAACCAGGACCATAGAAAACAGTGGAATCGCTCAGAAATGCAGTATAAACACTAAACAAGACTTCGCAGGGAATGACAGTAGCCACGTTTCCATTACCCTTCAAATTGCGCAATTTGAAATTGCGAATTGAAAATACGCCCAATGGAAACACGTCACTTTCACGAAAACTCCCATCTATCGCAAAAAAGTTTTTACGCTCGCATGAGGGGGTTTTCAGGCAATTCGAAAAAGAAATATTTCGCAAAACTGCAATGGAAACAGTTTTTGCGCATTTACGGGTCACCTGACATAGATGACGCGGTGTTTGGACAGAAAACGAGACAGAGTTCTTTATTAAATTCATATAAGACAGAAGAATTACAGGAATGCTGGATTCTAAACCTCAAATAAATGCCACAATCAAGACCTCGAAGCAGATCTGAGGGAGAAACACCTCATATGTCCCGCTAAAAGTATAATAAGGGTCGTTCCTTACCATTAATGCTCGGATAACACACATACGTCTCCTTCGATTAATAATAATGGCCAGTGCAGTGGCTGGGATATACGTAAACCTACCAACGTCCATCGCCATGATTTTTGGAATGACTTATCGCGAGAGGAAAAAATTACGTTTTAGTCGCATAACATCGGTTAATGGAAACACGCCTAGTAAGAACCAGGCTTATATAGGGTGAATAAACAAGATAATGAGACACAGGTGAAAGTGATAATGGATGATGGTCTGGGCAAAGGATTATGGGGAATGGAGTCTGTGGTGATTGCCCTCTGATGGTAATTCCTGGCACTCTCACTGGTGATCGTTACAGGTATACAGAAAGTTGACTACAACAACAACGAACAAAACATAAAAGACCAAAACAGTATCTAGATTGACTGTCTCCCATTATAAACTGCTCAAAAACTCACTTTTTCTGTTTTCCAATTTAGAGCATTTCGAGTCACCCAGTATCAGCATGACAGCCCATATCGTGACTCGCCTCTCAGATGTGCAGAGAAGCCGAACGGACAGTAACTGAAACGATTCAACACATTCAGTGTGACTGACTCATTTTCTGTCTTGTTTAATGCTTTCGCTGTCGAACCATACGGACAACATTTCAGTTTGCAAGCATCGGGCAGTTATTCAGTGACGTCACATTCACTGCGTGGGTTTATTTGCTTTGATTCGCAGGAGTTTCTTAAGTGATGTTTAATGAGAATACGTGTCTCTCCTTGTTCTCAGGGCTCAAAACGCATCCTGAGGTCGAATGAGTACATGCTCCCACCCAGCGGGCTGATGGAGACAGACCTGGAGCTCACCTTCTCCCTGCAGGTACAGCTGTGTGTGTGTGTGTGTGTGTGTGTGTGTGTGTGTCTGACTCAACAAGAGAGTGCAGTTGAGCTTCGGTTTACCATATCTGATGCTCCACCACTGATCAGTGTTTATGCGTGAACTAAAGTTCATCAGTTAAAGCAACCATGTCTCTTCAGAAGACTTGGATTTAACTCTCGAATCATTTTACGATATCTTTATAAAAGTTGTGGGTGAATTGACTTTTAATAGAGGGACTGAAATCTCTCAGATTTCATTAAAAATATCTTCATTTGTGTTTCCAAGATGAAAAAAAGTCTTGCGGATTTGGAACGACATGAGAGTAAATGAAGACGGATTTCTCCGTTTTGGGTGAACTAACACTTTAAGCCCTATTCCCACAGGATTTGCTTTCCTTGAGTTTCATTTATAAATAGAGGACATCTGTGATTTCATGAGCCAATTTGGACGGGACTAGGTGTGAGTGTCTATTATGTGGCCGTTATGGAAGGTCATGTGATCTGAATATGTGCATCACTTAAATGTATAGGTAATAAAAACAGAATTTAGTCAATGACCTTGTTATGGATAATAAATTAATTGAAATAAGACTTGTATATGTGATTAATTATAACATATAAAATTAATTAGGAGCCAAGGCACCTATTGTATCCGCTGGCGTTCTTCTTCTCCTTCTTCTTCTTCCGTCTCTTCTTATTCTTCCACTCTGGAAGTCTATGGTGGTAACCCATAGAAAGCTTGCAGGAAAGTTGTGAAATTTGGCACACAGATAGAGGACAGTCTGAACTGTCACCATAGCAAATTTGGAGTCTCTAACTCAGTCCCTCTAGCGCCCCCAACTGTTCAAAGTTGCACTTACGTTTATGCTAATAACTTTTGCGCAAATGAATTTGATGAAGATCCCGTGAAAATGAACGTGAGGCTATATCTCCACAACGCTTTAGCGTATTCTGGCCAAACTTGGTGTGTGTTCTGAAAACCACGACCTGAGGCTACCTGCACAGTTTCGGGACAGTGCCACCTAGTGGTCAGCAGATATGAAAAATGTCACTTTTTGCTTATAACTTTTAAATGGTGTGGCCAAAAATAAACAAAATGGCCTTTTTAGATTCGGTGCGGCATGCCGAGTCATACGATACCCAATTTTGGGCGTACTCAACAAGTTTTGGGGCAGCGCCACCTTGTAGTCAAAATTAATAATGAAATTTCCCAAAAAATGCTAATAACTATTGATTAAATTTGCCTATTGTAAAACTGATCTTAATAGATTCTAAGGGTCATACCCAGAACACAGACACCAATTTTGTCAGTCGGCCAAACTTCCTGTCCGCCATTTTGATTTTCCTTAAAAACCTACTTTTTCAAACTCCAAAATCGAAATCGTATCATCTTCAGACCATGCCAACAACTCTGAGGCTATATCTCTGCAATGCTTTGGCATATTGACATAAATAACTTTGCATGCATCATTGTCACTTCACTCTGACCACACCACATCAATTTGGTCACAGCGCCACTTATTGGTCGAAAAACATAAACCATTAAATCATATGTGATTGCATCTATGATTTTCAGGCATTTTGCCTAAAATCATCTTAAAATGTCTTTAATTGCTCATTGTTGCAGTTGGCCTGATGCTTCCGGCCATGCTGGCATGACTTATCGTGCCTTCTTTGTGCTTGGCCCGTTAAAGGGTTACTTCACCCAAAAATGTAAATTCTGTCATCATTTACTTTCATCTTTTCATAATTTACCCTTGAAGTCCCAGCTTGTGATTCCTTTCCCTTTTCTCCTCTCCTGTCACTTCCGGCTATTGCTTCAAATGTCAATAATAAAGGCAGAAATATAACAGAATAAAAAGGGTCTTACATGTAGGAAAAAAGAAAAAGTAGAAACTTTTTTTTTTTTTTTTTCAGTGTACATGACTGTAATTGAAAAAGAAATCAAGTCGGACTACCTTTACTTTGGAAAATGTTTTAAATAGTTTTTATGTATGTAAATATAATTTTTCCACAAAAATATGCATATTTTCATATATCATTTTGATTCTATTGTGTTTTTTTTATTATTACGCATCCCTGTCTAGTTGCATTTTTAACAGAGAAAATGTTTAAGAATGTATTAATTACTTAGAACATTCTATTACATTTATGCAGAAAAATATAATTTCCTCTGAAAGCTTTTACGTTTAAATACTCCGCAGTCTTTGCATGAAGTGTTTACTTCCTTACCACTTTCCCTTTGTTTCTTCCAAGAACCCTTTCTCGGTTCAGGTCGCTCTTAAGAGTTGTTTTGACAGGAAATATGAGATTTCATCAAATAAAGTGTGTGTGCTAGCATTGTCACATTGTTGCTGATGAAAATGATGTAATACGAAGCAACAATATGCACCAAATCGCTGTTGTACTGTCGTACTTCCTTTCTTTAGTATCCACATTTCCTGAAGAGAGATGCCAACCGGCTGCAGATCATGCTTCAAAGGAGGAAACGCTATAAAAACAGAACTATTCTGGGCTACAAGACGCTGGCTGTCGGTGTTATTAATATGGCTGAGGTACGGACAAATGAATCACTCGAGCCCGGTGTCCAGTTCATTGAAACTTGTGTCAGACAGACTGTGACCTTTATAATCTGACCCTTCTTTACCAGTAGTAAAACTGGCACATACTCACAGCTTTCATGTGAGGTCAATATGTCGATACTTGTTCTCTCACATCCCACATTAAAGAAGCCATATGCACTGATAGCTTAGTAGTGATGCATTGCCATTGGTTTGCCAGCTCTTTGACAGTAATGGCTGATATTTACACTCTGCATAGACTCTCCACAGTGCTGTTTGGCTGTAGTGGCAGATAGTTATATTTGCCACCCCTTGTGAAAAAGAAGTGCAGTTAATCATCTTGAATGCAATGTGTATTTAAAATAAATATTTATTTTTAAACTGTACTTGCAGATAATATAATATTAATGAAATAAAAGGCCATACATTTAGAGAGTACACTTTCATGACTATGTTTCTAAACACTTAAGTACACTTTTAAATCATTATGTTTTAATTATCTTTTGTTTTGCTTCCCAATTAACCTGAATTCATCCTACATGACATTTTCCGTACAAATTTAATTTTAGTATATATATGTAAATATATATGCTTACATATATATATATATATATATATATATATATATATATATATATATATATATATATATATATATATATATATATGAAGAGTTCAGATGCAAAAGCCTCTAAGTGCCATCTGAAATTTTCTTCTAGAATGATCATTTTTATAAAGCTTGTATATTTAAGTTAAATAATTTCACTTCAATGGCACTGCAAATTACCTATTAATTGTCATTTAAGTGAAATTACGTAACTTAAATATACAAGCTTTATAAAAATGATCATTCTAGAAGAAAATTTCAGATGGCACTTAGAGGCTTTTGCATCTGAACTCTTCATATATATATATATATATGTATATATATGTATATGTATATATATATATATATATATATATATATATATATATATGTAATTATGAAATTACATATAGAGATGAACTTAAGTCCTGCTTAAGTGGGTGAAAAAAGCACTCTAAAGTTCAACTAATTACATTTTTTGTACTTGCAGATGATATAATATTAATGAAATAAAAGGCCACTTAAGAGAGACACTTTCATGACTATGTTTCTGAACACACTTAAGTACACTTTTAAAAACTGCACTTGTAATAATGTCAAATTAGCATACTAAAGCACATGAAAATTATTATAATTATGATTGTAATTTTAACTGTATTGTGTTATTCAACATTACATTTAAAGCTAATATATTTTAAATGTACTAAATTGCAACTTCATCATTATAAATGTTGCAATAGAAACCTTTAGCCACAGCTTTACTGTAAACCAATAGATTTTGCGAAGGGTGAGAAAGTATCAGTTCGCTAACTCATTAAAATGCAAATATGATGCATATATTGGATGGATATTCATTGCTACATAGAAGTAAGTGCAAAGTGAGTGCAAAATTTTCCTTCTCTTATATTTGTAAGATTCTCTCAACTCATGTTCATAATCATTAGCGACTATTTCTTCTTGTTCTTTTGTTTCATGACTGATACTCTTAAAGAGGAGTGTTAGGAGGGGGGCCTTTATGTGAGCGTAGACCTACTGGTACGTTATATTCATCTGTGAAGCTTTCTGAAAGTTATTCTCTGCAGTTTCACCCCCACAAATTCCAAACTCCTCTCTGCTGAGATTCCAGCGCTAATCATATTCAGGAGAGACTCGCCATAGAAAACCTCAGGGGGCGATCCGTCAGCCCAAGAGTTCGAGGAGGAATGCCAACCTTGAAACAGACCAAAACTGAGGAGTCGTGGTTGAAACTGAAAAACAAGGACAAGAAGGCTACATATTCAGATGCCTCTGTTGGCGTGTGGCTTATTTCAGAGTGTTTGTGTTTAAAGGTGATGCAGCACCCGACAGATGGAGGCCAGATTTTAGGACTCCACAGTAACGTGAAGGAAGCACCGGTGCGTGCAGCAGAGCTCAGTGTTTATTCACTGTCCAGTCAACCTATCGACCCGGAGGACGGCAGTGGGCAGCCAGAGACAAAGGCCAAAGCTTCAGGTGACTGGTGGATCAATGTATTAAAATAGAAAAAGATGTGTGTCACAATTAGTGTTGTCATTGGCGAAATCCAATAGGATTCCAGGAATCCACACAATCATGAATTTCCTATGAGGGCGAAAGATTTTCCGGTAACACTTTACAATAAGGTTCATTGGTTAACATTAGTGAACTACCTTAGTTAAAATGAACTATGAAATGAAATATAATGTTAGTTAATATTAATTTCAACATTTACTAATACGTCATTAAAATCAAAGGTTGTGTTTGTTAACATTAGTTAATGCACTGTGAACCAACATGAACAAACAATGAACAGCTGTGTTTTTATCAACTAACATTAACAAAGATTAATACATACTGTAACAAATGGATTGCTCATTGTTAGTTAGTAAATACATTAACTAATGTTAACTAATGAACCTTATTGTAAAGGGTTATTGATTTTCCAATGGAGATTTTGACAACAGACAATGGACCTTTCTTGCTCACCAAATGTATCAAAATTTCACAAATGTGACCGCATCTTAATGAGAAGGAAGGGAACATAAAGGCCAGATCTTTAACCACTACACCAAAACACCCTGTGTATCCAGTTACATTATTCCATCAGTGATTAGCTTTGTTTATGTTCAGTCATTACACTGACCATAAGATGCTAATGGGCAGTTTGAGTGCATTAAGTGCAATAAAGATAAACGTCCCCCGGAAACTCTCTCTCCTTCCATCCATCCTCTTTAAACACACACAAAGAGAAAGGGACTGATGCTGCGGTGCATTAAAAGGGAAAGTTGCTTTAGCAGCTCAAGTGTTCTCCAATTGGAGCTATAAAATTGCTGCGTGTTTTGAAATAATCATTTTAATGCATTGGATTTTTCTGTTGGTCAGATGGTACTGTGTGTCTGAGGCCTTTGCTGCAATAAAATGTCATGGGGTCATTAAATGCCTGTGTCTCTTTGCAGACCGTTCTCCAGATATGGATAACTATTCTGAAGATGACGACGATAGTTACTCATCAGAGCAGGAGGCGAGCGATGACGCCGTTCAAGGCCAGGTCAGGAGGAGCTAGCATGTTTTTAGCATTGTTCGAAGAAAGCCCTACATTTTTAAAAAGGGGTGAAATTTCTACTTAATTCCCTGATTTAGTCTGTCAGTATCATTGGTCTTGTTGGTGTTAGTTTGCGCCACATAGAGTATGTTAATTTCGAAATAAAACTGTGTGGGAAGAATTTACTAAAAATGAATTGCATCCGCTGATAGCATTGTTTAGAGACTGGTGACTGGGTCTAAACAATGAGATATTTTGCATGGCCCAACATGGTTAGTGAATTTGCCCTTGTATCTTTAGAAAGGATTGCCACCTAATAAAATCGATCGACATTTCCTGAAATTCTGTTTTAGGACCTTTATGATGAGGATGATGATGTTCAGCGGAAGCCCAAAAAATCTAGAAGGAAAATGATCAGAACTACATCTATGACCCGGGTATGTACAGATCAACTCCCTCTGCACTTAATGAACACTTTACAGAAAATGATCGGACCCAGAATCGAGCCCTGAGGAACACCATTTGTAAAAAGTCTTTGTATATCGGTTCTGCTAACTGATATGATTCAGTTGAATTATGTATTGTATCATATCATATTGGCCACCCTATTCTCTATTGGTATCTGCAAATCTTGGAATTATTGTCTCGACACAAGTCACTTCAGGCAGCTAGATAGAAACAGAGACAAATTGGCTTTGTGTCCTTATGTGTTTGGTGTTTGGTTCGGTGTTATCTAGTTCACAGAAGGTCATAGAAGGTGATGTTCTAATCCTCTTGAAATAAGCTCACAATTAGGAACACAAGTGTTAACCCAGGATCAGTGCATGAACTAGAACAACACTAATGTAGATTTCATTCCACTCCTGCCATTCTGAAACACATTATGAAAAACTGAGACCCACTTTATATTACCGTAAGTGTCTACAACTGCTATGCACTCATATTTAAATGAATCATTGATACAATTCACTTATTGTGTACATACTGTATACTGTTGAATCTGCTCCACCCACCTTTAAACCGACTATCATATAACCACACCTATCCTTAACCTTACCAGCAAAGTTATTTTGCAATAAAGCATGAACACGAGTTTGTTGCACCTAACAGTTTTTTGATGCAAGTAGATAGTAAAGACACAATATACAGTGTGACCAAGATATTTTTCGTTTTGTCTTTTGCTTTGACCTATTTTACTGTTTTAACTTTAAAAAAAAGTACCATCATTTTACTGTGTTTTATGTGCCATACTTCTTTAACTGTGAACTTGATTGCATTGAACAGTCGCAGCCCAGACGTTTTTCATGACGTATTCTCTCAATCTCTCTGTAGCAACCCAATTTCAAGCAGAAGTTTGTTGCTCTCCTGAAGAGATTCAAAGTATCTGATGAGGTGAGATTTTCTTTTTGTCTTTTATAAGTTACAAGAGAGAGAAAAACATGTTTGCCTGAAGTTCTGCACTCTCCACTCTCTACTCTGTGCTTTGAATCACAAAAATCACTTCAGCCATGAAATTCAACCTTTATAAAAGAGTCCTGGGGCTTGGCAATGATTGATCTAGTCGCTGAAATGTGAGGGGAGCTTTGATTTTTGCAGTGTAAGATGTGATGTAGAGCTCTTCTAAAACTGAACTGACCGTTTAGCTCAGAGAGGACACATGAGGCCATGATGACTTAGGTCACACATGCTTATATAGCCCACAGGCAAGATTTAGGCAGCTTTACAGTCTCATTGTTAGAGTCTAAGCTTGTTAGCTGGTAGCTGTTTGACTCTTTGACTTCATCGTCCCCTTGCCTTGACTCGGTTATCCAAGCCCTACAGGAAATAATCCAGATTTATTTGGCTATCAGTCCAGCAACTTCCTGATTCAGGGTGATGACACAGACTTGTTGCATTGGCAGGCAGTTCCCCGGAGTAGCATTGCCAACATGGGCTTGTCAGTTCAATAGCTCACTTTGACTGTGTCCTAAATCACCTCCCATACCCTCATTCACGATTCCCTACATCACTCCACTAACAGTCCACTTGAAGCAGTGAATGAACACGAGTGAGTGAATTGCCGCTTTTGCATAGTTTGAGCTGTTTAATGATCATTTGAAGCTTAGCAAACTGTAGTAATGAAAACATTTGTCCTGAACTCTGCTATGGAAACTAGTATGTGTAAACCTTAATTAGACAATTCAATAACCAATTAAAAAGGATGTTATACCTGTATGATATTACGCTGTAGCCACATTGGACCAGCGGTTTGTATTGGATGGATGGATGATTCAGTTGCGCCGCCATCTTCTGGTCAGACGTTAAGTGGCCATTAAGTGTACATCGCTTGTAAACTCGTTACTGCAGTGCATTGTGGGATTGAATGAGTGCACTCGATAACGTCTACTATGGTTTCGGATAACACTACAAATGGCTGTTCCCTGAAATAGTGCCCATTTAAAGGGGCATTCCACCCATTTGAACATTGCTTTTTATTTAAAGTGGGTCATAAATGTAGTCGAAATGTAAAATAAATTTTGAATTTGGTGCCTTCGTGACCGAGGAAAGACAAAAAATAACTTCAGGACGCATTTGTATGAAAGACAACAACTCCCACAATGCACCACATTGCACAGCTCCGCAAGCCACTCCCACTAATCCAGAAAGCGCATATCTGCCTATAAGAGAAATCACTCTTCCGTCTACAAGGCTAGCTACCACCAGAGCTTGAAATTCATTTCACACAAAATGTCTAGTTAGTTGGCGAACTCATTAGTGCATTACTCCTCGTTTGTATTTCTTTCGAAAAGGTGAATTATTGCATGGTACCTGGATGTTCAGTCAGAACATATGCGGTGCGAAACTAGGATAGTTCTCAACACAAACGTCCGTGTCCTCGTCTGATTCAGAGATTTCGTCCAGGAGAAATTGTCATCGTTGAAATTCTTTGCCGCAGACGGACTCTATCTCTGTGTTCGTAGCGGTTCGTAGTTGCATAGTGAGATCACCGGCGCCACCAGTCCGCCCTAACTCGAGCCAGTCCGGGCTCCTCGTCCGCGGCAGGCAGGTCTTCTGCCTCGGCTGCTCTTCGCTATAATGCGGCTTGTAAAGGTAGCCACAAACACCTGATTCAAGCATCAGACTTCCGAAATCCTCTTCTTCTATATCATATTGAGCACTCTCCTCCGCTATTGTCATTACTTTACATCTGTCTCCACAGCGCCTGTTAGCTTAGCTTCAAACAAGATGGAGGATATTGCTTTCAGTTTCAGAGAGTAAAGTCCCACCCACTGATCTGTAATAGGTCTGTAGCGTGAGCGGGTCCCGCCCCCTGGGAAAGATGAGGAACTAGTGCTTGTAGTCTCAACAGAAATCCCCCCCTCTTACACTTCCTCCTACAATGACGCAAAATGACGATTTTTGCGTCATTGTAGGAGGAAGTGTAAAAGGTAAATAACGGATTTCTCCCGTCTCAGGGGAAAATGAGAGAGTGTTGCACGACCATTCAATAGTATGACTGGGTTTCTAACAATGCAAAGCTTAATGCAAATGGGTGGAGTGTCCCTTTAAGGGTATGGGGGCGATTTCAGACACAGCCTTTGGGTATGTCTCAAATGTGTAACATATTTCAAAACACCTGTGACATAAACCTATGGAAAACAATGACTTTGGGGAGTTTCCAATCACTGCTTTCCTGTTGGGAAGTAGTTACAGTAGTTTCTCTTTTTTTTTTAATATTGAGAAATAAATGACCACCATTCGTAGCACGGCAAAACACACAACGGCATTGATTTGATAAGTGTAGCAAAACAATGCTAACGTAAAGTCTGACAGATTCTAAGACTTTAAATTCCTGGAACGTAGAAGAATGTCCACTGAAGGATGAATGGATCAGCTATGAACTAACCTGTTTGTTGAACAACTTTTTATCATCCTGGAAAAGAAGCAAAATAGTGTAATTTCTAGTAAATTCTCATTATTAGGATTAAGATTTCACATCTCTCTTCCACTTTGTGTGTCTTTTCTTTTCTTTTCTTTTCCACAAGGAACTTCTTTCTGTGTTTTAGCCTCAGCTGCCTGAGGAGAAGCATTTTATAGTATGAATGGGTCATTACTGGTGATTGTCCTGTCCTGTGAAAATTCAGGCTGAGAAAGGGTGCATTCAATGTCTTCGTTCTTTCGGTACATGTTGTTGTTTCTTTATTAAATGGGTGAATCTCACGACAAAAATTCACATTTTCCCACACAAATAATTTCATTAAGCTATTCTAATCATTTTTCATAACTTATTATAGTATAAAAAAACAGATTTTTTTTTGTGTAGCTGAGATTTACATTTTTATACATATCTGCATTTAGCTTTTGTTGTGCTGACTTCAAAAGGTATTGGACTCTGATCCGGTTGATCAAACGCAGGAGGTTGAAGATCTGGATCTCCTGTATGACAGTCTGGAGGTCTATAACCAGAGCGACAGCGGCCCAGAGATGGAGGACAACGAGAGTCTTCTCAGCACTCCCAAACCCAAACTAAAGTAAGAGTCATGAGTCAAAGTCATTTCACACGGCGGCCATCTTTGAAACGAAGCCGCTTCAAAACCTTTTGCTAATCATTTTTCTCGAACCAGTGATTCAGTGCGCGTATCAAACTGTCAAAGTTACGTGGTTTCAGGAAACGAGGCTTTGTTACGTCATTACGGTTTTGAAGTGTTTTGATATTTTAATGGTTCGCCACTAGGGGGCGATGAGCTCCTTGAACCCATGATCCAGTGTCTATATATGATTTTTACCTGATCTCAGATCAATTTTATAAATTTGTAGACATTTAATGACACATTTGTATTATAAACATGATGAGTTGTAGTTAAAAGTCTCTTATTGGTATGATTGACCAAGCTCTACATAAAATAAACCAAAAAAGCCCTACAATTTGACTAAAATGATAAATTATGTACACTGTTCTGACCAGCAGGCGTCACCAGCATAATTAATGAATAATTCTGCGAAGAAATTGATTAAAAGTTTGGAAAAGCTTTGTTTCCCCCATCACTTCCTCTCGGGCAGCTGTTTTAGTCATGCTAGTGCAGCTCCTATCTTTCTGAGTGGGGAAACATCAAATTCTCCAAAGCTGTTCATCAATCTTTCGACTAAATTTCATATTTGAAATCTGACAACAACTGTCTCAGAAATGTTGTTTCTAAACGCTCAAATAATGGCAAAAAACTGCATTGTTCAGACTGCATCTGCAGTCCTAAGCGTGCGTTTGCATTGCACAATTACTTTACCAATTGACCGTTCACAAAGACCCGCCCCCTTTAGTTACTGTTGCTATGTCTGCCAAGCCACGCCTCTCTCACGCCACACCATGATCTCACGCAGTGAAAGATAGACAGAATACAGACAGGACAGACCAGGTTACTTCTGATATGAAACAAAGTCTCACCTTTCAATTTGGTCATTTATTCAAGAAATTTAAACAATAAATAACGCTTTGTGGCTCTTTAATGTGTCTGACAGATCGCCTCAGTTAAAGCTGCTCGTGAACCGATCATCTCTTCCTTCTAGTTAATTTATAGCATCAAATAAACATGAATGAACATCAGAGTGTTGTTTTAACCGTGGAAAGACGTCAGTACACTCCGTTATTCAAGTTCAGATCCTCCAACGTTAATCTACTAACTCTCCTGACTGCTTTGTCGGACAAAAATGGCGGATTCGGCCGATGGCGGATTATGATTGGTCAGATCGGCTGTCAATCAAACTCCCTGCGAAGGGTCAATTGGTGATTGGCTTTTTTATTCAGAAGGCGGGACTTATTCCGCCATTTTGCACGTTGCACTTTCTCCCATTCATAGCAATATGAGTGCACTGTCTTTGCACATCTTAAGTCTTTGATCATAGTGATGCATATTAAACACAAAAATGAGAAAGTGTTTGAGCAAGATTTACGATTTTAATGAACATTGCCAACTGTCTCACTGAAAATGAATGCCTTCCAGACAGTGTAAACACTTGACTGATACTGTATCGCTGATCATGAAACCCAGCTTTTGGCTCTTAGAGTGTTTTTATATTGTAAACGTGTGTATGTTTTCCACTCAAGGCCGTTCTTTGAGGGAATGTCTCACTCCAGCTCACAGACGGAGATCGGCAGTTTGCACAGTCAGAAGAGCCAACCGAGAGAGCCGCCCGCCACTGTACGTCTCACACACACACACACACACTCCAATTATACTATTATTCTGCCCTACAAAGGTTAAACAGTACACGCCAACACTGAAACTGAGAAACATGCCTTATTTTTATATTTTGGTCGATTTTATACACATTTTTACACTTTTTCTTTCTAAATCTGAGCAAAGTCAAGCCAAATCCATCTGTTAATGCACTAATAGACCCATTATTTCATGACTCGATTTTGACAAAATACGTAGTAAATGCTTATTGCCTTCATCAGAAAATATTGTAATCTCATTCATTGTCTCCATAGGATTTTTTTTTTTTTGTATGGCAATGTGTAAACTCTTAGACACAGACACATAATATATTCTCCTGTAGAGCCACAAATCAGTCCGAATTCACACTGATAAAGTCTCTATTACCATGCAAAAGGAACCTGAACCTAAAGAGTTCAGGAGTGACCACCTATTCCCATGAAGCATGACCGTGTGTGTGTGTGTGTGTGTGTGTGTGTGTGTGTGCAGACTGGTGATCTGTTAACAGTGGACAAGAACAGAGCAGTGTGTGGACGATATCCGGATGACCCGGCAGTGTTGGACTCCGCCGCTGCGGTCAGTAACGATTTCTGTGTTAATAATGTACAGCATTTTAGGCACACAGAGGTGCTAGTTTCAGGCATTCTCTACTGAAAAATAATAATTAATCATTTATGCACATAATGTATTTACAAAATGTATAATTTTATATATGTATATATTTATGCATTATATTCACTGTAAAAAACGGTAAACAACTGGCAGCTGTGGTTGCCAGCATCATACCGTAAAAATACGGTGTGTTACTGTTTATGAAATTAACAGCTAAATACCGTTTTGTCAGCGATTTAACAGCATAGAGCTGTAGCTGACAAAACGGTTTACCGTTTTTTACAGGATTATCTTTTACAGTGTATATTTATATATGTTTATATTATATATTTTCCCCATAGGCGCTTTGTAAAAGTATAATATAATATAATATAATATAACATAATAATATATAATATAATATAATATAATATAATAATATAATATAATATTATTACATTCTAATAATATAATATAATCGGCCATTGACCGATTGTTTAAAAACGACCAATGATCAGTGTTGTTTATATCCTGTCAATCAAAAGGAGGAGAAAAAACTCATACTGTGTGTGATGAAAATCTCTCTTGTGTTGAATTTAGGGCTGTCAAAGTTAAAGGAACACGCCAACTTTTCGGGACTTTAGCTTCTTCACCGTATCCCCCAGAGTTAGATAAGTCCATACATACCCTTCTCATCTCCGTAACTCTGTCTGATGCACCCACCGCTAGCCTAGCTTAGCACAAAGACTGGAGGTAAATGGCTCCAGCTAGCATACTGCTCCCAATAAGTGACAAAATAATGCCAACATTTTCCTATTTACATGTTGTGATTTGTATAGTCACAGTGTGTACGAATAACAAGGTCACATGAGACACAGCCATCTTCTAACTGTATACACACTGGGAACTATATTCTCATATGCTGTATGCTAGCTGGAGCCGTTTACCTCCAGTCTTTGTGCTAAGCTAGGCTAGCGGTGGGTGTGTCAGACAGAGTTACGGCACGCACAGAGATGAGAAGGGTGTGTGTGGACTCATCTAACTCTGGGGGATACGGTGAAGAAGCTAAAGTCCCAAAAAGTCTGCGTGTTCCTTTAACACGATCAATAACGCATTAAAATGTTAAAAAATAGTGACAGTAAAGCAGGTTTTACTTGACCCAATGAATCACCAGTACAAGCCAGGGCTGCAGGTCCACAGTTTCTCAATACATCAAACATTTTCTTCAAACAATGACAAAATCCAGCGCTCCATCCTTCTTTCATGAGGGCTGTGCTGTTTTTCTGCTTTTGTGCACTGACTGCTGATAATTCAAGGCTACGCTCTGTGTCACACACTTAATCAGTTATAACAGTATCTAGTGTGTGGAAGTCACACACACACACACACACACACACACGCACACTCTTTCAGACACACCACGATTCTGCTTTGTGGCTAAGTGGCCGTCTCCACGGCAACATGATGATTCCCGTGGCCGTGCGAGCCCTTGAAGAGAGGGATGCGTGTTCCCGGCTGATGTTTGTCTCTGCGCGCAGGAGCTGGTGGAGGACGAGGCCACATGTGACGCCAACATGAGCTGGGACGCCAGCGCAGAGAAGCTAGCAGGAACGGTGGGCAAGCTCTGCAAGACCGAGTCGCAGACGCTCATGTCGCCTAGGTAACACACACTCTCGCCTTCCTGCTCTCCTTTTCCATCTGTTTCACATCACGACCTCTCACACAGCCCCGTAGGCGCTAGTCTTCACCGCCCAATTAAAGATAGTCCCTCCGGATGTGCCCGCACATGGATGTTTCTGTAACTACAGGCAGTTTTATGTGCCAGGGGTTCATTTACTGTGTATTTAAGGGTTCGTTCACCCGAAAATGATTCAAGTCATTATTCACTCACCCTCAAAGCAAGACTTTCATTCGTCTTCGAAATACAGATTAGGTTTGTTTGCTTCCGGTTACCATATTTGATATGCTCTATGCATGTGCATTGATCAATGTTTATAAATGAAGAAAAGCCTTCATTAAATCTGTCATATAAAGCGATCATATCTCTTCAAAAGCCTTGGATTCTTTTACTTTTTCAGTGTGTTTATGAACTTTCTGAAGCATCACAGTTTTGGTGGTTGTGAAGCTTTGGGGGTGTTGATGGACTCGATCTACTCCATCTGTGTTTTGATCACCGCTCTGAATCCCATCTGGATGTAATCTTTGATAAAGACGTGATTTTCTCTGATTTTTGCTCAAAATTTTACTTTTTTTTTTAATGAAACTTTCCCACATTCAAGTGTTTATAAAAAAAAACGTGTTTCTTTTGATATATTGCATGTTCAGATATTCATACAACTAAATATTCTGGGGGCCGTGACAATTTTGTGAAAATGACCAAAAGCGGGGAAAGAGTTAAAAATAGTTTTGTGTTTTGAAGACGAACCAAAGTCTTATTTGGTTTGAAATAAAATGAGGTGAACTAACCCTTTAAAATATTTTTTAAATATGAAATAATTATTCATTTTAATTATTAAATATTAAAAATGTAAAATAATTAATTGTTTAGACTTTAATCATGTCCTAAAAAAATCATCATAAAAAGTTATTTTTTAAACTATAAAAATCTAAATAATCTGTGAAACAGACATAAACCAATATTTATTCTGTGAAAATTATTTATATTAATATATATAAATGTTTTCACAAATTACCCTGGCCAACATTTTTTGCCAAGATAAAGGTGAGCATCGTTAGTAGACAAATTAAGCATCTTTTCTAGATACATTAGACATTAAGTGAAACCAATTTAGCGACTAGATTAGTGACTTTTCAAACCCCTGTAATGACTTTTTCTTCCTCAAAAAAGCGACTAGTGACGAATCTGGCGACTTTTTGGATTGCTGGGTAACAAGTCATTCATTAGATCATACACATTCTGTTGTCTGACAATAAATATATCATTGAGTAATTGAGAAAATGACAGTATGTGAGCACAGATTAGGTGAGAAAACAGATGTAAAGTGCAGACAGTCGGTGCATTACATCATTTAGCGACATTTAGCGACTTTTTGAGCATGCTTCAGCTACTTTCTATTGAAAATAGTCGGCAACACTTGAAATGGACTGTTTTTGATTGGATGGAAGCAAATCGGCTGAATGCAAACTTGCAGTTGATTGTAAGAAGGGGGCGGGGTTTAAGCAAACAATGATTGGAGAAGTCCTACGTACATCATCACCTGAGAGAAGTCTGTCGTTTCACCGTCATTTTGAATTAAAAAGGCCAAATTTGTGAATTGTTCACAATAAGCTCAATAACATGCATTTAGAAAATAGACAGGGTGAATTGTCATTTCATGCTGACTTGAAAAAAAACACAATGTGAAAAGTACGTTTTAAGCAAGTTTATTTTCTGAAAGTCCACAGGACAGAAAGCGCTGAGTTGAAGAAACAGCCATCTGTTATATTTCTCTAGTGGTCCATCACGTTTGTTCTTCCGTGTCGTTTTCTAGCCGGTTGTTCTCTGTTAGATGGCATATGTGTGTGTTTGCATTGGCTAATGAGCTCATTAAGACTCAGTCCCCGAGCGAGGGGCTCACAGACACTTTAGTGAATCTGGAACGCAGCAGCGCATCAACGATTCGCCTCTTTTGAGCTTCTTTTGTTGAGCCTCGGGAGGCAGAAGATGCCACAAACTGTGTATTATAGAGCTGCAGATCTTAGTTCAGACTGAAAAGACAACTGGAAGCAGCAAGCGTCCTTCATTTATGAGTTGCATACTCTACATTTATTCCACCTAAACCAGTTTAACCATCTAGAAACCAGTTACCATGATCTAAGGGTGTGTTCGCACTTGGCAGGTTTGGTTGGATTAAAACTAACTCTGGTGTGATTGCTCTGTTAGAGTGGTTCATTTGAATAAGGTTTTGTTCACACTTGTAGTTTGGTCCGGTAATAGAGACTTTGGTTCTGAGTCCTGGTCCGCTTAGCGTTTTACATTGGCATTTTAACACCGAACCTAAAGATACATTCACAACCCAACTGGTCGACTTTTATTATGTCTATTTCGCGCTGGAATTTATCGAACATCCAAAGCGATGCTGTGTTCTGGGCTAAATGAACTTGTTGTGTGTGTGTATACATATGATGGTATTCTGACCAGCTGGGATCTCTTGAAGAGCTTATAAAATGTGTAAAGGAGAAATGTGTACTGAACTGTGATGGGCAACATCGAGACTATGACGAGAAAAAACGATATGCGTATCCTTTTTAGGGCCGCATCTTGTGACATCACGTCCTGTTTTTGGTTCGTTTAGATGTTTTTGTTCCGAGTTGTGTTCATATTTCATTCGATCCGCACCAGAGTTCGTTTGTAAGCGGAGAGAGACTTATCTTTTCAGTGTCGCTCCACTTGTTTGATGCTCCAGGGTTCAGATGGCAGCGTTCACACTTATTCAGATGAACCGCACTGACAGAGCAATCGCACCGGGGTTCGTTTTAATCCAGCCAAACATGCCAAGTGTGAACACACCCTAACTCTGTCATTTTCTTTTTTGGTCCGGACCAAAAGAACTGAACTACAAGTGTGAACACAGCCTAAGACACATCTGAATTTAGCTTGGTTTTCCAGCTTAAAGGAGTAGTTCACTTCAGAATTAAAATGTCCTGATAATTTACTCTCCCCCACGTCATCCAAGATGTTCATGTCTTTCTTTCTTCAGTCGAAAATACATTACGATTTTTCTCCATATAGTGGACTTAAACGGTTATCAATGGTTTGAAGGTCCGTTTCAGTGCAGCTTCAAAGGGCTCGACTCGATCCCAGCCGAAGAATAAGGGTCTTATCTAGCCAAACGATTGGTCATTTCAACATGATTACGTAATGCGTGGCGCCAGGGCCGTTTCTAGCCTTTTTGGCACCCTAGGCAAGATTCCTATTGAACCCCCCCCCCACCCCCCCGTCCCTCTAGGGGGGTTCGGGGGCATGCTCCCCTGCAAGAAAATTTTGTACATTTTAAGGTTAAATTAATGCATCAATCTGGTACTTTGAGAGCTAAAAATTAAGAGCTTCAACCCATGAACTGTGCACATTGAACAAAGAAAAAACATTGACTTGTACCTGGACACTAAAGAGGGCTCAAACATCTTATTAGTTATCATGATATAGAGTCTCAGTCTACATTACATTATCACCGGTGTTTATGATTTATATAAGTATTCCTATGATGTAAAATCCATATAGCGAATAATATGTAGGCTACTTTATAAATTAAAATGAATATTTCAAAAGTATGTTTTACATTACACTATAGTATCGGAAAATTACAATACTTTTGTCCTCCTAATTTCTTCATTTGCAAGAAATAAACCCTTGAGCTTTTATTTTGGAGAAAAACACCAGATCACCATGCTGATCGCATGAGCAAAGTGCGCACTTTTCTTTAAATCATGCAGCACAAAATTTTTTTCTAGGCTACTTAATTAAAGTCTTGTGCTGTTTTATAAAGGCACAAAGCCATATCACAATTTCGATTTTAATTCGTTGACAAAATATAACGCTAGAGACCTTTATGTTAGGCTATAAATTTTACATCTCAAGTGTTGGGAAAAGGGAGAAGAGCGATTTCGGCAAAAGGCGGATTCGAACTCGGGTCGAACGCATCCAAAGCTACTTTCAAGCACCTCACGCCTTACGACCTATGCCACTGTAGATATTTAGTGGTGGGCGTATTTTTGCTAAAAAAGACAGGCACTTAGTGCAAATATACGCTCCATTATCGGAAATGTAAAAAAAGAAGGATTTTTCTTCCACTCGCTTGGGCAAAAATCTCTTGGTGTGATGGGGGCTCTCACTGGCGCCCCCCAGCTGTTTGCGCCCTAGGCGACCGCCTAGTTTGCCTATGCCTAGAAACGGCCCTGCGTGGCGCATCGCAGAGCTAGTGCAAGACGATGAGCATTTGTGGTTAAAAAGTATATAAATGTTTATTTGTAGAGACTTTGAAGCTGCACTAAAACTGCAATTTGGACCTTCAACCCGTTGGACCCCATTGAAGTCACTATATGGAGAAACATCCTGGAATGTTTTCCTTAAAACCTTCATTTCTTTTCCACTGAAGAAAGAAAGACATGAACATCTTGGATGGCGTGGGGGAGAGTAAATTATCAGGAAATTTAAATTCTGAAGTGAACTACTCCTTTAAGTCCAAAAAGTCTTGCAGGAACTCTAATAAATCTGAGAATCTGGAATCTCCTTCCAGCAGTTGTAACATGTCTCTCTCCTTGTTGGCTGGCCAGTAAAGCAGACGGTAAGCTCCAGCGGCGTCCGCGCAGCACGTCCATGAAGGACAGGCAGAACTCTAAAGCTCAGAGCGACCGAACCAGCAGCATCGAGAGCGAAACCTCGCCAGAGTCCAGACTCATCACACAGGTTTGTGTAAGTGTTTGTGCCTGACGGTAGAAGAACAAAGAAAATATTGAAAGACAAATTAGTTCTCGTTTTCCGACCCAACGTCCTTCTTGTTGCAGCTCCCGAGGAAATCAGTGTACGATCAGCTCAATCAGATCCTGAACTCTGACGAACATCTGCCAGAGAATATCATCCTTATTAACACTACAGACTGGCAGGGGCAGGTGCGTGTTTTCTACCATGAGTTTGTTTGTTTTATTTTTTATATATTTGGGATTTGTTTTTTCAATCAACATACTGAAACATCCTTAAAACAATATACATGTACTTGACAATTAAAATTGTGTAATGAGATATGACTTGATTTCATAGAATATATCTTGAAATAAGTTTATTATTCTTACCCTGTTGGCATATATTTGTTTAGTTTAAAGTGTGATCCTTACTAAATTTGGTACGTTGTGTTCCGAATATGTTTTTGTAATTTTGCATCTCAGTGAAATGTATCTTGTTTCGATGTTTTGTGTAAAAATAATTTAATGTTTTTAACAAAACGAAAATACCAATTAAAAATATTATTTTGTGTGTATTTTAGGGTTATTCCAAAAACAGGTGATTTTTAAATCCAATTTGAATGATTTTTAGCCAATTTTGTAGTAAATTAGTGTGTTAATGTTATGTTAGTGTTTAGTAGTGTTTTTTCTTTCTAGTTGAATGAGGAATCAACTAGTCGATTCCACTACCTTAGTTGGAATACGACTGTTAACATCAGTTAATTTTGACAGGTTATTTAGCAATAACTAAATAACTAAGCTACTTTTAAAGGTAATTTAATGCTCATTTTTCTACAAATTTCCAGTTTTCAATAATCATTTGTTCTTCATACAATCATGGTAACATGGTTCAGATATATATATTCATTCCATTTTATATATGCTTATTAAATTATATATATATATTTAGTATGTGTGTGTGTATGTGTTTATATTAATGTTCTGGTTTTGTTGTCAAATACTTTTAGTTTGCTTTTCTTTGTGTACTGTGTTCCCACTCGTCCTTTGTTGTCATGGTTATTCATTACGTTATTAATAAGTGCACAGAATTCATTATCTTGTGTTCATTGTCTGGTGTTGGTTGTGTTTGAGTACACACTGTTATGTGATTCTCGTTCATTACTCCTCTCTTGTGTTGTTTAATTAAAGTTAAGCTGCTAATAGATCCACTTGCCACGTCTCTCTCATCTTCTCCCTCAACCCGAGTGCGACAGAACACTAGACTAACAGAAAGAATATGGATTGAGCAGCAGAATTCATCTCCTTTGCCCGTGAAGATCTCCCTATATTGTATTATTTAAATCATTGTTTTGGATTGAGGAGAACTATTACAGCCCCCTGAACTTTAAGAGAGGAACTTGGAGAGAGGCCATTCTGCAGTGTTTGCAATGTACTTACCCCATGATGTTCTCATCCATCACGGACCCCGCAGAACCAGAACCCACGCCCACCAACGGAGAAGAAGTATTTACCCACCGCAGATCTGGAGCCAGTGTTAACGCCCACCACGGACCCTATGCCAGAGCCTATGCCTGCAACAAAGCCAAAACCTGCAGCCACGTCCGTCCCCGATTCGAAGACCACCGTCCAGTCTGACCAGGTGTCTGAGCCAGCTTCTACAAATGTGCCAGTGGGAGTTTTAGCCGAGCTAGATGAACACTTCCTCCGCTTATCCCTGTCAGTTTCATCACCTAGTGTTAAGTGTTCATTTCCCTCCTCTGCCTAAACCAGTCAGTCCTTCGGCCCCGCCTTCGCTGGCTCCCTCCAGTCCCTCTTCTCCTCCTCTGTTGACTCTACCCTGCAATTCATATCCACCTAGGGTCTTACGTGCACCAGCTATGCCGTGGCAAATGGATTCCCTGGCTGTGCCTCGGGCCATCAGGCCCTTAACTCCACCTCGGCCCATCGACCAGTCGGCTCCACCTTGGCTCCTCGCTCCCTCAGCTCCACAAGGGACCGCCGTCCTCACGGCTCCACCAGGCTTCCTCGTGGAAAGGAAATTCTCTCTGCTCCACCTTGGCTCCTCGCCCCCTCAGCTCCACCATGGACCGCAGTCCTCACGGCTCCACCAGGCTTCTCTCGTGGAAAGGAAGTTCTCGCTGCTCCACCTTGGCACCTCGCCCCCTCAGCGCCACAAGGGACCACCGTCCTCGTGGCTCCACCTCGGCCCATCAATCAGCCCCACCAAGGACTGCCGTCCTCGCGGCTTCACCAGGCTTCCTCGTCGCTCTGGCTCCACCTTGGCTCCTCGCCCCCTCAACTCCACCAGGGAACGCCGTCCTCACTGCTCCACCTTGGCTCCTCACCCCCTCAGCTCCACCAAAGACCGCCGTCTTCGCGGCTCCACCGGGCTTCGAGCCACCTTCCGGCCTGTGTTTCTGTTTTCATTTGTGTTTGCTAAGTTTGGTTACAGTTTATCCTTCTGTTAATAAAGTCTATTTTGTATTCATCTTCCTCGTCCGACCTGTTACCTACATCACGCTTTGCCGATGCGTGACACATACGTGTGATTACATAATACTAAAAACAGAAAAGAGGAGACTTGATTTGCTTGTCCCAGAGTTCACTGTTTGATTTATTGACTCGTACATTATTTTAATAAGAGCTGGTTATGGTGGTAACAGGGCTGTTGCATTAACCTGGGGACACAAAGTGTTTTTATCACTTGTCTTGTCTGTTTGGATTTATTTGGACATTTGTCTTTCCCTGAGGCAGACGTGTACCGCTGGAATAGCCATTATGTACATTGCAGTCCTCATAACTTGTTTCTTTTTTGCCATCCTCACAATTTCCCTCGTGCTGCTCTCTGACCTGTGACCTGTGTTTCTGTGGCAGTATTTGAATGAGATTCTTCAGGAGCACAAGCAGCCTATTGTGTCCACCGTTTCCCCCGCAGACGTTCAGGCCGCCTTCAACACCATCGTCACCAGGATTCAACGATTGTAAGGCCACTCAAATTCCTCACTGTCCACTCACAACACAAGAACAATCCCTAGCTTGCTTTATTAGAAGTTTTTATTTTGTCTTAGTGAGAACTGATTTTGTAAATCTCATACAGCTGCAACTGTAATGCACAAACACCACCAACCATTAAAGTGGCAGTGGCGGGCGACCAGAGTTACCTCAGCACGGTCCTACGCTGCTTTGTGGAGCAACTCGCCAACAAGACGCCTGATTGGTTGAGCTACATTCGTTTCCTGGTCATTCCTGTCGGTAAGCAGAATAAAGCATCTGAAGCGCAGAAAATATAAATAACTCTTAAAATTACTCTCAAAATATACACTACCAGTCAAAAGTTAGAGCTTTTGAAAGAAGTCTCTTCTGCTCACCAAGGATGCATTTATTTGATCGAGAACACAGCGAGCTGGAAAAGCGGCTTTTGAAACTTGATCATCATCTTTTTGTTCTTCCTTCAACCTTGTGTGACTTATAGTAAATTGTAATCAAATGTGATCCACTTCAAAGGCAATCCAAACAGGCAGGCAAACAAACAAAACAACCTCTAACATAGACGGTGACTGGACAAAGAGTGACTGTGAGGGTACAACTATTAAGGCAAACACAAATGAGATGATGAATCAAACACAGCTGAAGCACATAACTCATAATGACGGTAACCAAGGATACAAACGAGTGGTGGGAAACTAAGACAAAGGAGAACATGTGACTGAGAAAAACAAACTAAAAGTCAGTGAAAATAAAACTCACTGAACAGATCTGTGACAATATTCACATAGAAAACAGCTATTTTAAATTGTAATAATATTTTACAGTATTACTCTTTTATGTTTGATCAAATAAAGGCAGCCTTGGTGAGCAGAAGAGACTTCTTTCAAAAACATTTCAATTCAAAAACATTAAAACATTCATAATTATTATAAATACACAGTAGTGTCCTTTTTTTAATCTAATTTTCTATATATTCTATCATATGTTAAAAATATGTATTTGTATAGCTGCTTTTTTTCAGTAAAACTGTATATGTCAGAAAAACGTGACCGATTTTTCATTATGTTAGTTTTCACAGCTTAATGGGAGGATTCCAACAATTCAATTAAACCCTGTATTATGTTCATAATAGAGTTTCCACCCAGCGGGTGATATTATTTATGGGCCAAAGCCAGTTTGTATTCATATCTGGTGCTTAGCAGGTGTTTATTTTGGACTTTGGTCAGATGTGAAAGACAATCCTTTTATTAAGTGGTATTTCTTCAATATGAGCAAAATGTACTTTGTTTTTGAAAGGTTGTCATCCACTGGCCAAATACATCTCAACATTTGACAGTAAGTTCTGTAACATCTTCATGGACGCAGGATGGCGGGACATTTTCGGGAGGTTAGAAGCTCCCACTTCAGGTTAGAGCGTCTGCTAATATGATTTGATGCCTTTATTGTCTGATTTGATGCTGTGCCTTAAAGCGTGTGGTGTTTGAAAATGTCCACAGATAATATTGATGTGGCCGGACGCGTCTCACAGTATCTGGCTGGAGCGAATCTCTCCCACCAGTTCCCTATTTCAGAAGCAATGCTTACCTATAAACAGAAAAGGTATTGTCTTGCATGTGCGTGTGTGGGAAGAACTAATTAATGATGTAAATGTGAGGTATGTGTGATACTTAAATGTACTTTATGTTTATTCACCATCTAGCCAAAACACAGTTGTATAAAATTTGTTTCCATGATGATGTAAAGAGTTAAAGGGATAGTTTACTCAAACATGACAATTCTGTCATTAATTACTCACCCTCATGTCTTCCCAAACCCATCAGACTTTCATTTATCTTCTGAACACAAATTAAGGTCTTTTTGATGAAATCTTACAACTTTCTGTACTCTTCAAAAAGTTCATAAAGAGAACATAAAATTAATTCATATGAATTGAGCAGTTTAGTCCAAATTTTCTGGAGAGACTCGATCGCTTTATATGATGAACAGATTGAATTTAGGCTTTTATTCACATATAAACATTAATCAACTTACACATCAGTTATAGACGGAAGCTCAAGCATGTTCGCTTGACGAGCGAGAACCAATGAGGTTCATTCTCGTGTTACGCAGCACGTTTGAGCTTCAGCAAGAACCAATCAGGTTTGTTCTCACGCGTCAAGCAGGTTCGGTTGAGCTTCTGTTTATGTTCGCTGATCAATGTTTAAATGTGAATAAAAGCCTCAATTCTGTTCATCACATAAAGCGATCGAGTCTCTTCAGAAAATTTGGGCCAAACTGCTCGATTCATATGAATTAGCTGTCAATGGAGAGACAGAAAGCTCTCAGATATCATCAAAAGGATCTTCATTTGTGTTTCGAAGATGAACGAAAGTCTTACGGGTTGGGAACGACATGAGGGTGAGTAATTAATTACAGAATTTTAATTTTTGGGTGAGCTAACCGTTTATCTTACAAAAATTATCAAGAAAAATTATCCAGGTCAGATTTCACCCCAAATTTAAAAGAAAAACATTGTATTTTATGTAAAGAGGTCATATTATGCCCTTTTACAAAGTCTTGATTTTGTTATTGGGCTCTACTAAAATAGGTTTTCATGCTTAAATGTTCAAAAACAATTATTTTCCTCATATTCTCCATTGTTGCAGCTCCTCTTTTCCCAGTCTGTCAGTAACGCTCTGTTTAGTTCCTGTCTCTATGAAGCTCCTCCTCTTGAAAAGCACACTGTGCTCTGATTGGTCGGCTGGAGCAGTGTGTTGTGATTGGTCGAGCACTTCCTGTGTGTTTGGGAAATGTCTCGCCTCTTACCATAACCACCAGTTTAACACACTACTGACTAACTCAACCAGGCCCCGCCCCTTTACTCTGCATATGAATTATTTAAATGAGGAATATTGTGACGTGTTCGTTCCCGGAAGAAACTCAAGACTACAATGGAGTTCAGAAACACTGACACTGATATAGAGAAGAACTCCCGCTGGAGGGACTTTGCGCTTTGTAACTTTGCAGAGCTTTTTCATGCTCAAACAGCAACATTACACACATTTATTTTAGGACGATTAAAAATGTTTTCATTAAAAACATTTATTGGATTCTTCCAATAAAATTCTAAAGTTAAATTGTGCATTTAGCTGTAATGAGGATTTAGGGAAAATGTGCTTGATTGTCATAATCATCTCAATGTTCCTAAAAGACTTAATCTCCTTAATGAAAAACATTAATTATGATTTATTTTTACTGCACAATATAAATCAGTTCTTATTTGTTTTGGTTTTGGGGTGAAATGTGACAAGGACATGATTTATGAGATTAAGTGTCATAATCATTATAGTCAATTAGTCCATAAAGTAGATCAGACAAAGCCTCTTATAATCAGTTGCTCTTGCATTTGAGTTAATGTTTTTCTAATTATGTCACTCATTTGTTTGATTTGATTTGATTTTGTCATTGAGAAGATGTGTGTTGAGGACGGTGCAGTAACTGTTATGCTTTGGGTCTTTTCTTTTGTTTTTGCCTTCAAGGAAGAGAAGTTTGTATTTTGATTTTTACATCAGGTACCTAATCGTGTGTCTGGGTGGACGTCCATGTTTGCTGTGGTTTAAATCACTCATGCTCTCAGTGTGTTAACCTCACACACACCTGTCTGCGTGACTACTAGTTTTTGCTCACTCTGTGTTCTGTGTTTTCATAACTCAGTCTTTTTGTGTCTTTAACTGGTTTAGTTTGGTTTAACAGGTTTGAAGTGAGAAATGGTTGGTGACTAACTAAGTGAAGTATAGGGTGGTGTGGGTTAGTGGTGGTAAATGTGCTAACTGAAAGGTTGCGGGTTCAAACTTGCGAGTGTGATTACACTTGAAGATTACTTGTTGTTAATATTTGGAATATTAAGTCAATCAAAGCGATCAATTTCATGAATGTGTTCAGTACTCAACTTATTAATAGTATAAGCCAAGGCATGCAGAATCATGTTTTTACCACTGTCGGATAGTGCTAATTAATGTTATGAAAACCAAATATTAGATGAATAACGAAGCACTGGAACATAAATCTGCAGTTTCCCAGCTGAAGGACGAGCACAGATACGAAAGGTCACACAACCAATTATCGCTTTATATGAAGCAGAATAAAATAGAGAAAGGAGATATACAAAGAGAAACGCAGGGGATGTGATGGAAGACCTATAGAGAGAGAGACAACAAAGAGAAGTGAATGAAGAGAGGATGGACAGAGCCGTGACGTTCTCCAGCACTTTCAAAACCAGTTCAGACACAGTGAACCTTTTATTCAGAGTCAGGCTTGTTTTTTGGACGTCTCACTTGCATGGATCTACAGTAATCTGCAGAGGAACCTCACAGCTCCAGCTGTTTTATATGGCGAAAATATTTAAGATTAAATATCTCTGTCTAAAAGCGCATCTTTACACTTTTAAGCCGCAGTCACTCTAGAGAAGACAAGACACTGCAACGGCTTTTTCATAAACATACATTTAAAATAATAATAAACCTATAGACAGTAAGAATTGTACACAATCTACTCCACTCAAAAATCTGCGTTGTTTTAATTCAGTCAAGAGGTCTCGCCATGACTTACCGATCTTCTAACGGTCACGCGTCTCCACGTGATACGAATTTTCAGGCCAGAGTTCACCGAACTTGAACTTCGGAGAGCGACAAAATTCGAAACGTCTTGTGTTTCCAGTATCCGTCATTCGTATGCGTATGAACAAAGAGTATGAACAAGTACCAAGAGGCGAAACTCAATAGAACGTTCCATTGCAACAAACGCACCCATGCGCAGAGCTGCAGCTCCGCCATCTTGGACTGAACGCAACACAGCTGTCATCGAATTGAACGATACCGGTTCCAATTCAAAAGCAGTTAAGGGAACTAAAATCTCCCGGAATCTAGAGCGAGCGAGCAAGAGCGCACAGCGCCAAACCGTGTAGAGCACACGGCAGAAAGGGTGAGGGAGCGCTAAAAAATGTTTTAGACATAAAGAAAACTATATGCAAACTATAACGCACATATGTGCTCTTTTTATGTGTTTATTAGAGGTTGAATTCAAATCAAATACTGCCAAACCACCCATACTACCTCTGAATAGGATGTCTAACGTTACTTCATAAATTGTATGGAAATTATGGAAATACATGGTTCAGATCACTGAAAATATGAAAATAGAGGCGCCCTTATATGGTCAGTAAGGAAGCTTGGCTGTCCATTTAGTGAAAAAGTTTGGTACTACGCCCAAATAAAATCTTACTGAAAGCTCAACCTAAAATGTTAAAGGGTTAATTTAGTGATAACAATGAATTAATAATAAAGCGGTCATTTGCCAGGTTAGGTGTTCATATATATCTGAAAATAAGCCCATTTCGAGTCTTGACTCAATTTCGACCAAATACAGCACCTGTTATCGTTGACGTTAGCTCACTTTAACGTTATTAAAAACCTTTTCTACTTTACCTCTCTGGATCTTTGGGGAATCTATGAAATGCTAGTTGATTGGTTGTACACTGAGTAGTTGTTGCAGTTGATGGCAGAACACTGTTTTCTTTGTTTCCAATTATTTCCAGACATAATGTTAATGCTGTATACGGTAGTTGTGCTAACGGTAAAGCCGTTGGTTCAGTCCAAAATGGCGGCAGCGCCATCTAGCGATTGTTGTCAAAACTGCAACGGAGTTTCGCCTCTTGGTACTTCTATACTGGTATGAATGGAAGTCGTAGTGTGATCGGCCCTTTAAGTATGTGATTTTTGGCGTATGTGTGCTTTCAGTTGTTCCGTGAATTTATAATACATTTTAGCATGAAAGCTGTTGATGAACCATAATTTGTTTGTAAAAAAAAAAAACATTTATATGCAGATTTCACACAAATGTATGCGTACATGGCTAACGAGACCTATACAATTTTAACTTTTCTTGAATATGAATACAAAGAGAACTTTTTTTTGTTGATTTTTTGGTAACACTTTATTTTACAGTGTCCTTTTTGTTACATGTACTTACCATAGAAATAACAGTAAATTATGCATAATTACATGCAACTAACCCTCAACCAAACCCTAATCCTACCCTAACTCTATAGTAAGTACATGTCGTTAATTAATATTACTCAGTACTTAAATATATAATTACACTTTAACAATGACTCCTTAAAATAAAGTGTAACTGATTTTTTAAAGATTTTTTCGTTTGTTGTTTCATCATGGACACTCTTAAATGTCATTTACCCAATTGGTAGAGTTTGTTTGTTCACGGCTTCAAATTTAGGAAATAAACTTTGAGGTTTGAGACGCCTAAAGTAGAGCTTTCTCCAGGTTGTGATTGGTCATTGTCATGTTGGTCAGGCATTCTCTTCCGCTGTAAGTAGGCGGTTCTTGGCTTAAATACGCCACAATGGCTACGTTTACATGCAACCAAATAATCCGTTTGTAATCGGATTGGCGGCTCAATCGGACTGAAAAGCCTTCATGTAAACACTTTATTCGATCCGATTGTGCTCGATGTGAATGAAATTTCGATCGGATTGAGAGTGGTGGTTTATTCCTTTTCTAATCCGATCCAGAGAACATGTAAATACTTGATCGGATTGAAAACCGAAACTGAAAGGACTGCGCATGTGCAATGACGTAGAAATAGCGTAATGACGTGTGTAACGAGCTGTTCTTCATGTTGAATAAAGTGTCGTATAAATGAGTGTCCCGTCATTCTATAATTCTCCTTTCACTGCGTGTGTGAAGTGGAGCAGGACAACGGCCCACCAGTCCTGGCTTCAGACTCTCGTCCACAGACGACATCCGTTTTGGGCATTTTTACTGCGTGATCAATATAAGCGGTTCTTATGCTCATTTACTCCAAATTATGACCAGAAATGGATAAATATTAAGTCTACTGCTGTTTAAAACAAATAAAGAACCAATGTAGGAGAATAGTTATTATGCGCAAACAGCGGGAAACTCAAAAAATCTAGTTGCGATTGGATCAACCCGATCGAATGTTTAGCGTTCATGTAAACTACATTCAGATTCATCAATCGTAAACGTAGCCAGTGTGGATCAGGCGTTGTGCCGATAGTCAAAAGTCTGGCTACTCGAGACTACTCTAGTGACAGCCCTGTTTTCGTCAGCTACAATCGACTAAATTGAGAATCTCGGAAGTTGCTTGTGTTGTGAGGCTTGGAGAGCAGCTTGTATCAGTTGTAGACGACTCTTGGGAAACGCCACGAAAGACTGTATATGATTGAGTTGAGTACTGAAGCGTGCCATCGCCTGCAGCCTTACACCCCGCCGACCGGTGGAGGATGTAAGAAGCTTTCCCAGCGTCCTCTCATGAGCCCTCACCCTCACCATGAGCCAGCTAGACTCATCCTCACCCTCACACACACCTCACACACACACTCGTCCCGAGCTCACGCTTCTTCCCTCCTCTCTGACCTCCACAGCCCTGACGAAGACTCCTGCCAGAAGTTTGTCCCGTTCATTGGGGTGAGAAATGCTTTTTCTCTTTGGTTTCCTCTCTGCTGTTGTTCTAAAGCCGCTAATATACGTGGGCCAAAAGCATTGGAGTGAGAAATATGGTTTATATGGATATTTTGTTATATTGTAATTAGTGCTGGGCAATGATTAATCGCAAAGTTTGTGTTTACATAACATATGTGTGTGTACTGTGTATAATTATTTTGTATATATAAATACACACATCATGTATACATTTAAGAAATATCTGCATGTATATACTGTATATATACTTATACATCATTTATATTATATATAAATATTAATATTTTATATATAAATAACACATTTTTCTTAAATGTATACATGCATGTGTGTGTATTTATATACACAAATATATTATGTAAACACAAACTTTGTGATTGGGCAGCATTAATTTGAATTATAATTAAATAATGAATTACCTCTAAATATACTGTATATTTAAATTAGCAACTAATTTAAACTGCCTTAAAACAATGTTTAGCACAACTCTGGTATTCCATGATTTTTCCTTATCACACAAAATAGGAAACTACAAGCAAATAATCAGTTGCACTTTATTTTCCAGTGTGTGTACTTGCCTAAGAAAGTATGGTAATAAACTGTAAGGTCACTGCATGAGTTAAGGGTAGGTTCAGGGTTAGTGCCTAGTTATTACCCAGTTATTGCAGTTAATATACTGTAATAAGTGCATAGTATGTACATGGGGAACAGGACTGTAAAATAAAGTGCTACCAAATAATCCACTTTCTCAACTTTACATAAATTGTGAGGTCATCCTCATGAAGTTCAACCATTCAACCCTGTTAGCAAAGTTATTGTAGGAAAACTGTTTTAAGTGTCACCTACGCTCATAAAATGTTGTTTATTTAATGTTTATTGCAGGAAAATAACTCAAATTTGCATTCAGAGATAAACATTTTGGTAACGGTTGCAAAAATGGCAAACCTCATGTAAAATAAATTTAACAAAATAGCATGTATAATAATTAATTTGACCTCCTGAGGTCGGTGAACAACATCACTTCTTTTTGCTTATTGGAAAGAAAAAACAAGACTTAAAATTAAAGTTTAAATTAAAATTAAAGTTAAAATTAAAACTTTTTTTTTTTAACCAAATTTGTAGAATATGTAGAGCAAATTATGTCATGATTACTATGGAAGCTTGTTTCCGCCACAGAATAAAAAATTAAAAAGATAATTCTGACTTTTTATCTCGCAATTCTGACTTTTTATCTCACAATTCTGACTTTTTATCTCGCAATTCTGACTTTTTATCTCGCAATTCTGACTTTTTATCTCGCAATTCTGACTTTATATCTCGCAATTCTGACTTTATATTTCGCAATTCTGACTTTTTATCTCGCAATTCTGACTTTTTATCTTGCAATTCTGACTTTATATCTCGCAATTCTGACTTTATATCTCGCAATTCTGACTTTTTATCTCGCAATTCTGACTTTTTATCTCGCAATTCTGACTTTTTATCTCACAATTCTGACTTTTTATCTCGCAATTCTGACTTTTTATCTCGCAATTCTGACTTTATATCTCGCAATTCTGACTTTTTATCTCGCAATTTTGACTTTTTATCTCACAATTCTGACTTTTTATCTCGCAATTCTGACTTTTTATCTCGCAATTCTGACTTTTTATCTCACAATTCTGACTTTTTATCTCGCAATTCTGACTTTTTATCTCACAATTCTGACTTTTTATCTCGCAATTCTGACTTTATATCTCGCAATTCTAACTTTTTATCTCGCAATTCTGACTTTTTATCTCGCAATTCTGACTTTTTATCTCACAATTCTGACTTTTTATCTCGCAATTCTGACTTTATATCTCGCAATTCTGACTTTTTATCTCGCAATTTTGACTTTTTATCTCACAATTCTGACTTTTTATCTCACAATTCTGACTTTTTATCTCGCAATTCTGACTTTTTATCTCACAATTCTGACTTTTTATCTCGCAATTCTGACTTTATATCTCGCAATTCTGACTTTTTATCTCACAATTCTGACTTTTTATCTTGCAATTCTGACTTTTTATCGCAATTCTGACTTTATATCTCGCAATTCTGACTTTTTATCTCGCAATTTTGACTTTTTATCTCACAATTCTGACTTTTTATCTCGCAATTCTGACTTTATATCTCGCAATTCTGACTTTATATCTCGCAATTCGGACTTTATATCTCGCAATTCTGACTTTTTATCACACAATTCTGACTTTATATCTCGCAATTCGGACTTTATATCTCGCAATTCTGACTATTTATCACACAATTCTGACTTTATATCTCGCAATTCTGACTTTATATCTCGCAATTCTGACTTTATATCTCGCAATTCTGACTTTTTATCACACAATTCTGACTATATCTCGCAATTCTGACTTTATATCTCGCAATTCTGACTTTTTATCACACAATTCTGACTTTATATCTCGCAATTCTGACTTTATATCTCGCAATTCTGACTTTATATCTCGCAATTCTGACTTTTTATCACACAATTCTGACTATATCTCGCAATTCTGACTTTATATCTCGCAATTCTGACTTTTTATCACACAATTCTGACTTTATATCTCGCAATTCTGACTTTATATCTCGCAATTCTGACTTTATATCTCGCAATTCTGACTTTTTATCACACAATTCTGACTTTATATCTCGCAATTCTGACTTTATATCTCGCAGTTCTGACTATTTATCACACAATTCTGACTTTATATCTCGCAATTCTGACTTTATATCTCGCAATTCTGACTTTATATCTCGCAATTCTGACTTTTTATCACACAATTCTGACTTTATATCTCGCAATTCTGACTTTATATCTCGCAATTCTGACTTTTTATCACGCAATTCTGACTTTATATCTCACAATTCTGACTTTATATCTCGCAATTCTGACTTTATATCTTTCAATTCTGACTTTATATCTCGCAATTCTGACTTTTTATCACACAATTCTGACTTTATATCTCTCAATTCTGACTTTATATCTCTCAATTCTGACTTTATATCTCGCAATTCTGACTATTTATCACACAATTCTGACTTTATATCTCGCAATTCTGACTTTATATCTCGCAATTCTGACTTTTTATCACACAATTCTGACTTTATATCTCGCAATTCTGACTTTATATCTCGCAATTCTGACTATTTATCACACAATTCTGACTTTATATCTCGCAATTCTGACTTTATATCTCGCAATTCTGACTTTATATCTCGCAATTCTGACTTTTTATCTCGCAATTCTGACTTTATATCTCGCAATTCTGACTTTTTATCTCGCAATTCTGACTTTATATCTCGCAATTCTGACTTTTTATCTCGCAATTCTGACTTTATATCTCGCAATTCTGACTTTATATCTCGCAATTCTGACTTTTTATCACACAATTCTGACTTTATATCTCGCAATTCTGACTTTATATCTCGCAATTCTGACTTTTTATCACACAATTCTGACTTTTTATCTCGCAATTCTGACTTTATATCTCGCAATTCTGACTTTATATTTCGCAATTCTGACTTTATATCTCGCAATTCTGACTTTATATCTCGCAATTCTGACTTTATATCTCACAATTCTGACTTTTTATCTCGCAATTCTGATTTTTTATCTCGCAATTCTGACTTTTTATCACGCAATTCTGACTTTTTATCTCGCAGTTCTGACTTTTTATCTCGCAGTTCTGACTTTTTATCTCGCAATTCTGACTTTTTATCTCGCAATTCTGACTTTTTATCTCGCAATTCTGACTTTTTATCTCGCAATTCTGACTTTTTATCTCACAATTCTGACTTTTTATCTCGCAATTCGGACTTTTTATCTCGCAATTCTCGCAATTATCTTGCAAAAAAAAAGTCCGAATTATCTTTTAAAATGTTTTATTCTGTGGCGTAAACAAGCTTCCATAGACTTCTGCATATTGTATATTAAAATATTTGAAAGTTCAGTGTGCAAAGATAAATGTTTAAAACAATATTACGCTACATTTCTCTTCTGTTAGCGAGATATTTTGTGTTTTAACCCAATTTGGTGTAAAATTGCCTTGGAATAAACCACTATCAACTGTGATTTTTAACATCTTGTTCATCTTATCATTTGGTCGAAATGCCATCGCATTGAAAATAGAAGGCCAAGTCAAAAGCATTGCATTGTGGGATACAGTATTATGCACAGTGCTGGCTGTATATTTTGCAGTTATGAATTCTATAAATATGGAAAATACAGCAGAAATAATATAATCAATAGTATGCAGTTTTAAGGAGAAAACACTCAGCAATGGTGTCGACTTATGAATTTACACATGGTTTGTCTTAAAGCATATTAAAAACACCACATAGACACATAAACAACATTAAAAGCTGGATTTTCACCACTGGGGGACTTTAAGTAACTCAGGATTTGGATGTGTTTTCTTGCAGTTGGTGAAAGTGGGAATCGTGGAGCACAGCTTATCCACATCAGGTAGGATTCACATTTAGCCAAGAAAGAACCCAATAAAAACACTAACAGCAGTGAAATATGACTGATGTGTGTGTGTGTGTGTGTGTGTGTGTGTGTGTGTGTGGCAGTGGACTCTGATGATGCAGTGATGGTGGGCAGTGTGAACATGCTCTCGTCTCCTCCGGCGCAGACGGGAACGGCGTACGGGAAAGACATGGCCTGCACCCCTCCATCATCCCCCTCCGTGTCTGCCGGTCTCTCTGGAGCAGGGTACGAGGAACTCGCACTGAAAGTGTCCAGCAATACACACTTCGTTTTTTCGGTTAAATAAGTGCGTCATCCGGGCACTTAAAGTGCACTTTTTGTTTTTAGAATTTGCCGTGTTAACGCACTCCTCGCACTATTCATACTACAAAATGGCGTAGAATTGTGCACAAGTACGCGATTTGGGACGCACCTAATGTCCTAGACAACAATGTAAACCATTTCAGTGAGAAATGAGCATGAGGACGAGTCGAACGTGGCATTGGTGCCAGTGAAAAAGCATGTTTGCGTACATCATCTACTCTTATATGTCACACTTATAAAACGGTTAGTTCCAATCCATGATTCTGATTGGTCAATAGCTGTGTTTCATTCACGATAAAACTATGGCCGCTTCACCCAACGGTTCTATGTATCACTACACAACACCCCTAGCAACCACTCTTAGCAACATAAACGTGTTTGTCCTCATTGATACTGTTCATTGAAGCATATAGAGAGCATATTGTGAGAGATCGAGTAAGCGAGTGTACCTGCATTTACAGTAGATTTATCTTCCTTCAGGTCAGTCCTGTATTCATAATAAAACTCCGTTTGAATGTCCGCTGAGATATCTTGTCCTTTTAACAGTTAAGGGTGTCCTAATAACACCCATTGATTTGTAGTTTGAGTCCTAAAAAAAAAAAATCTTCTCTACTGACTGACTCGCTCATAAACACAGTTTTTGCCGCCATCTAATGGTGAAATAATGAAACTTAACTTCTGTTGCTGTTCACGGTCAGCAGGCCCGGATTAAGAGGACTTTGGGCCCTGGGGCTATAGCAACACCAAGGGCCCCCTTTCATCTGATTGCCACGCCAGTCTTCTACCGCAAAAAAAAAAAAAAAAAAAATTGTTATTAATCATTGTATTTAATTCATGTTTTTCTTTATCATTATTTATTATTATTATTGCACACTAAATAGTCCAGGCTATTTAACACATTAACCCCCTACTGCACAGATTTTGATGGAACATCGTGATAAAAATTACTCCACATAATTTCTTGGTTCATTTTGGGAACATTTTATTGGTAAAACAGTGCATTTACTCCAGATATGAACTCAAAAACATAAAGGTTTCCAAAATCAGCAAAAACATTACTCATACTTCAGTCATACTTCCTCAATAAGTACTTAACCATGAATAATTTAAAGGGATGGTTCAACAACATCACCCTCATGTTGTTCAAAACCTGTATGACATCATACAGGTATGAGATAAAATTAGAAATCAGTTCATATTTAACATTCTAATTAAAGGGTACTTTAAATGTGAGACTAAAACTGCCAGTAGGTGGCGGCAGGTCACTGTCTTATTAAGTGAGTTGAGGGAGTCATTCATTCAACCGATTTGTTCAAACGGCTGATTCATTCGGGAAAGCAGCAAGTTGTGTTGTTCATTGAATCATTAAATTGATTCGTTCAAAACACGGATTCTGTTCAAAAATTCATCGCGTCTGTTGCATTGAGACTCTGCTATCTATGGCTTCATTTTGAAAACAAACAATATTGATATAAATATGAGACAAACTCATTTGGGAACATAGCCTACCTATAACCGTACACATCACGCAGTGAAAGCACGAGAGACAAAAGCGATGTCAGCTCGCCGTGCCTCGTACATCGTTAAAACAATGATTACAAAATCATAATAGATATACACATCGCACACACCCCTACGCACATAAAGAATGAACTTAGAATTGAACTGACATTTACCAACTTGCTTCTTCTCTCCTCCTGTTTCGCGTGCAGGAGACAGACGTAATGCTGCCACGAATGTGACGCGCAATGTCACGTAAACAAGCAAATAAAAAGTACGCTAATTAGATTGTTCTAATTTGGAAAACATTTAGATATGTCTAAGTCAAATTGCCATCGAAAATGTAAGACCTTTCATAAGTAAAAATAAGACTTTTTAAGGATCCGCGGACACCCTGAATAAGACAAAAACTCATCGGGGCAAAAATGCCCATGTACCTTGGATATTGGACCTTGATGTTCGTCAAAAAACAGTAATTCAGCCGGGGATTTTTACGCGGGTGGGTGGTGGGAGAAAAAACACTGACATTCTGGATTCAGACTGCAATAAAATCACCGACTATTAGCCCCTATAAATTTTGAAAATACCTTACGACTCCACGAGAAACAATTACCATCCAAATAGTGCTTAACTCATTAGGCTACAGCTGCTTGCTTACCTTCTTCGACGTATAAAACAAGCGGATCGGTGACGGGAGGGTGAAGCTAACTGTGGGCTGCTGCCGCTGCACTCAGGGTCTTCCACGGGCACAGATGAAAGTGATCCAAGTAGTTAGTTAGTTTAGGAATTTTTGCATCCCTTTTCTGCCTTTCGAGTTTGTTTTTCCTTTTTTGTGCACCACTATCACTTTTTTTTTTCATCATTTTTGAACTCCAGCGTCAGCGAGCGATTTATACCCATGTTCAACATGAAAGCATAACGAAAAGAGGCGTTTCCCAATGTCATGGCGTAAATTGTAGAGTTAATTTGATTGGGTGGTGAATTATATAATTCAGGCACATTTTCCAATAACTTCTTGTTATTTTATTATACACAAATCAACCACATATGATTTGACAATCTCATTTCCTCCAGCCAATCACGGGCCCCCTAATCCCGCGGGCCCTGGGGCTTCAGCCCCACCTAGCCCTTATGTTAATCCGGCCCTGACGGTCAGGGACTATTTTTTCCAGCGGAAGGAAGGCTTTTATTGATTTTTACTTCATGAAAGTTGCATTGATACATATTTTTCAGCTTTAATATTTGTATTGTGTGGTAACCGTTTTATAAAGGCAATAAGGTACTCAAGGCTAGTGCGGTATCATGAATAAGTCACGGCTGAAGGGGTTGCAGCTTCGCGTCGTGCCTAACAACGCCCTTCAGCCGTGACTTACTCACCATACAGCACAGCCTCGAGTCCCTTATTGCTTACTCAAGTGTGTGTGCAGTTCTCCAGGCACCGGTGGGGAGGTGATGGGTCTTCAGGTGGACTACTGGACGCTACAGGGCGCGGAGAAGAAGAAAGAGGGCGAGAAGAGAGACGTGGGAATTAAGAACACGCTGAAGAGTAACTTCCGCTCGCTGCAGGTTTCCCGGATCCCCACCGGAGGCGAGCCGACACCCCCTCCCGGCATGGCCATGACCGTCGTCATGAAGGAGAAGAACAAGAAAGGTGAGCCGGTGTGAAGCGAGCTGATGTGAGGCGGATTAGTTTGTGCTGCTGCTTCATGTCTGGTTTCCTTCCAGTGATTTTCCTGAGCAAGAAGCTGAAGGAGAAGGATGTGGACTCTAAGAGTCAGGTGATCGACAGCATCAGCAGGCTCATCTGCACTGCCAAACACCAGCACACCATGCTGAAGGGTAAACAACACACAACACACACACACAGCACATTCAGGGCACTGGCTGTACCTGACTGCCACCCTGTGGTCATTATCAGTGCAATACTTTATAGCATTACTGCTGTGAGTGAGTGGAGGCGGGGCTCATTTGCATATTCATAGAACTGCGTATACTGAATCAGGCAAGGGTGTCGAGTTACATTCAAGGCATGAAGAAACTTTTTTCAAGGAAAAAACGTTTAAATGTGTCATTTTGGTGATCAAAGATGAGTTTTATTGACTACAGGGGGACTTTAAGACTTTATAATAAAAAAGATTTATATTTCTAATAAATGTTCAACATCAACAAGGATTAAAGAATCTTTTTAAAAATGTATCTTGGTTTCCTGAAAATAATAACACTGATAATAATCATAAATGTTTCTCGATCATCAAATCATCATATCAGACTGATTTCTGAAGGATCATGTGACACTGAAGACTGGAGTAAGGAATTTTCACATAGAAAACAGCTATTTTAAATTGTAATAATTTTCATGATATATTGTGATAGTTACTGGTTTTTTTGATAAAATAAAGGCAGCTTTGGTGGGCAGAAGTTTAAAAAAAAAAAAAAAAAAAACCTTCCACTTGATCATAGATCATTTTGATAAAATTGTGCGACTGTAACAAATGCACTGGAATTGTATGGAAGCTTGTTTCCGCCATGGAATAAAATATAAAAATGTAATTGCAAGTTTTTAATCTCACAATTCTTACTGTTTTTCATGATATAAAGTCGCAATTACCTTTTACATTCTTGTATTTCGTGGCAGAAACCAGCTTTTTCCGAACTGTATTTCCGGATAAGCTGTTTTTGAGAGTTTGAGCTCGTTGTGTGTGAGGTGTAATGGTGTTGTGTAAATGTTCTTGTTCTCGCCCTCAGTGTCGATCGATGGCGTGGAGTGGCACGACGTGAAGTTTTTCCAGCTGGCGGCGCAGTGGCCGACTCACGTCAAGCTCTTCCCTGTAGGAATCTTCGGATACAGCAAGGCTGCGTGAACAAGGGGAGCAAACAGACAAATGGATTTTCCTGTGGAAATGGTCAATTTGAAAGCCTGTGTCCTTGACAGAAATGTTGTCAGTGATGTTACTTGTCAATTTTTGTTGCTTTGGCAGTGAAAGGAACATTGGTGTGTTTGAAACAAACGCTGTGTTTAATGTGCAGATGCGCAGCACATGTTGTGGTAGGAATCGCACCGGCAGCTTCAGTTTGCACTTTGTTGGGTTTTAGTTTGATATTATTTCTGTGAAATTATCTGTGTTGATAATTGTTCTATGTACAATATTATAGGGTGGGATTTATGAAGTGAGCTTGACTGAAATTGTATTCCTTTTGAAGTTTGTTTTGTGTCGAGTTTGTTAATGGAGTGTTAATATTTACAAGTGGGAGAAGATGTTAAAGGAATAGTTCGCCCCAAAAAGTAATGTTTTTTGTTCAACTTTAAAAGTCACATGACAGATTTGTGTGAGGAACAGATCTACATAGCTCTTAAAAGTCATTTTGTGTCAGTTTTGACGTCTTTGAGTTGAACTGTTCCTTTTAAGGACAAATGGGAGGGGTTTACGTGCAAGTGGAAGGGCTACGGGACATGTGGGAGGGGTTACGGGACAGGTGGGAGGGGCTATGGGACATGTGGGAGGGGTTACTGGACATATGGGAGGAGTTTGAGTGCAAGTGGAAATGGCTACGGGACATGTGGGAGGGGCTACTGAACATGTGGGAGGGGCTATGGGACAGGTGGGAGGGGTTTATGTTGCTGTTTGTTGAATGATATTAGCATAGCTGTGAATTATAAAGGGCACATCCTTTAAATTTAGTAACATGAACATGAATTTGGTTGTATTTCATACAGTACTTCATAATTTGATCACCTGGATGAGCATCAGAGGCATGTTGAGGGGAACACATGTGGACTTAGTAGGGTGCTTTTTTTGGTATAAGGAAGGCAGCTTGTGTGGATTTAATCTGAACTAAAGGGAGATCTTTAAATGTTGAATGCTTTAAAAAACTCTTTAAATAGTTTTATTCCCCCTCTTTGTGGGGCTTTGAGCAGATATTTCCTCTTTTTACTGTTTTTACATTTCTACCTGCCATCTTTGTGAGCGTGTTCCCACTGCTTTGAGTGTGTCTGTGTGTTGGACACAGGGTCCAGTTCCTGCCAGCTGAAAAGGGCTCGTACTGAGAGATTGTTGGGATGACAGAACTTCAGCTGTGACTTCATCCGGTCATGTTCACTCACTCTGCGACAGTCCCTTTACAAAAACTGCCCATTTGTGGATACTGAGAGAGAGTGATAGCAGCGTTACCTGTGTGTGTGTGAGTGTGTGTGTGAGTGTGTGTGAGTGAGTGAGTGTGTATGAGTGTGTGTGTGAGTGAGTGAGTGAGTGAGTGCGTGTGTGTGTGTGTGAGTGAGTGTGGTGAGTGCGTGTATGTGTGTGTGTGTGTGTGTGTGTGTGTGTGTGTGTGTGTGTGTGTGTGTGGTGTGTGAGTGAGTGAGTGTGGTGAGTGCGTGTGTGTGTGTGTGTGTGTGTGTGTGTGTGTGTGTGTGTGTGTGTGTGTGTGTGGTGTGTGAGTGAGTGAGTGAGTGTGGTGAGTGCGTGTGTGTGTGTGTGTGTGTGTGTGTGTGTGTGTGTGTGTGTGTGTGTGGTGTGTGAGTGAGTGAGTGAGTGAGTGTGGTGAGTGCGTGTGTGTGTGTGTGTGTGTGTGCGTGCGTGCGTGTGTGTGAGTGAGTGAGTGAGTGAGTGAGTGAGTGAGTGAGTGAGTGAGTGTGTGTGTGGTGAGTGAGTGTGTGTGTGTGTGTGTGTGTGCGAGCGAGTGTGTGAGTGTGAGTGTGCGTGCGAGCGTGCGTGCGTGTGTGTGTGTGTGTGTGTGTGTGTGTGTGAGTGTGTGTGTGTGTGTGTGTGTGTGGTGTGTGAGTGAGTGAGTGAGTGAGTGCGTGCGTGTGTGTGTGTGTGTTTGTGAGTGAGTGAGTGAGTGAGTGAGTGAGTGTGGTGAGTGCGTGTGTGTGTGTGTGTGTGTGTGTGTGTGTGTGTGTGTGTGTGTGTGTGTGTGTGTGGTGTGTGAGTGAGTGAGTGAGTGAGTGAGTGAGTGAGTGTGTGGGTGTGTGAGTGAGTGAGTGAGTGTGGTGAGTGAGTGTGTGTGTGCGAGCGAGCGAGCGAGTGTGTGAGTGTGAGTGTGCGTGCGTGCGTGCGTGCGAGCGTGCGTGTGTGTGTGAGCGTGCGTGCGTGTGTGTGTGAGTGTGTGTGTGTGTGTGTGTGTGTGTGTGTGTGTGTGTGAAGGGTTTCAGTATTAATTTCAGGGGGTGAGTTTGCTCTTACGGCTTGTGGCGTTATTTTACAGCCAGGCGAGCCTGCGATATAGTGACATTGTGCATAAAATAGAAGTTGTTGTGTCTTATGAGCAGAACTGTTGCTGTTCTCTTCATTGTGTATTTTAACCTACTTTTGTACTGGTGTGTTTCGAGGCGGGCCGCTGGGGTTTGGTCAACCGCTCTGGGCCTCGGGGTGTTTTTAAGCACTACTTTTAGGGCAACATGAGGAGCTTTTTTCTTATTTTAATCTGTAAAACTGAGAGAAAACACTAATATTTGATCTGTCTGTTTGAAATAGACCTGCAGACATTTGCACAAAGCTTATTTTTAAGTTTGACAGTATTGATTCTGAATGAACCACTGAGGAAAGCTTCTCTTCTCTGTAACGCGTGTACATAAACGCACAGTACTGCCATTTCATATCCTTTATACTGGGTTGAATTGTCATACAAAATACTAAAATGATTTTAACCATGGCTGCGTTGTGATTTTTTTTAACATTTACTATTAGTATTTGTTTTTCTATTTCCCTTTTTAAAGGAGTTGGACTCTTTTATAGACTTTTTCTGTTTTGTTTTGTTTTCAGACATTAACATGTAAATGAAAATAAGAAAGTGGACCAGTGTGTTCTGGTTGTTGAGTGCACAGACAAAAACTTTTTTTCAGTATTTGATAAATACTTACTGGAGGATTGTGCAAATAAATGACAAATAATAAAAATATGTTTGTGTTGTATTATGTCTATGGTAGTAGTCAAGACAGAAGATCTTTTTATATTCAAATATCTTGTTAATGGTAGAAAATCTTTATTGAGCCTTTGGCAAGTATTATGTAAAAATCCAGCTTTTAATGTAGTTTATATGTCTATGTGGTGTTTTTAATATGCTTTAAGACAAACCATGTGTAAATTCATAAGTCGACAGCATTGCTGAGTATTTCCTCCTTAAAACTGCAGTGAACCAAAGACAGTCTCAAAAACACGCTTTGAAATGCTGGTGTTTCTGACGTCACAAACTACCTTGTAACCAATCAGATCAACGAGTGATCGTCAACCAGTGGATCTCTGAGCTGAGTGAGTGAGTGAGTGGAGGCGCGGCTCATTTGCATATTCATAGAACCGCGCATACTAAATGAGGCAAGGGTGTCGAGTTACGTTCAAGCTATTTTAAGGCATGAAGAAATTATTTTCAAGGAAAAAACTTTTAAATATGTCATTTTGGTGATCAAAGATGAGTTTTAAGGGATAAAATGATTGACTACAGACGGACTTTAAGCAAACTTTTTGTCTTTCAGCGCAAGGATTGTTTCTGAAGTTTAGCAAAACATAATTAACCATAACCATATTTTAACCATTTTAACCATAATTAAAAATAATAATAAATAATAAAATGTAGCACCATAATTGTAACACCACAATTAAAACACTATTTTCGAAAACTATTATGAATGCAACCTTTATCTCATGTAAGTGTACATCATTCAGAGTCGTCTTCACAAAAACACAGATCCAAAAGGGAAAATAAAAAGAATTAGGGAAATAAAATGGCATGTTTATTTTAAAAAGAGAAATATTTTGTCTTAAAATTTAATTTTATGCTTTAAGTACATTTATGTATTAATATTTGATACACACTAATTACATTAATATTGATCATATTGGATTGTATTGTGTCCTGCCAGCAGATGGCATTAAAATCAAGGTAAAAATCTGATGTCATCCGCCACAAAAAGAAATATGGCGAGAGTATTATTCCTTTCAGGATTCTTGTAAATTCCTTTCGCTCTATAAGTTCGCATCCCGAAATGAATAATGCTGCGTAGAAATGAATAGGCTAATAAAAGATTCTCAATCATCTATAAATCTCATTCATATGTTTTCTATTAAAATACAGGGCTAAAACACCCGCATTCCAAACCAAGTGCATTTCCAGCTCGACATGATTTATGAAGTAAATTATCGGAATTTCTCCTCTCAAGGCCTAACTTATGAATATTGATTATTACGTTTGACGTTGCTTGCTAATCTTCATGGAATGTCCACTCATATAATCTCATTAATATTCATAATCAGGTCTTTCGCCAGCTACCAACAGCCCATAACAATCGAAGTGCCACCCACTTTACTGCCTTTCAGCCAATCGGGTAGGGCCGTCACGCTACCTCATTAATATTAACGAGCCAGTCCTTCGCCATAGTATGATTGGTTAAGCGCAGCCGCAGAAAGTGCGCAGTGCCGGTCCAGTTCTCGGTGATCCTGACCTCTCCCAGTCCGGTTCTGGATATATGATGTATTTTCTCTTTGTTTGGCCTTGATTTAATACATCAGTCGCAGTGAACGGAGCAGTGATCGTAGCAGGTATGTTTTGATATGTTAATGAGCATCAAAGAGTGTCTTTGTTATAATACACATGCCGATATTTGTGTTATTAGTCTGAGGTAACCATACAGTACGATTACATTTAAATGAGTGTGTTATGTAAGCAAAGGGGCTAGGGATTTTTTTTTATCTCTTTGTGTGTTATTATAAGTAATATCGAGTGTGTGTGTGTGTGTGTGTGGTTGGGTTGGGTTGGGTTATTTGGACAGTGTCATAAACTCAGACAGTGACCTATGGACTGACTGTCTCATGCATCAGGACAACACCCTATATACAGTACATAAACACCTGGTACAGTATATCAGTATATCTAATGCCTATTATTGCATACTATACTTTCATAGTCTAAACACTCCAGTACAGTAGATGTAATGTTTACTGTGTCTGACAACACCCTATACACGCAATGGCTATTATATCATTATGCAAACACATAATTTTCTACTGCTTGTAATGTGTTTTCTTGTATTTAAAATACTTCCTCATGTGGTAACATCTATATTAGTTAGTTTTATACAGACATTTTCAAATATAAATGACCTGACCACAGGTTACACCTATAATTCAGTTTGTACCAATAATACAGTTTGTAAAAGTAGGACTTAAACTACAATATAAACCTAGATATTCAGTTTCTCTTGCACTCTCTTGTGTCTAAGATCCCCGCCGGCACATTTGTACATCAGGAGGACGAGGTTTAGTGCCACTCCTCACTTCAGCAAACAGTTCATGTCAATAATGCAGTCTAGATAAGAGTCAGCATTACAGCACTGTAATGCTCACTGACATCTACAAATGTAAACTACAAGTGAAGTATGCTAGGGCACACATTATGTGCTGTTTACTCTCTGGTTGATCTGATAATGGGTTAACTTGATTTTTTTTTACATTTCCTGAAGGAAATATAAGTGGGGGTTGGCTACTAGAGTGTTTAGTATCAGTATCGGCCGATATATGTTCATTTTTAATGTTTTTGTTATCGGCCCAATAAGAAAATTTGGCCGATATATTAAAGCCGATAAATAATGGATTATTTCCTTTAGCTGAGGCACTTCAGATGTGCACTGTTCAACATGATGCTTTTGGTTTCATATAAAATTATAATGAGAACATCATTATAATCGTGTGCTTGGGACATGCATTTTAATGGTGAGACTTTTGTTTTTGTAATCAGGCTTTTAAAAATTATATAAAAATTTAGATTTAGATTTATCGGCCAATATATCGGTTATCGGATTTCAAATATAAAGAGTTATCGGTTATCGGTATCGGTCTACATTTTCATATCGGTGCATCCCTAGTTTTAGCTCTTCTACCTGGTGAAAATGTCGTTTCACCTATATAAGTAATGGCACAGCACACAGTTTAATCATCTTAAATCACAAAACTTGAGCAATATTAACAACCACAATTAGCAAATGTCACTAATACACACTGGTTAGTCTAAGTTAGAGCGGTATTTATTTAGCAAAAAAATGTAGTTCATACATACACTGTTAAAATGTTAAACAGAGATTGCTGGACTATATTTCACAAGAAAATCGTTCTGTTTATAAATGTCACATTTAATTCAATGTACTTGCCATTTCTTTGCAATTATTTGTAGACGTTGACCAATAATGGATTTCACCGATAACGATAACTAGGTTGGCCCACGCTGGCCGATAACAGATTAATCAACCGATTATAGTTTTTAAAGTGGATACAGAATGAAAACAAACATAACACATAAAATAGTGCTGAACTTTATTACAAAAACCAGCACTGAACCATGAAAATACACTGCACTTTTTAAATATAAAAATATGAATATATTAATTATACCTTGATCATTCACGTTAGTCCATAGTGCATTAACAAATGTTAAGAGATACGACTTTAAAATGTAAAAATATATTAGTGAATGCTGAAATCAACAAATGAACAATACATTTATTAATGTTACAAATGGACTCTCTTATTGTGAAGTGTTATTGTTTCATATAAATCCAACGTCATGCTTAGAGATGGCCATCTTTAAACATCTATACAAACGCTGTAGCATTTCAATTAGACACATGTATATTGTATGTATACTCTCACACTTTTGCTTCTTTTTTCTTGATGATTATCTAATAAAAAAATAAATAAATTATTATTACACTGAAATCGAATGCGTTTCTGATTTGTTTGCATGTTTCTGTCGACAACACAGTTTACTTTCTCACGTCACTAGCTTTGAATATGCAACTTCGCTGCATAACTAATGCATAAACGCGACCAGCTGGATATAAACTAATGCAAATAGATGGAAACAATAGTAACATTAAACATTTGGGTAAGACTTGCGTGTGTTTTTGTCACATTGTTTTAACCGCTTGAGGAACTACTGATGTTAGCTGTTCTCCACCAATGCAGCATCTAGTCTACAAATTAATTAGGCCTACTTTATAATGATATGAAAACATGTACGGTATACATACCGTTTCATTGTCTGTTTTAAATCTGCATCTGAAGTGTTAATGATCGCAGCCTCGCGTGTCAAAACAAACTCCACGAGGCATCGGTGCTGGTTGTTATTTCTTATTTACTATTTACTTATGCCAAAATAGTTTGGCATAAGTATTTCTGTTAATAAAATATCTTAACAAAACCATTTATTATTAAAGGCATACAATGCAGTTACTGGTTTTCTCAAACAGCGCCCCCTAGAGTCGCAGTGGAGTACTTGTTTTTAACGTTACTGTGGTAAATACCACTCTTCCGACCGCACGTTTCTTCGTCTTCTTCGTCGACTCTGCCGTGATTCACGTCTGAAATGCGTGTCTTCCACAGAAGCTGCTTCATATGTCGTTGATGTATGTGACGTCGTGCCGTAAAGCAAGTCGTGAGAATCCCCCCCCCCCCCCCCCCCGCATCTAAATGACCTGAAGCTGTTATATTAAGGCACAAATCTTGCATAGTGTGCCTTTAATAGATGAAAAATGATGCAAATTCACAGTAATGTGGTGCAACCAACTTGCAGAAACTCATAAAACATAAAACTAACCCTAACCCATTATGACTTTGTGTTAAGGTTGAAAGGTTTCTTGATTCATCTTTTCATCTTTTTATGACTCTGAAAGGTGAGTTCAGGTTGTAAAATGTCATGTGGTGCGACTCCCTTAAAATTTAACGATATTACGAATTAAAAATAAGATGTGTATAATCACGTTTGAGGGAATTTAAATTTAAATTTTTGTTGAAAATGGTATATGAGTCTTTTAAAATCATATAAAACCAATATGTGTTTTTTCACCGTGGCCACTCTTTGTCAATGACCCAGATGCGTTTGAAGCTTGTAAGGACTTGCCTGTAATAAGAGGCCATGAATCACGTTAGTTCTAGACTGATATTGAATTCAAACACTGAGACATTTAAGTAAGAAACCTTTCCCCATTGACTCAACAGATATTTAGATGAGGCTTTGGTGAATCATAAAGTGGTTTCTCAAGAAACAAAATACTGAGCATATAGTAGTTGCCTTTGAATCAGCTTTCAGCAACTAGCGAATCAAAGCATTGATTGAAATCCTAATTCGCTGTAGTAACAGTCACAAGACATGGAGCAGTTCAAGGACTGAATCTCCATGTGGAAATAATGGCTGTGACGAAAGATTCTCCATAAGCTTTTGTCCATAAGTCTTGTCCTCAGACACCTGGAAAGATGTGGAAGAGGATTCAGTAGATCTGTCAAAAGCAGTCTTTCCTTATCTTCATGAAGTTGAATCTCCCAAAAAACCATCCAGGCCATAATTTACCTCAGAAGACAAAGAAAAAAAAGTAGATATTTTGAGGAAAGTAAATCTGGTAACACTTTACAATAATGTCCCATGCATAAACTAGCATTAACTGACAATGAGCAATACATTTGTTCCAGTATTTATTAATCTTTGTTAACATTATTAATGTCCATGGGATGTCCATGCACACATACTTGTGTTGTCCAGGTTTCTCAGATTTTGTCACTGACTCAATTTTTGTGTTCTATTTCTGTTTCTGTTTCTGTTGCCATGGATATCAGAGAGGGTTGAGTGGTTAGTTCGGGAAAGGCTGGAAAACACTACAGAGCACAGGCATCACACACACACACACAGGTGCCGTCTTTAGCTGGGTCAACATGCAGTGGCTACGGTGCTTACAAGATTCAAGAAAGCACAATTTTAGGTTTGCTATCAATTTTAAAATTCTGCTACTTACGCACCAAGCTTTACTCTGTGCGATTTTGATATTTTCCGGGATTTTTTAGAGGCCTTAAAACACAAACTTTTGAAAACGTGCTTTAAAGTGTACATTTTTGAAAACTATAGGGGCTTTCGCACACTGTAAACACGAATAAGTTGGCAAAACTCAAAAAATGTAAGGCAATCAGTTGCCTCAAATTTTTTAAGTTAAGAAATTCAAAGTAAGCAGAACCGGCAGATTTTTATTTTTGTTCTTAAATTTTTCTTTACTTGAAATGTTTGAGTATGCTAATTCATACATTTAACTTAAAACTTTCATGTAATCTCAATGTGAACACTTTTATTAGTATAAACTTAGCTAGCTTTAACAAGCTAGTTTGCTAACATACTCATTTGTTAACATGTTAACAATACTGTGTTATACAGTAGCACTTGCTGTATGAGTGCAGCAATATAAAGGTTTTATTTGCTCTCAAATCATTGTCATCATGATGGTAACTATCCTAAAACCAACATTAACAGAAATTCTTCTAAATTAGCATAACAAAACATTAATCAATACTCAATCTCCCACTTAACATTAATCTTGCACAAAAAAAAAAACATTGTATTACACTTAATTTTAGCATTTACTCTCCCTTTCAAGAGCCATCGGCAAAGCATGCTGGGAAATAGACATCCCAGCCGTTTCAGTTCAACTTTAGTTTTTGTCTAAATTAAAAGAAATAATTTAATAAAACTCAAAACAATGAAACAGTTCAAGTTTACTTAAAATATATCAGTTCTGTGAACTTGAAAGAAAAAGAAAGAGCTAAATACTCATAAAAGTTCATTTGACTGAACTAATTAGTTTAATTTAAGTTTGTCCCACTCAAAACAATTAATTATTTTGAGCGTTAGGGTTTACAGTGAACCGGAGGAACCTTTTCATTGTTCCTAGAACTATTGGTGGATGTTCCCGGATTTTGACGTGTTCGCACCGCAGGAACGAGGAACGATTTTAGTTCTAGGAACTCCTTTTGGAGAAACTAACTCCTACTTCAGAGTAGGGTCTAAACCAGCACTATAGGAACTACAGTGACGTTAGTGTTCGCTGATTGGCCGATTGCACGCGAAACACTAGAACCCGCCATAGGGTTCACAAACAGATTATAGCCTATATATTTACTCCAGAAACTTAACTCTACGAACATGGAAAACAGTGATAGATGGACTTCTTAATCTTTACGCTGAGGAGAAATCCAACACACCTTTGAGGGGACCAGGACAAACATGATTATGTATTTCTGCTCAGCAACACTGGACATCAACCACACGGCATACGCTAATGACTTTTCATTACTGTCTACTTTCTATGTATAACAGTTATATCTAATAACATATTAGACAGGACTCTTAGACAGAACTTAAACTAATGAACACGGAGAATGCGAGCACTATGTGCTCAGGCTCTGGCTGCCGTTCTCAGTGCCGTCAAAATAAAAGTCACAACAACAAGCTTTCGTCACTTCAGAGATCCTACTAGCGGTGCGAATGCAACCAGAAAAAGTTCCTAAGGGAACCATTAGTTCTCGGGGATCCACCCTGGTGGCTCGTTCCTACAACTAAGTTCCTAGAATTACCCGGTGTGAAAGCCGTGAAAGCCTTCTATGCCGTTATCGTCTCCGTGTAAACTACAAAAACATGAATCTGTGAAAACGCTGACGTCATGCACATGTGTATTACGTGTTCAGCCTATAGGCGCGTAGTGTTTCTTTACCTAGTGACATCGCCACCTACTGGCCTGGCATGAATAATACAACGTTTTTAGTCATTTTCTTAGATCTGTGTGAAAGGGGATTGGTTTGATGACATTGTCGTCTGTATGTGAAAAACGCGAAATAATTTTTATCCCATTTTTAGTACATCATTGCCATGTAAACGTACCCTAAATGCACACATGCAGTAGTCTAATCTAAACCTGAAATGGAGACAGGGGTAGCTGTAATGGCCATGCCAAAAGGCACACAATGCTACAACAGAAACTATAACCCTAACCCTTTGTATCCACACCCTAACAGACAGAAACCAGAGACCTTTCGGCACGCCCATTACTCCGACCTGCAGATACACACACTTGCTAAAAGGCTACTAGTATCATATACTAAATAACTGAGGATCACACACTACCTGGTCTCAGCCTCATGCCCGGTACACATTGTAGGATTCTGGGCTGTCCCAGACGAAAGATGACCAATCGTGGCTCCTAAACGGTGGCTCTACGTCGTACAGTGAGAGAGGTTCAAAGACGGTCGTTGTCACGGTTTTGCGACCAAAGATAGCCTGCGATCATTTTCTGACAGTGTCAGAGATTTAGCATGATCATCTCGCAGTGTGTTTGCTGCTACGACCTACATCTACTGACTAGCCAATAAAAATGCAACAAGAAATGGCGTATTGATCAAAGCGACATAGCGTTAAAACTTAAAACGACTTACCCTCAAGCTAAGTTGTAAGATTGGCGTGCCAAGTTGGCCTCTTTTCCCTAGACATGATCGCATCCATATTCTCCTCTTTCGCTTCCTCCTCTTTTTATCACCGCACATATAAACTACATTTGCCAAAGTGTGATTCATTTTGCTCTATTTGTTTACCACTAGCGCATGCTGATGACGTTTTATTCTTGCGTCGTAGCTTACGAATCAATAGGTGTCCTCATCGTACAGTTTACATGCATGTCTTAACAAAGCCATCGTGATGCCAAACCCCCTCATGGAAGAAGAAAGCTGTCGTGTTTACAGCTGTGACAATGACTGCTTTACACGATCAACTAAACTCTGGGTTTTCAAAAGTATGTGAAGTTCACAAGTTACAACATAGGCGCTTTAAAGAGTTTTAGGCCTACACGTCGCTCTATTATTTCACACCCCGCCTAAACATGATGCTGAAGGAAACGATTTGTGATTGACATTTTAGTCAGACCGTCGGCGGTCCTTGGCCAATGAACGCTGCAATGGAGTCCAAACCATGTGCCATCAGTCTGAAGGTCTGGCTACACAAGACCACACGCTACCAGACTTTCCCAAAACAGCAAATCTGAAAGATTAAGGGTCTGGCATCGAGTAATGAAAATCGCCCAACTCGAGGGGTGGCACCAAGTATGCATTTTAAAATCTCACTGCACGCATTTGGATAACACTACGACCAATCACTGTCGTGATTGCGCTGTCACTAGCGCTGTCGTCATCTGTTTAGCTCGCCTCTGGCCCGCCTACATCAGATACACCGATGTGATTGGTGCAGCTCGGCTACAAGGGCATACTTAATGAGCATCATTACTCAATGCCAGAGTAACTCGCTGAGCAAATTCAGCTACAAGGGCATAGTTAAAGCTGCAGTCCGTAGCTTTTTTGGGTTAGAAATAATCCAAAATATTTTTTTGAGCAAGTACATAACCAGCCAGTGTTCAACACTCTCTGTTTGCCTTAGCTCGATTCACAACGGTAAGCTTGTAATAATGTTTTAAATTCCAGTAGTACTGGTGGATTTCCGCTGGAAATTCGAGCATGTCTTTGCGTCATTACGTCACATCTGTACACATACAGAAGAGTCTCGGCTAGTCGGCTATATTGAGTGTGAGGATGTTGGTGGTGGAGTGACAACTGGAGAATCACCCGTTGTAAAACGCGAAAGACTTCGGACTTTGGAGAAAAAAAGAGACTGCAACCGGGCCCATGCGAAAACAAGGACAAATATCGGAAGGGCATTAAATGTAGTCACGCAATGCTGATGTTGTTAACATTAACAATTTGAGAACAAAGTATAATTTGCACGGTTTGATGTGATATGATAAGCGATCATTAGATTTAATCAGCGCGATTTACTGAAATGCTTTTTTTCCCTTAGTTGGTCAGAACAAAAGTGGATGTTACTTACTTGTTCAGACGACATTTTCCGGTGAAGATTCTTATGTTGGTCATACTTAAAAAAAGTAGAATCTGTGATTGGGAACGCCAGTATCCACACCGGCACAGTGATTGACAGCCGCACATTCTCCTCAAAACACTGGATTCATCCGCGCTGTGCCGTGCCGAGGCACAACCCACGTAAAGTTGATAATTCCGCGAATAACTGCAATTGCAGATTTCGAACAGAGATGGAGACAAAGAGGAAAAACTGCGGACTGCAGCTTTAATGAGCAAATTCAAACTGTGCTCTTGCGAGAACTCTGGATTTCCAGGGTAGAAACATGTTGCATTGCTTGAAAACGCTTGACACATTAAAACAATGTGTTCTCAAAATCAGCTCAAAATATTGAACATGTTTATTCTCCTCCGACTGGATGGAATCATATTCTGGAGTCTGTACCCATCATATACTACGCGATTTTCTGTGAAATCTGTCAACACTGACTGCACAAAATCTGCAAATAGCTTCAACTCATCTAGACAGCAAATCGGGCCAAATGTTCGGGCATTTCCCATGATGCTGTAGTTTACATAGAAAGCCTCAATGGGGGAATTTTGTTCTTCTAACAGCTGTGGCTGGCCTCAGTTATTCCTTTCTGGTTAATTATTAAAAGAGGACTATCAGAGCAAGGGTTAACTTCCAAGTCAATGATTTTCATTGTGGAAATTAACGTGTAAAAGAAAGGTATAGCCACATTAAAGGTCCCGTTGCATGCGATTCCATGTTTCAAACTTTAGTTAGTGTGTAATGTTGCTGTTAGAGCATAAATAATATCTGTAAAATTATAAAGCTCAAAGTTCAATGCCAAGCGAGATATTTTATTTAACAGAAGTTGACTACAAAAAACGGCTCGATTGGACTACACCCCTCTACATCCTGCATTAGTGACATCACCAGAACCGTTTCTTGACTAACCTCCGCCCACAGAAATGCTCCCTCAACTCTACTGGCTACTTGCGCACTTCTTATAACTTAGCCTACTGTGTTTACTCAGCTCTTACGGTGATTTTCTGAAGTAAAACTGACGCTTCATCTTTTGTGTGATGTACAATAAACTTTATTAAACTCATCAGTACATGTTTGATCATCATTCAGACAGCAGACTTGTAGGCTATTAATAAATAATGGATACATAGCCTACAAGCAGATGACAAATACGTTATAATAACCGTAATTAAACTACTAAACCATACCTGTTTCATCTCTATACAGCACTCTGACTCTGTAGGCATTATTGTCCGACTCGAAATGAACGCCGTTACTGAGAGTTTCTGATATTATCATCATTCCGTGAGATGAATTTTTCCTGACAGACTGAGCACGAGCTCATGAAGCTCCGCCCCCTGTGTCGTCCAGCAGCAGCTCATTTGCATTTAAAGGGGACACACTGAAACGGCTCGTTTTTCTGAGCCCCAAAAAATGTCAATTTAAACATGCTGTAAAAAATGATCTGTTGGGTATTTTGAGCTCAAACTTCACATACACACTCTGGGGACATCAGAGACTTATTTTACATCTTGTGAAAAGGGGCATAGAACGGGACCTTTAACCAATGACATGAATATAATTCTTTGTATATAGTGTTTAATTTCATTAAACTGTTTTGTTAAAGCCTTTTGATGCATTATAACACATGCATTCATTGTTGTACTTATTGTGAGACGGAATGGACTGTTATCCCTCTTGTGACGGGTCAGTGTTGGATGCGAGGCATTATTGATTCAGTGGGATCACGTGACCTGTGGAGGCTGAATGAGTGGGTATCACAGCATGAGACTGATGTTGACGGGGATTCAGGGCGAAGTGTAAATGCGTCACAATCAGCAGATTTTAAAGCTTTTAACTACTATTTTGGAGTGAAGCTTCAAATAATTGTTTGACAGGAAGTATTGGCTGGTTTCAGCAGGTGCAGCTGTGATTTGGTGGTTTCAGAAGAACTGAAAAATGAGTGCTTAATTGGGTGGACTGTTGGATACAAGATGAAGGGACCCACATGACACAAATTTGGTCGATTTTGGTTGAATCATGGCATACAAGTAAATGTGATTAATAATTTACAGTGCCCCTATCATGCTATTTTAAAGGTTCCTAATTTGTTTTTGATTCTCCTACGATATGTTTAAAGGTCCTGTATTATGCCCCTTTTCACAAGATGTAAAATAAGTCTCTGATGTCCCCAGAGTGTGTATGTGAAGTTTTAGCTCAAAATACCCCACAGATAATTTTTTACAGCATGTTTAAATTGTCATTTTTTGGGGCTCAGAAAAACGCGCTGTTTTAGTGTGTGCCCTTTAAATGCAAATGAGCTGCTGCTGCCGGCACAGGGGGCGGAGCCTCACGAGCTCGCGCTCAGTCTCTCAGGACAATTTCATCTCACGGAATGATGATAATATCAGAAACTCTCAGTAACGGTGTTCATTTCGAGTCGGACAATAATGCCTACAGAGTCAGAGTGCTGTATAGAGATGAAACAGGTATAGTTTAGTAGTTTAATTACGGTTATAACGTATTTGTCATCTGCTTGTATGTATCCATTATTAATAGCCTACAAGTTTGCTGTTTCGGACCAGGTCCGAATGATGATCAAACATATACTGATGAGTTTAATAAAGTTTATTGTACATCACACAAAAGATGAAGCGTCAGTTTTACTCCAGAAAATCACTGTAAGAGCTGAGTAAACACAGTAAGTTATAAAGTGCGCAAGTACATAAACGAATTTCGGTAGAGATGAGGGAGCATTTTCTTTAAAAACAAAATAATTCCACCTCGTCTTCAGCGGCTGCCTCAAGATTTCGGGAGTAAATAGAGAGAGAGCTCTGTGGATTAATACATCCAGCCACACAACACCTACAACTAGGGCTGGGCGATAAATCGATTTTATCGATTAATTCGAATGTGCAGTTTACGTCGATTTTTTTGAATGAAAATCGGTTTTCTCTTTAACATTCGCCGACGCTCCCCTCTGGGCTCCCGTAGCTCCGAACGGGCTCAGCTCTTCCCCCGCGCGTTTGGCATAGAGATACACGAACAACACGGCAAGACCGCGGCAGCACAAACACACCCGCCAAAAAACAATCTACAGTCTTACAAACTGAATCCGCAGAGCTGCCAACTCTCACGAATTCACCGTGAGACTCACGCAATCGTCACTTTTTACACGCTACACATCCATTTTCTCACGCAGAGAAAAATCGCGAAGCAAAGAGGACACTGACACCGACAGACAAGACAGAGAAGGTTACTATTGCTATGAAACAAATTCTCAGCTCTCAGATTCTGTCGATTTAATTACGAAATTCAAACAATAAACACCGTTTTGGCGCTTGACAGATCGCTGACAGAGTTCAAGCGGCACGTGAACCGATCATCTGTTACTCTTTACTAGTAGGCTAAATAAACACGAATGATCAATAGAGAGCCTAAGTCCCGCCCCTCCGCTTCCGGCTCATGGGACCTTATTTCGGAAAAAATATGTATGGAAGTCAATGGCGAGAGATAACTTATCTTTTTATTCCGTCTGAACTATGCCCTGAACTACACATATGATGTTTGTCAATTTAAAAGGTAATTATGAAGGTCAAGAAAGTCGCAGTTTGTCATAAAACAGAAGAGTAACGTTTAGTTTTATGTGAAAATCGCTCAATGAACTACATCTCTCGTCTCGCACTATGTACGTCACAAGATCCGTTGCTCGTATGTGTGTATTCTGGCTCAAAACACTCAGGCATGACGGCGTAACGTTACGATTATAATGTAAGACTATAGAAAACATGACAGACGTTAGCTTCAGTAAAGTTAGCTTCATTCATTGAGAGAAAAGGTATGACGTCGCATGTGCGCCTTCTGGGTTTGTAGTCTTTGTAATTACGTATTTTCACAGTCTTATACCTCAGCAGTTTTACATCAAGCTGCGACTTTCTTGACTTTAAAATGTATCTTTTAAATTGACAAACATCATATGTGTAAATCAGGGCACAATTCAAACGAGATCAAAATATTTGTTGTCTCTCGCCATTGACTACCATACAATATTTTTCCGAAATAAGGTCCCATGGTGGTCGACCGGAAGGGGAGGGACTTAGGCTCTCTATAGGTAATTTGAAAGATACAGTTCAACTTACCGAAATGAAATAAAATCGATAGATCTGTGTTTTTCAACTGCGGAAAGAGGTCTAACAGCTAGAGGACAATATGTCACGTAAAGTTACTTTTACCTCTGGAAAGCCCATTAATGACCATCGCACGTTAGTTGGACTTTAAAATAATTGTAGAGAGTAGTATTTTGATAAATATGATAACTATATTACATATTTATTATATTTTTACCTATATCATTAAAATATTATAATGTTGAACTTGTTATTATAAAAAAACGCATAATATTTAATTTGAGATGTTATTTTTAACCTTTAATAATAATACCAGCTGACAGGGCTTTAAATTAACATGTATCTACTGTACCTAGTATTTATCCAAAGGAATCGATATTGAATCAAGATCAGAATCAAATCAAAATTGAAATTGTGAAAGCAATAATAAAAACAGTAGCATACCAGTCATTGTACCATGTAAACATTGTGTTGTCACTAAACTTAATAAAATTCTGTTTAGTTACCAAATGTTTTGACAATCACAATACACTTTATTGTGATGTACATTTTTTTTCACGTTCCCCACCAATCCTAATCCACCCATTTCATGTTCTGTTCTGTTATGTTACATTTTCTCTGTTTACAAAGGCAGGGCCTGCCATCTTGTCTTTTTGGCTTGTTGTTTCTGATTGCAATTTAGCCCCAAGGGGAAAATCCAAATCAAATCCCAGGAGGGAAAATCAAAACAAAATAAAGTTAAAAATTGTTTTGAACAATTTCTTTGTCATCTGCAGATTGATTTTAAGTAGGGGAAGAAAAAAAAAATCGGTTAAAATCGTAAATCGAATTTTTTGTGAAAAAATCGGGGATTTTTTTTTTAGGCCATATCGCCCAGCCCTAGCTACAACGCTTGGGAGACATTCTCGTCAGTGCAGCAGCTGTGAACTCGATCAGGGCGGGGCTATGTTAGAACGGCAGTGTCTGTCAACGCTCGTGGGCGGGGCCTGTGCTTAGTGACATCACTAAAACAGCATTCTGAAGACAGGTCGTTGGGAGACACTGCTGATGATTTATGGGGATTAATAAAAAAGGAGTGAGTGGATTTTTATCACTCTTGGGTGGTTGTGTACACACACTGCCAACACACATTTATGTCCAAACAGCATGCAAAAGTGAATTTTGCATAATACGGGACCTTTAAATGCATTCAAAATTAAATGCAAAAAACCTTTAAAAACCTTTAAATGCAAAAGTCAAAAACAATGTTCTCATAATATACATTGCAGCATCACCTCTTTTCTCATAGTGTCTGAAACTGTAGTGTCATTCTAAACCCCTCCTCCTCTGTTCTGATTGGTCAGATGACTCAGTCTGTTGTGATTGGTCTACTCTGCTCTGATTGGTCAGATGATCCAATCTGTTGTGATTGGTCTTCTCTGTTCTGATTGGTCAGATGGGTCAGTCTGTTGTGATTTGTCTACTCTGCTCTGATTGGTCAGATGGCCCAGTCTGTTGTGATTGGTCTACTCTGCTCTGATTGGTCTACTCTGCTCTGATTGGTCAAATGGCCCAGTCTGTTGTGATTGGTCTACTCTGCTCTGATTGGTCCGATGGTCCAGTATGTTGTGATTGGTCTACTCTGCTCTGATTGGTCAGATGGCCCAGTCTGTTGTTATTGGTCTTCTCTGCTCTGATTGGTCAGATGATCCAGTCTGTTGTGATTGGTCTACTCTGCTCTGATTGGTCAGATGATCCAGTCTGTTGTGATTGGTCTACTCTGCTCTGATTGGTCAGATGGCTCAGTCTGTTGTGATTGGTCTACTCTGCTCTGATTGGTCAGATTGTCCAGTCTGTTGTGATTGGTCTACTCTGCTCTGATTGGTCCGATGGTCCAGTATGTTGTGATTGGTCTTCTCTGTTCTGATTGGTCAGATGGCTCAGTCTGTTGTGATTGGTCTACTCTGCTCTGATTGGTCAGATGGTCCAGTATGTTGTGATTGGTCTACTCTGCTCTGATTGGTCAGATGGGTCAGTCTGTTGTGATTGGTCTACTCTGCTCTGATTGGTCAGATGATCCAGTCTGTTGTGATTGGTCTACTCTGCTCTGATTGGTCAGATTGTCCAGTCTGTTGTGATTGGTCTACTCTGCTCTGATTGGTCAGATGGCCCAATCTGTTGTGATTGGTCTACTCTGCTCTGATTGGTCAGATGGCCAAGTCTGTTGTGATTGGTCTTCTCTGTTCTGATTGGTCAGATGATCCAGTCTGTTGTGATTGGTCTACTCTGCTCTGTTTGGTCAGATTGTCCAGTCTGTTGTGATTGGTCTACTCTGCTCTGATTGGTCAGATGGCTCAGTCTGTTGTGATTGGTCTACTCTGCTCTGATTGCTCAGATGGCCAAGTCTGTTGTGAATGTGATTGGTCTACTCTGCTCTGATTGGTCAGATGGCTCAGTCTGTTGTGATTGGTCTACTCTGCTCTGATTGGTCAGATGGCCCAGTCTGTTGTGATTGGTCTACTCTGCTCTGATTGGTCAGATTGTCCAGTCTGTTGTGATTGGTCTACTCTGCTCTGATTGGTCAGATGATCCAGTCTGTTGTGATTGGTCTACTCTGCTCTGATTGGTCAGATGGCTCAGTCTGTTGTGATTGGTCTACTCTGCTCTGATTGGTCAGATTGTCCAGTCTGTTGTGATTGGTCTACTCTGCTCTGATTGGTCAGATGATCCAGTCTGTTGTGATTGGTCTACTCTGTTCTGATTGGTCAGATGGCTCAGTCTGTTGTGATTGGTCTACTCTGCTCTGATTGGTCAGATTGTCCAGTCTGTTGTGATTGGTCTACTCTGCTCTGATTGGTCAGATGATCCAGTCTGTTGTGATTGGTCTACTCTGCTCTGATTGGTCAGATGGCCCAGTCTGTTGTGATTGCTCTACTGCGCTCTGATTGGTCAGATGGCTCAGTCTATTGTGATTGGTCTACTCTGCTCTGATTGGTCAGATTGTCCAGTCTGTTGTGATTGGTCTACTCTGCTCTGATTGGTCAGATGATCCAGTCTGTTGTGATTGGTCTACTCTGCTCTGATTGGTCAGATGGCCCAGTCTGTTGTGATTGTTCTACTCTGCTCTGATTGGTCAGATGGCCCAGTCTGTTGAGATTGGTCTACTCTGTTCTGATTGGTCAGATGGCTCAGTCTGTTGTGATTGGTCTACTCTGCTCTGATTGGTCAGATGGCCCAGTCTGTTGTGATTGGTCTACTCTGCTCTGATTGGTCAGATGGCCCAGTCTGTTGAGATTGGTCTACTCTGTTCTGATTGGTCAGATGGCTCAGTCTGTTGTGATTGGTCTACTCTGCTCTGATTGATCAGACTGTTGTGATTGGTCTACTCTGTTCTGATTGGTCAGATGGCCCAGTCTGTTGTGATTAGTCTACTCTGCTCTGATTGGTCAGATGGCCCAGTCTGTTGTGATTGGTCTACTCTGCTCTGATTGGTCAGATGGCCCAGTCTGTTGAGATTGGTCTACTCTGTTCTGATTGGTCAGATGGCTCAGTCTGTTGTGATTGGTCTACTCTGCTCTGATTGATCAGACTGTTGTGATTGGTCCGATGGCCCAGTGTGTTGTGATTGGTCAGCCGCTTACAGCATGTGTCAGAAACCAAATGCTCCTAACCATATCTAAATTTCAATTCTGGATCTTCCTCAGCACTTGATACTCAGTGATATGGACAGTAACGATGGCGTACATTTTTCAGAGTCAATTCCAGTAAATTCCAGCGAGTCTTCAGTCTTTGGCAGGCAGTGCATCAAAGTGGATTTGCTTTGAGTTTGCTGCTCAGAAAACAAACATGTCGAGAACACGAAACAAACTCTTACAGTGTTTGAGAGTGGGTAGAGGACCATTTGTTTCGTGCAGGAAGTAAAACTGGAATTACTGACAACTCATTTCAGGCAGTTCAGAATCGCTTCTTTCTTTTAGGAGACAACTCTGTTTATCTGTACTTTGATCTTTGAAACTTTGCAGATCTTTTACATTCAGAAACGGCTATATTACACACCACGTGAAAGGTAATATCCCAAAAAAACATTATAGGGGAACTTTAATTGTTCCCTTTGTACATTTATTTAACTTGCTGTTTAAGATTCATACACAAATGCGTAATGATGCATCATTTTTATGTCATCTTTAGCACATCTAAAATTGTATATTTATTTTTCATAATGCACATTATAATGTTGTGATGATTATTGCCTATTGTCTGTTTCATTTAATGTTTAGATCATTTTTATAATAAATACAACTTTTTCTAGTTATGTCAAGCTCTAGAAATTGTTATTTGTGAGTAAAAATATATATTTAAAAAAAACTGTAAATCACAAATGACTAGAAAACTCATGGAAATTCATTGGTAATTAAACGAGAAAATTCAGCTATTGAATCTTCAATTGAAAATGATGATTTTTGTAATTATTTTAAATTATTTTAATATACTGCCACTCCTAGTTTCTGTAAAGAAAATGAGGACCTTTGCCATTACAGCAGAAGTACCAGAAATATAGTAGTACTGGCTGATGGAAAGAAGTGTTATGATATTCTATTATAGTTTTGTTTAATATTTTAAATTAGATTTTATTTTTATGTTTTTGTTTTCACTTTAATTTTAGTTAAAGTTTTAGTATTTTTGTTGTATTCTTATTTATAAGTTTTAGTTAGTTAGTTTATTTGTTTTAAGTGAACCTAAATTAGAAATGTTACCTAGTTGAAAAATGAAAGTTTTTTTAAAACAATCTATTTTATTTCAGTTAATGTTTATTTCATGTATCAAAAATGTTTATGGTTTTAGTTTTAGTTAACAATAATAGCCATGATTAAAAGTCCTTGCAATTTTTGAATTGTATGTTTTTATGGTAATTAATACTGATTGTCACATATGTGCTGCATTTCTATACGATTTTGTCAGTATGTTGCAATTTAATGTGCACAGTAAATAATCCTCATGTCATCCTCAAACCCTGACCTCATCTATACCCCTCTTCCTTCAAGGCCTCCTGACCTCTATCAGAGCATGTCCACCATGGTTTACCCCCATGAGGAGCGACTCGAGAAGCTGACGCAGGAGGAGATCATCTCCAGCACTAAACTGGTGATTCAGGGTCTGGAAGCTCTCAAGAGCGAGCACAACTCCATCCTGCACAGTCTGCTGGAGACCATCCAGTGCTTAAAGAAAGATGAGGAGGCCAGTTCGGTTCACGAAAAGTCCAACCTTCTGCGCAAGTCAGTGGAGATGATTGAGCTGGGCCTGGGTGAAGCACAGGTGAGGGATGACTCCATTATGGGGTCCTCGGGGTGAATGGGTTTGGTAAATACCACTGAATTTGCACTGTTATTAGCATGTGTTACTGACTAACAACTTAGGGGCCAGACTTACTAAACAGGGGCCGTATTCACAAAGCATTTTATCTTACCACTAGGAGTACTCCTAAATCGCACTAAAAGATTTTAGCTAGGCGTTTTCTCTTAAAAGTTATTCACAACGCCTTTCAGACCTACTCTTAGTAAAGAAAAATGACAACTCCTAAACTAAGAGTGAGTCTTCGTTGCTATGGATGACGTCATTACTCATGCACGAGCTTGACTGAAGTGACCACCTTGATTGGCTGATGATTGTAACGCGGGAATGATTCCAAACCCCTCCCCTACGATGATGAGTGACAGGTGACAGGTCTGAGAATGCGTGCGCTACACAAGCAGTGCGAAGGACGGAAGATGATGAATAACTGAATAAATAGCCTAAATGAATAAAGAGTAAGGCAAAACAAATAGCCTAGTAGCCTAATGAAACATATGGATTGATGCAATATCTTTGCAACATTATTGAATTAATCTGTCACTATATGCCTCTGCCTACGTTTGCAAAGAGAAGAACATTTTAATTTGATTCACAATGATACGTTACAATTAGTTTACATGCAATGAATGAGTAGCCTAGTTTTGGTTGTTGTTGGTGGCGTTATTGTATTATGCCTACAATGCAAAATTGTTCCCTCGATTGGAAGCTCCTGTAGCGCCGCATACGCATTTCAAAACATCGCAACGTGAAATGCCACAAAAAGCGGTTTGTGAAGGTCTTAGTGAGTTAGGAGTCCTCTCGACTTCTTTTAAGCTGTCCCAGGCTTAGGTGCTACTTTTAGGGCTAAAATTCTTCGTGAATTACTCTTAGTCAAAAAAATTAGGAGTCCTAAAGTTACGAGTGACACGCCCATTATTTTTAGGAGTTGCTCCTAAATTCGCCAGTTAGGAGCTACTTTTAGCCTTAAAATTCTTTGTGAATACGGCCCCAGGGCAAATTAGCACGAGACAGCATTCCCATAAATGCGCCAAAGTTCTGCGGCTGATCTATTGATAATTCACAAATTAAAGAAAACAACAGACGCAGCCAGATCCTTTCCATAATGACCAATACAATCTAAAAAAAGGAGCGCTAATTAGCGTAGGGTCCCACTCCCAAACAAGCAGAGCCGATGATAATCAGGGGCCATATTCACAAAGAATTTTAAGGCTAAAAGTAGCTCCTAACTGGCGAATTTAGGAGCAACTCCTAAAAATAATGGGCGTGTCACTCCTAACTTTAGGACTCCTAATTTTTTTTCACTAAGAGTAATTCACAAAGCATTTTAGCCCTAAAAGTAGCACCAAAGTCTGGGACAGCTTAAAAGAAGTCGAGAGGACTCCTAACTCACTAAGACCTATTCACAAACCGCTTTTTGTGGCATTTCACGTTGCGGTGTTTTGAAATGCGTATGCGGCGGCTACAGGAGCTTCCAATCGCGAGGGAACAATTTTGCATTGTAGGCATAACTAGGGATGCAATAACGCCACCAACAACAACCAAAACTAGGCTACTCATTGCATGTAAACTAATTGTAACGTATCATTGTGAATCAAATTAAAATGTTCTTCTCTTTGCAAACGTAGGCAGAGGCATGACAGATTAATTCAATAATGTTGCAAAGATATTGCATCAATCCATATGTTTCATTAGGCTACTAGGCTATTTGTTTTGCCTTACTCTTTATTCATTTAGGCTATTTATTCAGTTATTCATCATCTTCCGTCCTTCGCACTACTTGTGTAGCGCACGCATTCTCAGACCTGTCACTCATCATCGTAGGGGAGGTGTTTGGAATCATTCCCGCGTTACAATCATCAGCCAATCAAGGTGGTCACTTCAGTCAAGCTCGTGCATGAGTAATGACGTCATCCATAGCAATGAAGACTCACTCTTAGTTTAGGAGTTGTCATTTTTCTTTACTAAGAGTAGGTCTGAAAGGCGTTGTGAATAACTTTTAAGAGAAACCTCCTAGCTAAAATCTTTTAGTGCGATTTAGGAGTACTCCTAGTGGTAAGATAAAATGCTTTGTGAATACGGCCCCTGGTGTGGGTAATCAGCTAACAACGCAGGCGCAGCAAATAAAAATAGCGTGGCTGGGCATACTATGCGTTCGAATGGTGTCTCCCTCTGGCTTTCCAGATAAATGTAAAATAGCGGTAAATAAAATATTCAGTACAGAACAGCATAAAATAAAGTAAAGTGGCATTCATTATAAACAACATTTATTATATGCCAAGCTTAAACAAATTAATTTAAAGTGAAACTGAAACTAATGACGTGTGACAAATGCACTAAACAAAAAATTGGTCAGTACCGTATTATTACGGAAAATACGGTACTGAAAATTTCCCTTTATCTTTGACGATTTGTTTTACTTGTCGCATTTTATTCTGGGATTGCCTTATTGGTTTGTGAAAGGTACATGTGATTTTGGCCAAAATTATATTGATGAGGCATAATTTTGCTGTTTACTGTTTGAAACATCATTCACATCAGGAGTGCGCATACAGTATAATGCTTATAATGTTGATAGGCAGCTCACTAAGGATTAAAACAAATATAATATGTATTTTCTTAAGATTTGCTCGGCATGAAAAGACAGTGTGCTTTTAAAAGTAATACAGTTATAGTAAGGGTAATTTTAATGTGTTCAGGTGATGATGGCCCTGTCCAGCCATCTGAATGCCGTGGAGTCGGAGAAACAGAAATTGCGCGCTCAGGTGCGACGGCTCTGTCAGGAGAACCAGTGGCTGAGGGACGAGCTGGCAAACACTCAGCAGAAACTGCAGAAGAGTGAACAGAGCGTCGCACAGCTGGAGGAGGAGAAGAAACATCTGGAGTTCATGAACCAGCTCAAGAAATATGACGATGGCACCTCGCCAGAGGTGAGTCTTGCTATAGGGGATGAACAGCAAAAACAGAGCAATACCATCATGTTCATGATCTAGGCAGGTGGAGCTGGGGAGGTGGAGGGGTTCAGAGGAACTCTGATAGCTGATAGACTATTTTAATGTTGAGCCAGTGATCTCATTGGCTGCAGGATCAGCGAAGGCCAATCAGCTTGTGCCGTGTAGTAATGATGTGATCACTTGCAGATTGCATGTAAAGGACCATCAGCCCTCTCGAGTTTCATGACTAACTATATAAGAAAAGGCACACTTTACAGTATGAAGGTTCATGATGCCAGGTTCAACTTTCTGTGTCAAATCATTAAGTTTAAAGGATTAGTTCACTTTCAAAAACATTTTTGCTGATAATTTACTCACCCCGATGTCATCCAAGATATCCATGTCTTTCTTTCTTCAGTCAAAAAGAAATGAAGGTTTTTGAGGAAAACATTCCAGGATTTTTCTACACAGAATGGACTTCAATGGCAACCAACTTTACCAATGTTCAAAGAAGGTTCAAATGTCCGTCTCAATGCAGCTTCAAAGTCTCGACACGATCCCAGTCGAGAAATAAGAGTCTTATCCAGCGAAACGATCGTCCATTTTCAAAAAAAAAAAAAAAAAAGTATTTACTTTTTAACCACAAATGCCCGTCTTGTACCATCTCTGAGATGCGCCACGTATTACGTCATCACGTTGGAAAGGTCACGAAAAAAATAAAAATAATAATAAATTAAAACAAAGATGTCGGACGATTTTGAAGTTGGAGGAGAAAATGAGATGACATTTTTCGCCCTTCCCTACCTTTCTGAACCGGAGCACACAGACAAATAACTTAGACAGATGACGTGACGCGTGACCTTTCCAATGTGATGACGTAATGCGTGGAGCATCTCAGAGATGGTAAACGACGGGCATTTGTGGTTAAAAAGTAAATACATATATTTTTTTTTTTGAAAATGGACGATCGTTTCGCTGGATAAGACCCTTATTTCTCGACTGGGATCGTGTCGAGACTTTGAAGCTGCATTGAGACGAACATTTGAACCTTCTTTGAACATTGGTAAAGTTGGTTGCCATTGAAGTCCATTCTGTGTAGAAAAATCCTGGAATGTTTTACTCAAAAACCTTCATTTCTTTTCAACTGAAGAAAGAAAGACATGGATATCTTGGATGACATCGGGGTGAGTAAATTATCAGCAAAAAAATTTTTGAAAGTAAACTAATAGTCGGGGGTACTAAAACTGCTAAAACTAATTAACACTGGTGTCATTATTCACATTTGTCTGTCCATTTAGGTTAACAAAGCAAGTTGACTTATGTTTGGAAATTTATTTGGAAAATATGTTGAGACGTGTATCTCTTGTGTTTATTTTCATACATTTCTATGTCACCAAATTAAAAACTAAATGACAACATTTTCGGTGCAAGAAACCATGACTTACATTCTAAGTGGACTTACAAGTTTAAAAACAGAGGAGCTTTTCTGTCTTATCTCCTCTGCTGTTGTAACCCGACTCTTCTTGGGAGACGAGCCATGTCCTTCTTCCTGGATGTGTAGCCAGCATTGATTTATTATCGCAGATCGATGACTCAGTTTTGCTAGATAAAGATGTTACGAAGGAGACGTGCCTCCTCGTTACTGTGTGATGAATGAATAAACTGTATTCCCTCCCTGGCAAACAGGACGTCCTCTCCTTTACTCCAGACTAATGTTCTTCATTTTTCTCTTTCTGCTGTGGGAGGATTTGAAGACATTATCTGTTCAAATGACAGTTGCCTCCAGCTTGTCATTTATATTTCATGAAACGATGTTTCATGCTGTTACTTCCTGAATTGATGGAGCCATTAACATTTAGAGACTATAAAGACAGTCATGCATGGACAGAGATGCAATTGACTATAGAAATTCACAATACAATTTACATTATAAGACAGCACAGACAGATTATAAATGATAATTATGCCAAATTGAATATTAAAATGGTTTCAAACTGTTTTTTTTTTCTTCTTTGGTTTTGTTTTAGGAAGAGAAAAATAGTGAGGCTCCCAAAGATGCCCTGGACGATTTGTTTCCCAATGATGAAGATTACCAGGGTAAGGAAGTACACAAATGACATGACACAGTCCTTGGCATGTGTTTTATGAATATGTTTTGATAGATATTATTGGTCACAGGGTTTACTTTGGCTATGTTCACTGTCAATCCAAATCTGATTGGAATCTGATCTAAATTGTTGACTGTCCACACTGATCGGATCTGATTTGTGTGTCCCGTGGCGCTCTTTCATTTTACGGAATATCTGCTTTGCTTTCTTTGGAAATGACGTTGCCTTGTGGCCAGACTCCATTACGCTCTACTACCCAACAGTCAATGCAGCGTTATGTTACCAAAGTGTGGACTCTGAAGTGAACCACAAGGATGGCATTTTGAACAGGGCTGGAGAAACCATACAATCCATTTTTTCGTATGTGACGTATGTGAAGACGTATGTGCTTAATTGGTGTATAATTTTTTATCCGATAAGAAGACATGCGCACAAACTACGATGAAAACACATTTACTGAATAAATCCCTCGATGCGCAACAGAAACCTCAGGTGACTTCGCCTCAGCAGAGGCTGTGATTGGATAACTGGAGTAACCAGCGGACCAATCGCATCGCAGCATCTCAAATGTTGGTTTGGTGGTTCTGAAACGCCTGCGTTCTTTGAAACGCAATAAATTTATGATGTACGAAAAAAAAGCCACAGATTCTTCCCCAATTGCCGCAACAAGTTTTATTACCGATATTTTGCGCCAATTTCCCAGGAAGTGACGTTTTTGTTCTCTTAAACACATGAGATAGAAACAGCGCTTTATTCGCAAGTATTTTATGTGCTATTCATATTTTGTGCATAAGTTAATGCACCTCTGTATGGAAACTCAGCCATTGTGTCTCTCTGTCGCCCCCTTCAGTCTCCCACCAGCACAACAGCGCCGCGGTGGCTGCCGCGCAGCAGGGGGGGTACGAGATCCCGGCCCGCCTCAGGACCCTCCATAACCTGGTGATCCAGTACGCAGCCCAGGGCCGGTACGAGGTGGCCGTGCCTCTCTGCAAACAGGCTCTGGAGGACCTGGAGAAAACCTCTGGACACGACCATCCCGATGTAGCCACCATGCTCAACATCCTGGCTCTGGTCTACAGGTGTGTGTGTGTGTTTGCTCATGTTGAAGCAGATCTCAGTCATTGTTTACTCACACTCGTGTCATTCCAAACCAGTATGTTCTTAGTTACATGAAACACAAAAGGAGACATTTTGAAAAATGGCACTTACAAGCATCATACAGGACTCAAAAGCCTCATTACAATGGCCAACATAGCTATATTTGAAGCTTTTCAATATTTTCATTGAACATAGAAGGACTTAAATAACTTCAGAAAGCTTGCAATTTAGTGCACAAGTCATATGTACAACTGTTATGACACTTTTAAAACCCTGATATATATTTCAAGCAAAATCGAACAAACTAATTTCGAACAAAATCAGGCCAAAACAAATTTTGTTTGGAGTTTGTTTAGGAAGTTAAAAAACAGCTTGACAGAGTGGCTGGTAAACACTTTCAAATTCAAGCTAAACCAAAGATCAAACTGTTCATTTCGATCAAAATGGAACAAAGAGCAAAACAAACATAGAACATAGAACAAAGCAGAGTTTGTTTGGAGTTTGTTTCAGGAGTTGGAAACAGCTTAATTCTCTGGAAAGGTTCGCTCTGTCTAGTAAACACCTTCAAACTCCCATTGGTCAGTGGTGATGATGTAATAGGTAGGTGTGACTCTGAGGCTCCGCCTTCTTTGAGGTGATAATCTTCTCCGGTTCATTTCTTCTGTTCAGTCAGTCGAGGTCAGACGCGTGTAAAAACATGAACACACTGGAGAGCCGCTTTACATTATTGAAGTTGAATTTCTAATTGAAAGCAACACTGTCACTGTATTTAATGTTGATTAATGTAAAGCTGCTTGTTTTAAAGCAGTTAGGATTTTGTTATTGAGGAAAGGGCGCAACACATATTTGCACATTCATATTTGCACATTCATATTTGCATATTTGTATTGAAGTTCCAGTTCCCCATTATATATTATTCCCCACATAAAGTCATTTGTTGGGTTTAGAGCGATTAAATGAGTGAGTAATTGTGTCATACTGGTTAACCAGCTTCATCAACTCAGCAGAGTAAAGTGCGAAATAAGTCTGTTTATGTGTTTGGAATTACTTAATCATTCTATACATTTCAAATTATTTCAGATTTTTTTTATTTTTGAAATGCCTGATTATTTTCAGCCTCTGACAATTCTATTAGCAATTTTTGCTAATTTGGCATGGAAAACGAATTCTCTATTACTTAATGTGGAAATATATTTAGTCAAAAGAAGTTTTCCCACAGAAATAAGCCTTTTGAAATAAGACTTTATTGTCTTTCTTTTCACACAGGGACCAGAATAAATACAAGGAAGCGGCCCATCTCCTTAATGATGCCCTGTCAATCAGAGAAAAGACCCTGGGCAATGACCACCCAGCTGTAAGTAACTCAAAACATGAATCTGAATACTGAATCTGTTTTTGTTCAAGTGAGATGAGTAAATGCATGATCACATTTAGTCTAGAACTATAATAAGCATCATGTTCACACACAACGCCTCTGCACTTACTCACGATTCCTCTCAACAGGAGGACAGGAGAGCTGTCAGTCAATAAATGAGAAAACAAAGTAACTTCCATTACTTATTTGAAAAAGTAACTCCGATATTTTGTTGTAAATTGGAAAGTAATGTGTTACTTTACTAGTTACTTGAAAAGTAATCTGATTACATAACTTGGATTACTTGTAATGCATCACCCCCAACAATTACTCAAAATACAAGGATGTATATATAGTAGTGCTTGTGGTCATCTGGTCTTAAATAATGTTCTCAAAAAACACAAAAACATTATATTTATTTTTTCAGAAAAAATTTTCTCAGAACATTTTCCAAATGTTTTTTTTTAATGTTTAGAAATGTTTTAAACTACTTGTTTCAGAATGTTCAGAGAACATTCAAAAGTATTGTTCCCATAATGTTTGCAAAATAAAATAAAATGTTCCCTAAATGTTCTCATGACCAAGAATAAAAAAACAGCATCCAGAGAACATTCAGAAATAACATTTTCATAACTCAATGGGAATGTTAGCAAAATGTTCTTAGAGTATTTTCTGGCAGCTGGGTAATCGGTGTGTGTATTCTGTGTCTGATCCAGGTGGCGGCCACCCTCAACAACCTGGCGGTCTTGTATGGAAAGAGAGGAAAATACAAGGAAGCAGAACCGCTGTGCAAGAGAGCCTTGGAGATCAGAGAGAAGGTACTAGCACAAATGCTTGGCCTGTTCGTTGGGGTACAAAAGCCTCTTTTCTCAATTGATTTAGATGATATTTAAATAAACTCTGACTTGTTAGTCATATTGTAAAGGCCCCAATATACTCACGGCGAGTAGGGATGCACCGATATGAACATTTAGGCCGATACCGATAACCGATAAATCTTTATATTTGAAATCCGATAACCGATATATTGGCTGATAAATCTAAATCCAAATTTTTTTGATCATTTTTGAGAGCCTGATTACAAAAACAAAAGTCTCAACCCAAGCGCACAATTATAATCATGTTTATACCAAAACCATCATGGTGAACAAGTGCGCATCTGAAGTGTCTCAGCTGAAGGAAATAATACATTATTTATCGGATTTAATATATCGGCCATTTTCTTATTGGGCCGATAACGATAACATTAAAACTGAACATATATCGGCCGATACCGATAGGGTGGCCGATATATCGAGCATCACTAACACTGAGTGACAGCGGTGAGAAAACAGTTCAGAAAGCATCTGATCATAGCGATGTGGATATGTTTGAACCAGCTCGGCAATTCAGTGTGTTTTTACACGCGTCTGAAGGCACTTAAATTAACCAGAGAAGATTTTCACCTCAAAGAAGGCGGAGCCTCAGAACCACACCCACCTATTACATCATCACCACTGACCAATGGGAGTTTGAAGGTGTTTACCAGCCAGAGCGAACCTTTCCAGAAAGTCAAGCTGTTTCCAACTCCAAGCAAACTTCGTTTTGTCATGATTTTGTTTGAAATAACAACAGTTCGATCTTTGGTTTCGCTTGAAGTATGTATATTGGGGCTTTAATTATTTCACTCTCTTTCGTTTTCTCAGGTGTTGGGACGGGACCACCCGGACGTGGCCAAGCAGCTGAATAACCTGGCCCTGCTCTGTCAGAATCAGGGGAAGTATGAGGAGGTGGAGTATTATTACTGCAGGGCTCTCGATATCTACGAGAAAAGACTCGGACCTGATGACCCGAATGTTGCCAAGACCAAAAACAACCTGGTGAATATAATCAGCACTCATCTTGAATCCAAACCCAATAAAACAGCCTCACTCATTGTTCAGAGATCTATTTGCAATGTAAAACATTAAAAAAGAGAGAAAAAGACAGTTCAAATTACACTATATGATATACCTATACACTACTGTTTAAAAGTTTGGGCTCTGTAAGATTCTTCAAACATCCTACGTCTTACATTTTAATTTAAGTGCATGCCATAGTTGTTGAACAGTTTTATATTTCCCCTGCAGGCTTCATGCTATCTGAAACAGGGCAAGTACAAGGAAGCTGAGATTCTCTACAAAGAGATCCTGACGCGCGCCCATGAGAAAGAGTTCGGATCTGTAGATGGTACGATGATTGCTTGATCATGGCACTTCATTATTCATTAGCTGACAGACTGCATGCTTTCTTACTATGGCGACATTATAAACCTGAATTATTGTCATTGCTGAATGATAGAAAATGATGACCTCAGCATATCGTGACCCTTCTGCACATCTGACCTGTGGTTTACAGCCGTGGATTTCACAGAAATCCGGCAGCAAGCACAACCAATAAAACATCTTTTTAGTAGCATGAACATATAGGATTAATTCACACTTCTTAAGGGAGACATCGGGGTTTGGGGGAGGAAATGTTATGAATATTGGTCTTGCCATTTATTTATATATTTTTTTCTGTGAAGATGAAATGTCTTTCAAATATAAACGCTATATTAGTGAACTGCTTGCCTGTGCCAAGCAAAATACTCAATGTGAATGTTTAAAAAATAAATGTGAAAGCAGAAGTGCGAAGATTTTAGTGTACGAACAACTCAACAGATGGTTTGTATGTGTGATTTCCCTCTCGTTTGCTTCTTGGAAGTTTTACATTTTTGAGTTTTCTGTATAAAACAGTCATTCATCTATCACTTTCTTTTCTTTTCAAAATATCATCATTTATTGTCATTATTTTATGTTTTGTTTTGTTTTTAATGTGAAAGATTGATTATTTTTTTCAGAACAGGCCAATTTGTCTGTTTGATTTTGTTAATCATTTTTATGTTGATTTTGCACTTCATTCCAATAAATCAACTTGATTATTTTCTTGATTTCTCTATATCTTCTGTTTCACATGTTCCCAGCTAACAGGGAACGTTTTCAGGACTTTAGCTAACCTCAGCACAAAACGTTATTTAAATGATATCAAACGTTTTTTTTAAATGTTACTACTTTGTACTATGTTCAGAACATTCAGCAAACATTCAGAAGTAATGTTCACACAATGTTTGAAGAATGATCAAATGAAATGTTCCCTTAACAGGGTTCCCTTAAAAAAAAAATGTCTTTAAAACATTTATGTTGAGAACATTCAGGGAATCTTCAGTAATAAATGTTTTATACCTTAATGGGAACGCTAGTAAAACGTTCTTAGAACATAATGTTGTTAGCTGGGTTCATGCTAAATTTATTTTTGTGAATTTGACATTTTTTAGTGCATGTTCATGTAAATGACAGAACTTTAAGAAATTAGTTACTGCAATTATTGTTAGATCCTATACGGGTAGTGATCTGAACAAGTATTAAACTGAACTATGAAACATCTACATTTGTAACCTAAATCTAAAATTAAATGAGTCGTATCTAGAGATCAGAATATCATAGCACAGCAATACCCTGGCAAGTTTTGCAAAATCTATGATAATGATTTTACAGTAGTAACAATAAAATTGGTAACTATATTATTTGGCAGAAACTGTTTCTGATTTTGCCGTAGTATGTTTGGTAATGGCCGACTACAGTAGCAGAACACTGTTTCTCTGTGTCTACAGCTGAAAATAAACCCATCTGGATGCACGCTGAGGAACGAGAAGAAAGCAAAGTAGGTTTGTGTGTGTGTGTGTGTGTGTGTGTGTGCAATACTGATATGCTCATGTGGGTGGCTGATATAGTGGGTATAGAAAGTCACCACACACAAAATAGTCACCTTCTGTTGCTTGCATGTAACTATGGTTCCCTGAGAAGGGGAACGAGACGCTACGTCATCTAGAGGGCGCTATGGGGAATTCATCTGGCTTGACCGGTGTCTGAAGCATGAGTCTAAACATAACAATAAACTTGACATTAGCAGGCGGCAGCCGATGACGTAACTACAGGTGAGACTGTGAGAATAAAAGGGCACCTGTGAAATACGTCGTCCACTTCTTGTCTGAGGGAGACGTGTGCAGGAGTACCTGAAGCATGGCAAAGGGACACAGCGTATCATTCCCCTTCTCAAAGAACCATGGTTATATGCATAACCTTAGACGTTCTCTTTCGGATAGGAACTCGTGCTGCGTCCCCTAGAGGGCGCTATGGGGAGCTTGAATACCCACGCCGCCATGCTGAGAGATGAGTGCCTAATAGTTGACATAAGTCAAAGACTCAAAGGAGTCCCCATCCCAAGGTACATGTCAGCGGCTAATTCCCTACGGCCAGAGTCCGAGCTAGGAAAGCCCAAGAGCTTGGTATTCATAGGAACACCTTTAAGGGAATATCATCACAGATTGGAGCTTCTCGAGAATGGAGGCCTCAACAGGACGAATGGAGGAGGCCTAACTATGCTCTCTGCCCAGGCCAGTTTCCAAGGAGGCCTGACCACTCGAACTATTGTTAGACAGAAACTCTGAGGGCGGAGGCCTCTCAAAGCGAGAGGAGGCCTAACCACACCCTAAGAAGAACAGCTATCAAGGAAGCCCTGAAGTGCCTAGCAACTTGATCTAGTTGGTCAGGCGAAGCTCTGCAGAGCGGAGGCCTACAATTACTCTTATAAGGAGAGGAGGCCTAACAACACTCCGCTTTAAGGGAGTGGCCAGGGAGGCTCGCGGAGAGCAACCATGCTACCTGCCGGAGCTCTAGGGACGAAGGCCTCAACACTGCGTCCTATGCCTATAACAATAGCAGGCGGAGTTCAGGGGAGCCAAATAGTGCTCCATTTTCAAGCAGTAACCAAGGAGGCTCGCAGAGAACCTAATAGTTTGGTTCCTAGCTGACTCTGAGGACGGAGGCCTGTCCCAAACCACCTAGGGGCACCAAGGAGACTCACGCAGAGAGCCAGCAACTCAGTGCTATGGCATAACTTAGCTCTAAAAACGAAGGCCTAAGCAAGACGACTCTCTGAAACGAGAGGAGGCCTAACAGCGCTCTACACTCAGGGTAGCTTACAAGGAGGCTGAAAAGAGACTAGCGACTAGAGAATTGGAAGCAGAGCTCTGGAGGATCAGAGACCTAGGAAAACATTCTTTAAAGAGAAGACCTGGAAATGCTCTAAATAAAAGCAGTAGCCAAGGAGGATAAAAGGGAGCCTAACAAATCAGTACTACTACCCAATCAAGCTCTAAGGATGGAAGCCTCAACTGGAGTTCTCAAACAAGAGGAGGCCTGCCACGTCCTACGGTGAGAATAGCTAGCAAGGAGGTGCCCAGAGTGCCTAACATCTTGATACTGCTGCCCCAGGCGGAGCTCTGAGGAGTGGAGACCTCAGCCGAAACTCTCTAAGCGAGAGGAAGCCTAACACCACTCCTCTGTAGAGGCAATAGGTAAGGAGGCTCAAAGAAAGCCTAACAACTTGGCAGTACTGCCTGGTCGAGCTCTAGTGGTGGAGGCTGTAGAGACTCTCAAATGAGAGGAGGCCTAACAACGCCCAACACTCAGGACAGCTCCCAAGGCTCATCGGAATGGAAGGCAGAGGATCTTCCTAACACAAACAAGGAGAGCCTAATTGTGCTCTGAGGATGGTGGCCTCAACATGACGACTCTCAAAAGTGAGTGGAGGCCTAACTACATCCAACACCAAGTATATCTTACCAAGGAGGCTCACAGAGAGCCTAACTACTTGACATTGCTATCCAGGGGGAGCTTCGAGGAGTGGAGGCCTCAACAAATCAACTCTATAGCGAGAGGAGGCCTAACAATGCTTCATAGAACAGACAGTAACCAAGGAGGCTCAGGGGGAACCTAACAACTCTGAGTCTACCGCCTGGTTGAGCTCTGAGAACGGAGGCCTCAGCATGACGACTATCTAAAGTGAGAGGAGGCCTAACTACATCCAACCCCCAGGACAGCTTACCAAGGAGGCTACTAAAAAGCCTAACTACTTGATATAGCTATCTAGGCAGGGCTCTGAGGAGCAGAGGCCTCTATAAAGTGACTCTCTATAGCAAGAGGAGGCCTAACAACGCTCAATTGTACAGGCATTAACCAAGAAGGCTCAGAGAGGGAGCCTAACAGCTCAGTAAACCACCAGGCACCAGACAACATATTCACAACAACCCACATGTGCAGATGTTGATTTTAAAAACATCATAGGTCCAGCTTCAAGGGGCTGGTGTAAACACGTGTCAGAGCCTCTAACACACCCCTACTGACCTCAGTCAGGGGATGGTAGGGGGGAGGTGGGGAAGGAACCCTCTGGGACCCTGGAACACTGCACGTTTACTCTGGATCACTTCCCTGAGATATTTTCTTCTCCCTTTGGCGTCACGCCTCCTCCGTGCTCTACTCCCCGAAGAAGGGGGAACACGAGAGGTAGCGCTCGCCTTCTGATTAAGTCTGCGATCCTCGAACCGGGACAAGTCAGATCCCTAAGAGGCTTGAGGGGAAGACCTGGAACAGTATGGTATGAAGATCTTAAAAGCTGTGGAGCACGCCTTCACCTCCCTAAACTTCCCGACTACCGCCTCAACCGATGTACCAAGAAGTTCGGAAGCCAAATAGGGAAGATTCAGTGTGGATGCCTCACCCATCGAGAGATAGCTAGCCAGCGTCTCTGCGATTGTAGGCATCGACACATAACCGTGTTTCCCACATGTGGGCAGAAAAAGACTTTCTCTAAGATCTCTCCACCTCAGCATGGAGATCTGGGAGAAAGGGTAGGCTCGTTTGAGCTGAGCGGTTATGTCGCTTTAAGTAATCAAAGTAAATTATGCGTAATTACATGCAACTAACCCTCAACCAAACTCTAGTCATACCTTAACCCTATAGTAAGTACATGTTGTTAATTAATATTACTTGGTGCTTAAATGTATAATTAAACTGTAACAATGTCATCTTAAAATAAAGTGTAACCGAAACAGCAAACCCAAACAACTGCGAGCGAACTGACACTGCTTGCGTTCCCACGGCAGATCTAATCTGTCAGTATCGCAGGACATAACATCCCACAGCTCGTCGTGTGTGGGGCAGGCAGGCTGAGAACGCACAGACACCTCATGGCGCTCTACAGTCTCGTCCTGCTCACCTTGGCTCGAGTGTGCTCGCTGCTGGATCAGACGATGTGAGCGATAACACCATCCTGATCCAGCAACTCGTCAGCTGCCCGAACAATGTGAAATATCCATGCCTTTCTCGAATTCATCAGCCAGCTCCATCTGCAAGCCCCACGATTTCAGTCCCCTACTCGCCTCGGCCACAGCAGGTCCTGAACCGCGAGGCACAAGTGATTGTCCCAATTCCCTCGAGAAAAGGGACAAACAAGAGCGGAGTTTCTTCATTGAGAATCTCTAATAATGAACACACATAGCCCCATCAAGGACTGAGCGTGCATGCTCCTCACATGTGTCATGAGGTGTCAGACAGCGCATACTTTTTAAATCCCTTAGCACTTTTGGTAGCCATTTCAATCGCCTTGAGACGCACGATCAAACAAACAGACTCCTGAAGACAAGAAAGAGGATGATGTTTTTCACTGGTGCCCTTTTATACTCAGAGTCTCACCTGTAGTTACGTCATCAGCTGTCAAGTTCGTTGTCGTGTTTTGACTCATGTTTCAGACACCGGTCATGCTGGAGGTATTCCCCATAGCGCCCTCTAGGGGACGCAGCAAGAGTTCCCATTCGAAAGGGAACACACAATTCTAGTTTCACACTTTACACACAGTAACACACAATATCACCCCCCCCCCCCCCCCCAATCCGGCTCTGACAAGACCAGGGTTTTAAAACTAGACAAGGAATTGCTAGTTGGTGCATGGAAATGTTTCGAAAAAAACAATGTAAAAAGAAAAGTAAAAAATAAATAAATAATAAGATTGTGATTAACATAAATACATTTATTAAAATAAATAAATAATAAAAGAAGATTAAAATAAATAAAACATAGATTAAAATACTAATTTTATAGGTAAATGAATAAAATAAATAACAAACATTAGATTAAAAGAAAAAATATATTAATGAATAAAATATATTACAATTAATTACAAAAGTTTAATTAGAAAAGAAATAATTAGATTCAAATAAACAAATAAATAATTAATTACAGTACTATAGTGAGTAGAAAAAAACAATTTATTATAAATATTATAAATATTTTACAAATAATATTCTACACTTATTTATAATATTTATTTTGCACAGTATACACTGGGTATTTATACATAAAAAATACTATTTTTAGGATAGTCCCTCACATGAGAAGTATCATATATGGGATATGTGGCATCTAAACCATTGAAACCCCCGGACTGGACCACTAGAGAAAGCCCTTCAGCCGCTGTATGGCTGTGCTGGTCTGATCAGGGTTACTGGGCTGTAGGACACACTGGTAATATTGGGCTGCAGGTTCTCCTCAGTCTGTCAAAATTTTGCATTGTCCTTCCCGACAAGTGCTCCAAAAGAAATCCTCACAACAGGACACTGCCATTGTACGATGTTCTTTGGCTGGTAAGATTTATTGTATTGGGGTTGTGCCAGACATATTGTCTATAGACTTCTTTCCACAACTTGTCCTTTTAAAAGTACTGTAAATATTTTGAAAGGAGGTTGTGACTATCTATACCCACTGCATGTTTATGTACAGTAAACATAGTTTCCCTCACTGCAAACCTGTCTGGATGATTGACAGCTGAGAAGATTTTGAAACTTCACTCACTCTCTCTCTCTCTCTCTCTCTCTCTCTCTCTCTCTCTCTCTCTCTCTCTCTCTCTCTCTCTCTCTCTCTGTGTGTGTATCTGTGTGTTTTCCTCCTCTTCTTTCTTACAGGGAAAGCTGGCAGATGGGAATCATTATGGAGAATATGGTGGCTGGTACAAAGCCTGCAAGGTGAACAGGTGAGAAAAATCTGCCACAGTTACTTGCCTCACTGCTAAAACAGTTTTCTGCCTTTCATTCAGCAGAAAAGTCAGCATTTAACGGAAGCAGCAATAGTCTTTTCTACCCTATTGTGACGTATATCTGAGTGAAACGCTTCTGGAACAAGAACAAATGTGGGCGGGGCTTGATTTTGTCCGTGTGGAAGTGATTGGATGGTTGTGGTTTGCTATTGGTGGATGTGATGTGAGTGACAGGTCATAGCCCCGCCCTCTTCATCAGAGAATAGATGTTGCTGCAGGGAGGGGAAGTTACTCTGATACAAGTTTACAAGGACTGTGCAAACACTGTGCAAAACAATTAAATAATACTGCAACACTTTATGGACTTAATAAAACTAACCAAAAATAAATGACCAATGTTTTTGCTGCTGCTGATTAAATTTGATTACACACATGAAAGTGATACTAGTGTGCATGTGTGTGTTTTCATGCACAGCCCCACAGTAAACACCACGCTGAGGAACTTGGGCGCCCTGTACCGTAAACAGGGTAAACTGGAGGCGGCCGAGACCCTTGAGGAGTGTGCCATGAGGTCCCGCAGACAGGTGCAACTTCTATAATCACTCTACTGATGCATGGTGGGAAACATGATGTCTTTGTAACGCGTGTGTGTGTGTGTGTGTCAGGGAGCGGCAGTGGACCCTCAGAGAGATGGAGAGAGGCGGAGGAGCACTGCATCGATCTCCAGTGTGAAGTACGACTGCAGCAATGAAGCCGGAGAGGAGGGCAGTGTGGAGTGGAATGGGGTGAGGGAATAACATCTTTATCACTTAAAGTCGCTGAAAGGGTACAGAGCCTGTCAGGGAACATGGTGACAGAGAAAAAATGAGATGGAAGGAAAATTTATATTTTAGTATTTTTGCATTTGCTTGAAAAAGCATTGCATTCCCCTGATAAACGTTTGCGTTCTTTCGCAGAACTATTGCGTCCCCCCCCCCCCCCCCCCCCGTGAAAAATTTTGTTTACTCGCAAAAATATTGCATTCCTCAAAAAACCATTGCGTTCGGTCGCAAAACTATTGCAATCCCAGAGAAAAATTACTTTCTCTCGCAAAACATTTGCATTCTCACAAAACTATTGCATTCCTCAAAAAAAGAAAACATTGCGTTTGCTTGGATGTGTTCTCTCGCAAAACTATTGTATTCCCCCATGAAAAATTACGTTCTCTCGCTAAATATTTGCATTCTCACAAAACGATTGTGTTCCCTTGAGAAAAACTGCATTTGCTCGCAAAACTATTGCATTCCTCAATAGAAACATTGCGTTTGCTTGCAAAACAACTTTTCACTCGCAAAATATTTGCGTTCTCTCACAAAACTGTTGCATTTCCCCGAGAAACATTGCGTTTCCGGACAAAACGTTTGCATTCTTTCACAAAACTATTGCGTTCCCCCTTGAAAAATTGAGTTCACTCGCAAAACATTTGCATTCCTCAAAATAACATTGAGTTCGCACGCAAAACTATTGCGATCCCCGAGAACTATTGCGATCCCTGAGTAAAATTGCCTTTGCTCACAAAACGTTTGCATTCTTTCGCAAAATTATTGCGTTCCCCGTAAAAAAATTAGTTAGCTCACAAAACATTTGTTTACTCGCAAAAATATTGCATTCCTCGAAAAACCATTGTGTTCGCTCGCAAAACTACTGCAATCCCCAAGAAAAATTTCTTTCTCTCGCAAAACATTTGCATTCTCACAAAACTATTCCATTCCTCAAAAAAAAAAACATTGCGTTTGCTTGGATGTGTTCTCTCGTGAAAAATTACGTTCTCTCGCAAAATATTTGCATTCTCACAATACGATTGTGTTCCCTTGAGAAAAACTGCATTTGCTCGCAAAACTATTGCATTCCTCAATAGAAAAATTGCGTTTGCTTGCAAAAAATGTGTCACTCTCAAAAATGTTCGCTCGCAAAACTATTACGTTCTCCTGAGAATCATTGCATTGCAGATAATGTTTCCTGTGAGCATTCGATGTGATAACCAGTTCAATGAATGACTGTATGTGTCTGTGCAGATCGATGAGAACATTTTCATGCCGTCTGCGACAGATTTTTTAATGTAGAGATTTTCTAATCTCTTTTCCATCACTCTGCAAAGAAAATTAGACAACTAATAAGAGTTGCTCTTTCGGTCACGCACTTTTAGTATTGAAGCCGCTGCCGTTACATAAAATTACCATTTGGTGGCGCTCACAAACAGGCTATTTTGCTAATCGACAGTGAACAGCAGAAGAAGAAAGCGGATTTCTGCTTTTTCATAAGCGCCACCTACTGTCAGTGAGTGGATTTGCATATTTATTCAGCCTATCTGCCAGTGTTTACACATCGGTCTGAACAGATAAATGAGACGTGAGCATCGTAACTGATTTTCGTGCTGAACATTCGTGTTGGTGTGATGAGTTTTATCTCCTAAAAGCCCGTTCACACCAAATACGATAACTATAATGATAACGATAAAGATATAATTCTAAAAATCGTTCTTAACGTAAAAGAATACAACTATAACGATAACAGCACAGAGAAACAACATCGTTGGAATCACTTTCAGAACGATTTTTTTCCAGCTGATGAACGATGAAAACATTGACAGCCAATCAGAATCCATCCTGCTGTGACGAGCTCGAGCATTTAAAGCGGCAGACGACAAAACTGCAGCACATACTCACATTAAACAGAGCGATTCTGTGCGTTGGTGTGGATGCTAATATAGTTATCACTATAGGTGTCTTTATACTTATCGTTCTTAGTGTGAACGGCCTTAAGAAAGCAGAATTTAACATTTGTGTGTGAGTTTGACTCTGCGTTTTGATTATTGGATTAAATATGAATTATAAGCCATTATGTAGATTATTAAATACAACAACCCTATAAAACACACACATTATATCTTAATTTTAGCCGTGTTTGCCGTCACTTTAACAGCTGGTGTAGCCTGTGACGGTCAGTGCTGCACTGCGGTCTCTTCAGCATGCCAGAGTGGCTGTCGTCCCCTGCTGATGTCATATCCTGTGTGACATCAGTGATACGTGATACTCTCCAGTTAGCAGTCATCCTCTCCTTACCCACAAAACCCTGACCACTGACACTAATATTACATTACTAATGTTCTGATGCTCAACCATGATCTGCAAAGCTATATTTAACCTACCATACAATTAAACGTCTGTGATTATAAAACAGAAGTTCAAAATGTAAAACTGAGCGCATGTAACGGTCGTATTCCAGACGTAAGGAGGTTTTTTGGGTGTTTGCGTCTTAAGCTCATCCCTTTACCATGGTAAAATCACTGTAACAGACGTTATTGCTGGTTCAGTCCTGCTTAAAGTCCCCCTGTGGTGTAAATCCAGCTTTTAATGTTGTTTGTGTGTATATGTGGTGTTTTTAATATGCTTTAAGACGTGTAAATTCATAAGTCGACAGCATTGCTGAGTATTTCCTCCTTAAAACTGCAGTGAACCAAAGACAGTCTCAAAAACACGCTTTGAAATCGCTGGTGTTTCTGACGTCACAAACTACCTTGTAACCAATCAGATCAACGTGTGATCGTCAACGAGTGAGTCTCTGAGCTGAGCGAGTGAGTGGAGGCGGGGCTCATTTGCATATTCATAGAACCGCGCATACTAAATGAGGCAAGGGTGTCGAGTTACATTCAAGATATTTTAAGGCATAAAGAATTTATTTTCAAGGAAAAAACACTTAGATATGTCATTCTGGTGATCAAAGATGAGTTTTAAGGGATAAAATGATTGACTACAGGGAGACTTTAAGATATTTAAAGACCTGAATGTCTCTATGCGCCTTTATGGACAGACACACTACCTTTACTTGCTTTTCAGTGATTTTCTCCTGATGTTCCTGTCTCATTTGTGCTTTTGTGTCCTCTCTCTCTCTCTCTGTGTGTGTGTCTGTCTCTCTCTCTCTCTCTCTCTCTGCATTAGGCCTAAGCTCTCATCATCTTCCTCTCTCTGCTCTTACAACAAATCAAATTGCATCTGCCTGATCTAAATGGATCCCTGTGCCTCTTCCTCTCCGCCGGATGGAGTCCAGCACAGCTCTGACTGTTTGCTAGGGCTGATGGGATATCATCTTACTTCCCCTCCCTGTGTATTCTTGGCCTCGCTTTCCCCCTCTCTTCCACACACTGATCACTCGTTCGCTCATTCCTGCTTGTTCTCTGCGTTGTCTGTTTTCATGCCTACACTGTTAACTGTATAACACTGATTTATTAACTGTAATCTACAACCTCAGTGAAACACACCTGTGGGATTAGCAGAGTGAATTCTCATCGTGAACGGGACAAGTCAAAAGACAACATTATATTTTGATGACAGCTACGCACATTTCACCCCAAATTCTCAATGTTGTGTTGGCAAGATTTCCCAAAGTAATATAATAATTTAAAAATTATAAATGGTTTAAATGGTATTTATATACACTACTGTTCAAAAGTTTGGGGTCAGTAAGATTTAAACAATATTTTTGAAGGGAGTCTCTTCTGCTCACCAAGGCTGCATTTTCAGTCAAGCTAGCATCATGCTAATCATGTTAGCACCTAGCTAAAAACATGCTAGCAAAATGCTAATCATGCTAGCATCTTGTTAAAAGCATGCTAGCAACATGCTCATCATGCTAGCATCATTCTAACAACATGTTAATCATAGTAAATCATGTTGGAATGTGGCAAATCTTAGTAAATCATCTTAGAAACATGGTAAATCGTGGTAAATAATGCCAAAACGTGGTATATCATGGTATCACAACCATGATATTTGTGTTAGCATCTGACCAGTGGCGAATTTTGCCACTGAAAGCACCACTTCACATTTTCTTCTGGAAATGTACATTTTAGTATTGTAAAATGTTATTACAATTTAAAATGGCTGTTTCCTATGTGAATATATAGTAAAGTGTAATTTATTCCTGTGATCAAAGCTGAATTTTCAGCATCATTACTCCAGTCTTCAGTAGCCAGGTTTCCATCCAAGTGTTTTTTTGCGAAAAAAGGCTTAGCGCATCAAAATGTTTACCGATATAGCTGATGGAAATGGCAATTATCGATATTTTTTGCAAATGTCGACACAATCCTTTTCCGTTTAACTTTAGCGCATACATTCTATGTCGATACTTTAAATGACGCGAAAAACTAGTTTGGAAACACTTTTTGTCGAAAAAAAAGGGCTTTAACGCAAATAAATGTGGTGTCACATGATTTTCATCACGTGCGCACTAGCGGCGCCAGGATTTTGATTGTAGGTGAATCAAAGAAAACTGGATGGGCCAGTTAAAATAAGCCAAAAAAAAAAAAAAAAAAAACGGGTTCCCCTTCATCTCCGTTTCAGCGCTTTTCTGCAGCACTGAGGACAGCAACTCAGTAGCCTACCTGAATTTAAATAATGCGTAATTAGCATAGGTTTAAAAAAAATTAAACAGGGATTTTTTTGTTGCTTTTTTAATACAATTACAATTTCATTTAATGTATTGTTTAATACAATTATAGGCCTATTATTTTTAGTTTATTAACAGCAACAACAACTGTAAAGATGAAGTTGACGATCGCCATCTCCATAGTAGCCTAGTGAACGCGCCTATAGAGAGAAATGCACATCATGGATTACATAACCAGAGATTAGCCTATTTTTTTTTCGTTTTAAATTGTTAAAAAGACATTTCAAGCTTTCTTAAGATATATTTCATGTCTGTGAGGCATATGCTGAGTTTCGTTAAGTTAGGATGAGATGCGCTCCTGTTCACGAGCAATGCAAGTGACCGCACGGGCGCCTCTATGATTGTTGTCTGCTATATTTAAATATTTTTATTTATTAAATGCAGGTAAATGGTTGATAAAAAAATATTAAAATTAACATACAATTTATACAAAACGAAATTCACTTTAAACAAAGTCTTTCAGCAAAACTTAACTTAATTAAGTGGTCAAAATCATGTCTGACCCGCTCCATGTCTCTCGATATTGCTCATCCCGTGCGGTTCACTTTTCATAATCAACATAGATGAAAAAATAACATTATAATATTTTAACAAATATGAAACAAAATGCGCTTATTTAATAGCAACAACACAGTAGGCCTACAGACTCTCTATTTGTACAAATTGCTGCACATTCATTTTATTCTGAATTTTGCACACATAAGTTGAAAGGCATTTGTTTGTGCATGCATGTAAAACATATCTGCAACATTTATCAAGTGTGCTGACTGGAACCCCAAAAGGTAGAATTTGCGATAAAAAAATAAAATAAAATAAAAGATGTATGGAAACGGCTCAAGGGCACTTTTTTTTGCGATACACCAAAACATATGCGACAAATCGCTTTCGTCATTCGTGACGTCATCACGCACACAATCTTATCGGTAAAAGGCCAATTGAATGGAAACAGTCTGGAGACGGCAAAGTTCGTAATGTTTTTTTATCGCATATTCACTTTGTCGATAACATAACAGCGCAAAAAGTGGATGGAAACTAGGCTAGTGTCACATGATCCTTCACAAATCACTCTAATATGAGGATTTGATGCTCAAGAAACAATTTTGATCATTATAAATATATATATGCAGTATTTAAGAATTCTTCATATATATATATATATATATATATAGTATTCTTTGATGAACAGATAGTTAAAAAAATCAGCATTTATTTGTAATAGATTTTTTGTTTCGTTACAATGTAAAAGTCTTTACTGTCTTTACTTTTGATCAATTTAATGCATCCTTCCTGAAGAAAAGTATTATTTTCTTATTTGAAAAGTCTTACAGACCCCAGACTTTTGACCGGTAGTATAAGCGTAGTATTTTTGTACTACATTTAATTTATGATCATTTTATACAGTACCGGATTGTGCCGCTGTATTATATAAAATCTAATTTCTTGCCTTTGATTTAGGAGTGAAATACATTACTTTGTGAGATTCATTTTGTGTTACTGTTTTACAGTTACCTCACAACTAACGCTTTAAATTACAGTGTCAGTGTCACATGTGTTAAGTTACTTATAATAAATTGAAAGTTTTACCAATATCCCACAGCGAGTTCATATAGTTCAGAAATATTAATCAGTAATAACCATGGGTTTACACACAAATAAATGTACACACAATTTCTTTTAAATTAACTGCTAAATAAGGACCTTGAGGAAACAATGTCCATTGTGAAAAGCACTAAATATAAAAAAAGACTTGACTTTAATACACTATAACATGAACACTGTAATATAACGTGTGACTATACAAACTACAGAACAAAGCAGATCTATCCTTTAACACATGTCCTGTTATGAAATGTTATTCAGCAGATTTGTGTTAATATATACCCAGTTCAGCCCCACTCACATATATATTAACTTTTAATCTGCAACACATAGCAAAATGAAAGTGTATGTAGAAACACAGCGCGGCCCAAAAGCCTGAGACATTCTTTGTCAAGAGAATACATCGTTTCATTTTATTTTACAAATTATATTATCAGCGTTACAATTTGAGTGTACGGTTAAACTGGAAAATTAACATGAATTTGAATGCAGAATCTTAATTATATCTTTATTGTATTTAATATCTTTTCTTTGTGTTACATTTATATCTACATTCCCAGGTTGTATGGTCTGAAACTTTTGGACCCCACGCTGTTATGAAGCAGATTTGGTCCCAACACGGTGTAATGTGTTTGCACTTATACATTAAGTCTTTTTATTATTATTTTGAAGACAGAATTGGATAGGAAAAGTGGTTATGTTATTTTGGTTATGTGTCAAGTAGTCTCTAAACTCATTCATCGTAGGCTTTTGTGTTGGCAAAGACAACAGTAGAGGCAGCGAGTTTTACAATCACATTTTCCTCAGAAAATCAAGTTATTTTTTGCAATTCCGTTGAAAACTTTTTATGCGTTTTGGCCGTTCATTTACACGACAACAGCGTTTTAAGGGGCTAAAAACACAAACTTTTGAAAAAGGGTTTCAAAGTAAACTACAAAAACGTGAATCTGTGAAAACGCTGACGTCATGCGCATGCACATGTTCAGTCTATAGTGTTTCTTTACGAAGTGACATCGCCACCTACTGGCCTGGCATGAATAATACAGCGCTTTTAGTCGTTTTTGATCGGGGATCACTTTGACAACGTTGTCGTCTTTACGCGAAAAATGCAAAGCAAAAATGTTTCCATTTATAGTACATCGTTGTTGTTTAAACGAACCTAAATGTATTTCTGCATGTGTTTACCATTCCCCTCATGCCATACCGCAGATCAGTCAGGCTTCGTGACTTAGTGTGGCTGTAGAATTCAAGGCCTCGCTGCAGATTCATGGGATGTTTCAACTGTGTGTGTGTGTGTGTGCGTGTGTGTGTGTATAAATATATATATGTGGCTCTTTCTGCACAGTAATGTACGTCTTCATTAACCTCATATGACCCAATAAAGACTTGGAATTAGTGGCCTGGGCTCTCTCTCTGTGTGCATAAATGGAAATTATACGTGAATGTTTTATTGGAGCCATTCACCACACTGTGACCTAGTTTCTGTCACTGGCAGTCATCACACAGCTGGCGTTTGCCTCCGTTTTCTTCACCGTGACAGCACTGAGAATGGATTAAAGTAGAAAGAGTGTGGGGTCATTTCAGGACTCAAGGGGCATCTAAAACCTTTCCATCTTATCTTGATGTTGGATTTAGCATTTCATTAAAGACTGTTTGCATAGCTAATTTCTGCCGGACAACTTCAAAACGGCAATGCTTATCTCAGATCGCATGGATTTAATACTCAACTCAGTGTATTGGATTTCCCCTTCGACAATACAGCAGTGATGCTATAGTTAACCTGGTAAACCCTAGTTGCATAACCTGAGAGTGGTGCAGTGGTGCGTCTGCCAATACAAACATGTTCTGCCCTCTGCTGGGCTCAGAGCTACACTGCAGTGGTCCAGCTCGTTTCTGATATAAGGCACTTTTAACACGTTTACCACTTTTCATTGGTAATTGACAAATCAGCCAAGCTAGTACGCTATGAGTGGTTAAAGAATAAGAAGCATTTAATTTTACAATCAATAGCTTTGTTAATTTACTGTACCAGTATATGTCACATAATTTAAAAGACAATAATTGTCGTATTTACAAACTTAAAGGTGCAGTTAGCGATTTCTGTTGAAAGTGGATCGAGCTGAGCGGCACAGCACACTTGTAGCCAATCAGCAGTAGGGGAGTGTCCATTCATGATGGGGGAGGAGACAGAGCCAATCAGCAGTAGGGGAGTGTCCATTCATGATGGGGGAGGAGACAGAGCCAATCAGCAGTAGGGGGCGTGTCCACTCATGATGGGGGAGGAGAGAAAGTGAGCCAATCAGCAATAGGGGGCGTGTCCACTCATGATGGGGGAGGAGAGAGAGCGAGCCAATCAGCAGTAGGGGGACGTGTCCACTCATGATGGGGGGGGGAGAGAGAGTGAGCCAATCAGCAGTAGGGGGCGTGTTCACTCATGATGAGGGGGAGACAGAGCCAATCAGCAGTAGGGGGCGTGTCCACTCATGATGGGGGAGGAGAGAGAGTGAGCCAATCAGCAGTAGGGGGCGTGTCCACTCATGATGGGGAGGAGAGAGAGTGAGCCAATCAGCAGTAGGGGCGTGTTCACTCATGATGGGGAGAAGAGAGAGTGAGCCAATCAGCAGTAGGGGCGTGTCCCCTCATGATGGGGAGGAGAGAGAGTGAGCCAATCAGCAGTAGGGGCGTGTCCACTCATGATGGGGAGGAGAGAGAGTGAGCCAATCAGCAGTAGGGGGCGTGTCACCTCATGATGGGGAGGAGAGAGAGTGAGCCAATCAGTAGTAGGGGGCGTGTCCACTCATGATGGGGAGGAGAGAGAGTGAGCCAATCAGCAGTAGGGGCGTGTTCACTCATGATGGGGAGGAGAGAGAGTGAGCCAATCAGCAGTAGGGGCGTGTCCCCTCATGATGGGGGAGGAGAGAGAGTGAGCCAATCAGCAGTAGGGGCGTGTCCACTCATGATGGGGGAGGAGACAGAGCCAATCAGCAGTAGGGGGCGTGCCCCCTCATGATGGGGGAGGAGAGAGAGTGAGCCAATCAGCAGTAGGGGCGTGTCCACTCATGATGGGGGAGGAGAGAGAGTGAGCCAATCAGCAGTAGGGGGCGTGTCCACTCATGATGGGGGAGGAGAGAGAGTGAGCCAATCAGCAGTAGGGGCGTGTCCCCTCATGATGGGGGAGGAGAGAGAGTGAGCCAATCAGCAGTAGGGGCGTGTCCACTCATGATGGGGGAGGAGAGAGAGTGAGCCAATCAGCAGTTGGGGCGTGTCCACTCATGATGGGGGAGGAGAGAGAGTGAGCCAATCAGCAGTAGGGGGCGTGTCCACTCATGATGGGGGAGGAGAGAGAGTGAGCCAATCAGCAGTAGGGGCATGTCCCCTCATGATGGGGGAGGAGAGAGAGTGAGCCAATCAGCAGTAGGGACGTGTCCACTCATGATGGGGGAGGAGACAGAGCCAATCAGCAGTAGGGGCGTGTCCACTCATGATGGGGGAGGAGAGAGAGTGAGATGTTACATAATTTGTTTGTAAAAAGTGTTGCACATTTTATTGGTGCAGAGACTGCAGAGAATATATATAGTTTGTAAAACGTTTGAAAATGAAGCACCACTATCAGGCAGTGATTAAGTGTGTCCCCCTGAGTAAACAATAAATCTTAAATCACTTGCGGTCTTCAAGCCCACTTTGGCCAAGCTCCGGAAATACGTCATATAAGTAGGTCAAGTGCAAAAACCGCAAGTGTGGGTATTTGGACAGGCCCGGTGTTTCTCAGAAATCGCTTACTGCACCTTTAAGTGCATTCAGTATTTCTTTAGCTAATGTTAGCATCCCTGTTTTTCATGCAAATTTAGGTGTTAGACGCTGCACTGCCATCTATTGACGAGGATCAGCATGATAGTATCTAAGCTTTATGTAAATTACACAGATACTAATGAGTTTTAGAGAGTGGTCAACACAATAATTAATTCCATTTCCTGTCCAAAAAAGAAGCAACTTAGCATCATTATCATCAAATCTTTCCACATTGTGTGTTCTGATGGCAAATATCAATCTTCACATCACCGAAACGGCGAAGAAAAAATGTCCCGCCTAAAGAACAAATGTGGGCGGGGCTTGATTTTGTCTGTGGGGAATTGATTGGATGGTTGTGGTTTGCTATTGGTGGATCTCATGTGAGTGACAGGCTATAGCCCCGCCCTCGTCATCAGAGAAGAGAAGAGATGCTGCAAGAGTTATTCTGATTCAAGATTACCAGGAACATGAATTAAAAAAATAATGATGTGCACCTTATTATATAGATCATATATAATAAATACTACATTATTCCATGAAAAAAAAAAAATTAGGAAAAACCTCCATACTTGTTTTCATCCAAAATATAACAAAGGTTATAAGTGAGATTGTGTGTGTGTGTGTTCAGGATGGGACTCTCAGGAGAAGCGGCTCTTTCGGTAAGCTCAGGGAAGTCCTGCGCAGAAGCAGTGAGATGCTGGTGAAGAAGATCCAGGGAACGATGCCACCAGAACCTCGCAACTCAAAGTGAGACACACTAACACAGTGATCAATCAATGTTATATTGTACCGGTGATGATTTTTAAACCCATACTTTACTGCCTGATTCCTATGAAGGGTTATTATGTAAATGCAATGACTGAGTTATTTTTCTTCCCACACAGTATGAAGAGAGCCGCGTCCCTCGGCTACCTGAACAGTAATGGAGATGAAGACGACTCTTTTCAGGTGAGATGATTTAGGGAGGATCCCCGGTAACATAAAATATGATCTAAGAATGGTTAGCTAACGTGAGTTATGAAAACGTTATTTCTGAATGTTCACTGAACGTTCAAAACATCTGATTTTTAATGTTAAAAAAAAAAAATTATTGGTTATGCAAACGTTAAAGTTACACTATGTAATTTTTTTTGACTGTACTAAAGCACATAAATACAGTAATATGTTTGCAGAGGTTTAGGAACCATGAATGAACATACTTGTTTCTCTGAAAAACAATACTACAGCCAGTTATTCTACTTTGAAATGTGCGTTTTTTCTGTGACCCCGTCCACTGCCCAATAGTATTTCGACACCCTGGGTTGTCAGTTGGTCAAACACACAGCGTATTGCAGCCAAGGAAGCCAGTAAAAAAACTAAGTCAGAGATCGCAGATTCTACGCTTAAATACGGCAAACGTGGATAAATCAACTCATCAACTTCCAGTGTAAGACTTTGTGGCCTTCCGTTGTCAATTGCACTCCTGTTGCGTGTCCTAAATCTGGCAACCCTGTGAGCGTCGAGTCTAAGGAGGGATTGGATCCCTCTCCAATATTGCGTATTTTGACTGCAGTACCCATTTCAACCACTAGCTGTCGATATTACACACTGCACCTTTAAGGAAACATTCCATTGTATCATTCTTCGAACATTATGGGAACGTTACTTTTGAATGTTCTCTGAACGTTCTGAAACAAGTAGTAACATTTAAAAAACATTACTAAAACATTTCAGAAAAAAATTGCTTAAGGAACGTTGTATAAATAACGTTTTGTGATAACGTTTTGAAAACATTATTAAAGACCAGATAACGTTGAACGAATGTTTTATTAACGTTACTGGAAGAACGTTTGTTCAGAACCTTGAGGGAATCTTACCAGAAAGTTAGCTTAAGTTCTGGGAACGTTCCCTGTTAGCTAAGTTGACAGCACAATCTCATGGAAATTCGTAACTATTTTTAATTTTGGTGGCTAATTCGTTGGAATTCATACAATCTGCATATACGCCCCAGTGACGGGTATGCTTAGGGGTGGACCTTCATGTTAACTTTTTTGCTAATATTTTTAGGGCTGTGAAATGATTAATCGCGATTAATTGCATCCAAAATAAAAGTTTGTGTTCACATAATATATGTGTGTGTACTGTGCATAATTATTTTGTATATATAAATAGACACACATGCATTTGTATGCATTTGTATATTTATATATACAAAATAATTATGCACAGTACACACACATATATTATGTGAACACAAACTTTTATTTTGGATGTGATTAATCGTTTCACAGCCCTCATTTTTGTATGATTCACAATGTACGAATTCATATGAAATGGCCAGTTCGTAACACAGCTGAAGGTTGCAGTGAGATCAGGTTGGGTTGACGCGTTAGATGAATGAAGTCATGTTGATTTGTTGGTTGTCCTTCACAGGGTTCGGGGGCCGTGAGGACTCTGAGAAACAGCAGACCTCTGAGCTCAAGCACAGTGGAGCTCTACAAAAGCACAGACTAATGAAAAATACATGTGTGTTCTGGCTCATTTATCACTAGACTCTTGAGATTTGTGTATGTTGGAAGCTTTGGTTCATGTGCTTTTAATCATGAATGTTTTTAGCATTCTCTCACACACTCATATAAATCACGCATGTTTCACTTTCTTCAAGGAATAGTGCATCCTTAAATGAAAACTCGTCATGTACTCACTCTCATGTGGACCACAAGTTGATCTATGTTCACACAGCTCTTTTCTGTACAGTGTAAGTGAATGGAGATGGGTGCTGCCAAACTCTAAAACAACAACAAAAACTCCATTAAAGTAGCCAATAAAACTTGAGCACTAAAGTCATGCCGTACAGACCAAAATGCATGTCTTCCCCGAGGGTGAAGAAGTTCATTGATAATCTTTCCCTCTGCAGTAGCCTGTGTGGAATAAGACTTGTACACAATATTGTACGCGTCATATGCACTACTTTTATGGTGCCTTTTTGCATCGTGACAATGAAATTAAATAAACAGTGCTTTAAATTTTACAGGAAGATCTATCTAGTGTAGTATTCAGGTACAAAATACTATAGAAATTTGAATAATCAAATGTAAAAATAAAACACTGCATAGTCAGTATGAATTAAATATAGAATGATTTTTGTTAAAGAATGGTTTTGTATTTCGCAATTCTTACTTTTTTCTCACAATTGCGAATTTATTAGAATTTTCTCACAATTCTAAAGCAAAAATTCATAATTGTGAGATATAAAGTCGCAATTACAAGATTACAAAATTGTGAGCTTTTTCTAAGATACAATCTCACAATTTAATCTTGCAAATCTTTTTCTCAGAATTGTGAGATAAAAAATTGCAAAATCAAAATTGTGAGATTTTGAAACCAGCATTTCTGAGAGAAAGTCAGCTCACATTTCGGACTTTTTTCTCACAATTGCGAATTTATATCACAATTCAAACTTTTTTTTCTCACAGTTATGAATTTAAATCTCACACTTCTGACTTTTTCACACAGTTGCGAAATTTTATTACAATTCTGACTTTTTCCTTGCAATTAGGAGTTCATATCTCACAATTCAGATTTATATCACAATTGTGACTTTTCTCTCGCAATTGCGAGTTTCTAACACAATTCTGACATTTTTCTACCAATTGCAAGTTTGTGTCTCAGAATTTTTACTTTTTTCTTGCAATTACGAGTTTATATCTTGGAATTCAGACATTATTCTTGCAATTTTGAGTTTATATCACAATTCTGACTTTTTCTCACAATTACAAGTTTACATCACAGTACCAAGTTTTTTGCAATTATTAGTTTATATCTCGCAATTTTAACTTTTTTCTCGGAATTGCGACTATATATTTCACAAATTTTACTTTTTTTAACTGCCTAAATATTACTTGCAAAACAATATTTTACGTTGAAAACACTGGAGTGTGATGGCTGCTGTATGGGAGGCTTTGTCTGTACAGATTTGAATTATGTAATGAGTGATTTTAACCCTAGTGGGAAAGACCAGAAATCCACCTGGCTTATTCTCTCAGGTATTTAATATCCTTTGACACATATTTAGCAGTGAAATTCGACCTCCCGTGACAAAGAAACCCAGTGCACGGGCATTGTTCAGACAGAGCTCCGGAGAGGTGTTGTGTTCCTCCTGACCTGATTCAGTAGTCATGCACATCAATCATTTTACTTCAGTCATTATGTTATGAATATGTCCTAATTTATAGGCAGTACCCCTGAGTCTGTAACTGCCTGTGTAACGTATCGTTTGTTTACTCTGTGCAAGTTTTATAAACAACCACCTTGTCATTTTTTTCAAATTGAAAGCGCAAATTAAAATCTTGAATATATATGGAATCTGTATATATGGAATTTGAATATATGGATCTTACTTTTATTGGTTTGTTATTTGCACTACAAAACCATGTCCGAGCTTTACAGCCCACATGTGTTACTCAACTGCCAGTTTTATTGTTGAAGAGTACTTGGTTATTTCCAATCATTTCATGCTTCAGTGTCCATGAACTTCTCGATGTGATTTGTTTTTGCATAAACATCTAAATATGATTTGAGAGTCACTTGCTGGGCAAAATGTAGATGCTTCGACTGTCTGATTTGGCTTGATTGAAATAAAGAATTTCAATAAAATCATACAATGAGCATTTCTTTTTGCTATGTCAATGCTTGTTTTGCTCAAAACATTGAACATATCCTTGTTACATCTGACTTTTAGCAAGATAATATTAAGTTATAACAATGAAACTGTGTCAATAAATGGGAAAACAAAGTAACTTGCATTACTCATTTGAAAAGAAAACTCAGATATTTTCTTGTAAATATAAAAGTAATACTTCACTAGGAAAAAAAGTAATCCGATTACATGTAACTCGTGTAATAATTGTAACTCGCGTTACTCCAAACATTACCCCAACACTTCTAGCCTGCTTGATCTTCCATTTACCACAACTGATGTGTGAGTTGATAATATGTGAATAAAAGATTAAATTCAATCTGTTCCTCAAATAAAGTGATCGAGTCTCTCCAGAAAATTTGGACTAAACCGCTCAATTCATATGGATTACGTTTACGATCTGTTTATGATCTTTGAGGCGTCAAAGTGGTAGTTGCGTAGCTGTCAACACAGGGACAGAAATCGCTCAGATTTCATTAAAATATCTTCATTTGTGTTCTGAAGATGAACAGAAGTCTTACGGGTTTGGAACGACATGATCGGGTGAGTAATTAATGACAGTTCATTTTTGGGTGAACTATCCCTTTAATTAGTAGGGCCACTGGTAGAGAGCGTTTGAGCTGTTTATGATCACTACGATAGTGGTTTTCTTTTTATAGAACATTGACTGCAAAATAGGTATTTTATTGATCAATTTGGGATGTGGTCAAAGGCCTATTTTTCATTGGGCTAGTTTAAAATGGTGTTTGCAAACATGAGAGCAGCGCACGGTTGGACACTCCTCCGCGCATGCGCAGTGAGACGCTCTGCAATCCCCAGCGCTTAAGCTGTCGTGCGCTTGTTGTTGTGTCTGCTGGGTAAGTAGGTCATTCTTTATTATCGTTATAATACGTTGCGTTAAATATTAGATTACAACATAGACCATCGGTTTGATGTATCGGAAGTGTTTGACGTGTGTGATATTTGCGCCGGGCGTCATTGTTTTTAAAATAATGTATATTTCCGCCTACTGGGCAAGCTGGGTGCTAAATATCAATAATTATAAAGGACATTCAACAAGTGTATGCGTGCAAACCCGTTTTTCCCAGTTTGTCGTCCTTCTGAAATCACGCGCTGTTGCACATCCCAGTGTCATTTACTCGACAATCGTTTCACATCACTTGTGTTTTTGAAACTTAGCACCGCCGTTTGTTTATTTCGTATTTATGCTTTCTGTTCTCATGATTGCTGATTAAAACATGATTTGTAATCCACCAAGTCACCCGTGTGGGTGCAGTGAAATATATGTCAAATCTTTAGGGAGCTGAACAGCCACACTGGTGTATTATGGGGTCAAAACAAGAGGAACCCATAGTTGGCACTTCCTAGTGTGCTATCAGTAATTAAGACAGATCATGCACACACTTCATGATATGGTAGGGACAATGGCAATTTTATTTATATAATATAGCACTATTTACTACAACCAGAGTTCACCAATGTGCTTTACAACAAAATGACTAAAAAACACCAATAACACATGGATAAAAATAGAAAGCAGTAAAGCATAACATAACATAACATAACATAACATAACATAGTGCGTCAGCAATGACAGCTTAACAGTAATGGAAAGGGAAAAACGTATAATATGTATGTAGGCCTGTGTGTGTGTGTGTGTGTATATATATATGTCTATACACCAAGTCAAGAGCAAGTTAACACTGGCAGATTGATGATTTAATATTGAAAACCAATATGCCTCGCTTTATATGAGAGAATCTGTTAAATGACTGAGTTTGTTTTCTGTCTTTAGAGCTTCCCGATTCGCAGTCGCTCGCTGTGCCATTTTGGACAATGGCTCTGATCTCTATTGAGGATCTTGACGGACTGGATGATGAGCAGGTGGATGATGACATCACAGACAGCTCTGAACCAATGGCTGACGAGGAGCAGGACCGAATGTACGCCCACTGGCAGGCCGTAGGAAGGACACATCACGTGACTGTTCCCAGAGGTACGACACACTGTCCCACTGCCCGCCGGACTGATCTGAGACCAGTTTCCTTCTGTCAGATCATGAGAGAATCTAATCTGGTTTTTGTATAGAGATGAGAGGACCCATTGAGGAGATGACGAGGAGGAACGAGACCTCCGAACGAGAGCAAGTGCCTTTCGTGACCGTCTCCAGACACGAGAAGGTAAAAGCGCTCAGCACTGCTTCTCCAAACATGGGACAAAACATGTCCCACCACTGGAGGTTAGGAGAGTAGCAACATTTACACTTTGAAAGGAATCAGAGATGATCTCTAGAATGTTTTAACACAACTGTAATTTAATTTTTTTCTGAATTTTATCAGAATTATGACATTAAAGGCCCGTTCACACCAAGGACGATAACTATAATAATAACAAAAAAGATATAGCTCTAAAAATCTTTCTAAATATAATTTGTTTTCCAGATGATGAATGATAAAAACATGGACAGCCAATCAGAGTCCATCCTGCTTTAAAGAGCTCGAGCATTTAAAGCTGCAGCGACAACGGTCAGGATGCTAATATAGTTATCATCATAGTTATCGCTGTGCTCTGAAACCGACGCTCAATAAAAACAGAAATATAAGCCTCATTAAAAGAAACATTACTGCTGTGTTCTGGCACAAAGAAGAGGTTATTTTGATAAATACATGTGTGATGACAGAATAAATCAGTTTTCAGCCATCTTGGATTCTTAAATCTTGTTCAGATATTTATAATCATCAGTATTTGACATGGAAGTGCATCTGAAAATGCTGATATATTCACTAAAATGTAAATAAATATGTTTAACAGAATAATCCAAAATAATTTCTTAATACAAAAGTTTGGGGTCAGTATGATTTGTTTGGTAAAGGTTTCATTTGTTAACATTAGTTAACTATATTAGTTCTAGAGCATTTATTAATCTGAGCTAATGTTAATTTCAACAGATTATCAAAATCAAAGGTTGTATCTGTTAATATTATTTAATGGAACTGAGATAACATGAACTAATGTACTGTATTTTTACAGTAGAGATTAATACACACTGTAACAGATGTATTGCTCATTGTTTATTAATGTTAGTGCATTAATGAATGTTAATTAATAGATAAACTTATTGTAAAGTATTACTGATGTTACTGAAGCAGCTCAACTGTTTTCAACACTTGTTAATAATCAGAAATGTTTCATCAAATCATCATATTAGAGTGATTTCTGAAGGATCATGTGACACTGAAGACTGGAGTAATGATGCTGAAAAATCAGCTTTGATCACAGGAATACATTAATATATATATATACACTGCTCAAAAAAATAAAGGGAACACTTTTTAATCAGAGAATAGCATCAAGTCAGTTAAACTCCTGGGATATTGATCTGGTCAGTTAAGTAACAGAGGGGGTTGGTAATCAGTTTCAGCTGCTTTAGTGTTAATGAAATTAACAGCAAGTGCACTAGATAGGCAACAGTGAGACAACCCCCAAAACAGGAATGGTTTTACAGGTGGAGGCCACTGACATTTTTTCCCTACTCATCTTTTCGGACTGTTTTTCACCAGTTTTGCATTTGGCTAGGGTCAGTGTCACTACTGGTAGCATGAGGCGATACCTGGACCCTACAGAGGTTGCGCAGGCAGTCCAGCTCCTTCAGGATGGCTCATCAATACGTGCCATTGCCAGAAGGTTTGCTGTGTCTCCCAGCACAGTCTCAAGAGCATGGAGGAGATTCCCGGAAGACAGACAGCTACTCTAGGAGAGCTGGACAGGGCCGTAGAAGGTCCTTAACCCATCAGCAGGACCGGTATCTGCTCCTTTGTGCGAGGAGGAACATGATGAGCACTGCCAGAGCCCTACAAAATGACCTCCAGCAGGCCACTGGTGTGAATGTCTCTGACCAAACAATCAGAAACAGACTTCATGAGGGTGGTCTGAGGGCCCGACGTCCTCGAGTGGGCCCTGTGCTCACTGCCCAGCACCAGGGAGCTCGATTGGCATTTCCCATTGAACACCAGAATTGGCAGGTCCGCCACTGGTGCCCTGTGGTTTTCACAAATGAGAGCAGGTTCACCCTGAGCACGTGACAGACAGGAAAGGGTCTGGAGAAGCCGTGGAGAATGTTATGCTGCCTGTAACATCGTTCAGCATGACCGGTTTGGTGGTGGGTCAGTGATGGTCTGGGAGGCATATCCATGGAGGGACGCACAGACCTCTGCAGGCTAGACAATGGCACCCTGACTGCCATTAGGTATCGGGATGAAATCCTTGGATCCATTGTCAGACCCTATGCTGGTGCAGTGGGTCCTGGGTTCCTCCTGGTGCACAACAATGCCCGGCCTCATGTGGCGAGAGCATGCAGGCAGTTCCTGGAGGATGAAGGAATGATACCATTGAAGGGCCACCACGCTCACCTGACCTACATCCAATAGAACACCTCTGGGACATTGTGTTTCGGTCCATCTGACATCACCTGGTTGCACCTCAGACTGTCCAGGAGCTCAGTGATGCGCTGGTCCAGATCTGGTGAGGAAATACCCCAGGACACCATCCGTCGTCTCAGTAGGAGCATGCCCAGACGTTGTCAGGCATGCATACAAGCACGTGGGGGCCATACAAACTACTGAGTACCATTTTGAGTTGCTGCAATGAAATTTCAGCAAAATTGACAAGCCTGCTGCATCATTTTTTCACTTAGATTTCCGGGGTGTCTTTGAATTCAATCCTCTGTAGGTTGATCATTTTCATTTCCATCAAACGATGTGGCATCCTTTCGTTCATAACACATTACCCAGTCCATATTAGTATAGATATCCAGCATGATATTTTTCCCCATTGAGATCTGATGTGTTTTCAAAGTGTTCCTTTATTTTTTTTGAGCAGTGTATATATATATATATTCAAATAGTAAACTACTTAATATTTCACAATATGACTGTTTTCACTGTATTTTGAGCAGAAGAGTATAAATGATACCGACCTCGAGCTTTTTAAGGGTAGTGTAGGCTACGGAAGTGCAAATATATAAGCTTGTTTTTCCTAGTACTCATGAATCATTGACATTTGTTTGTCCTTTAATAATAAAAAAGTGTAATTGTGTTTCTGAACTGCGATGTGTTGCAGCTCGGCGAGGTGCTGTACGAGGAGAGAGTGTATCCTCCGGGAAAATGGGCATGTGTCAGTAAAGCAGAAATGCTGTATGAGCAAAGCATCTCCAATGCATTTATGAAGCTCATGCGCTTCATCTGCAAGGAGAACTCAACAGGTGAACACACACACACTTTTTTTACATGTACACTAGGGTCGGCGTACTTTGCATGAATTTTCACGGGCAAAATCCATTAATTTTCATTAGGAATTATGGCTGCACGATATTGAAGAAATAGTTTTAAGTGTGTATTATTTTTAAATATATTTCAAAAGTGAAAATCATATAACCAATATATAGGTTTCACATTCTTTCTGGGAAAAGAAAGCATCACTACCACCTCTGAAAGTGTTTTAGCTTAGTATTACATAAAAAGTAATCTCACAAATCTTTTAACATCAGTGTAAAAAAAATGTTTAAATACCAACAACTCTTTGCTCAACTTGGTAATATATAGTTATATCAACCTGAAAACTTAACATCACGAACATCCATGGGTGGACGATTAGTTATTTTTGTTCATTTAATTCATCTTTGTTATTAAAAATCAGAACAAAGAGGCAAATTACAAACAATTGGACAATTAAAAATGAAATACACAGTGCTTTAAGTTTTTCAGGTAGGCCTACATCAGATGTGTTTAACAGTAGTATTCAAGTAAGAAACAATACAGAAATTAAATAATCAGATGTGAAACTAAAACACTGCATAGTCTTCTCATGAATTAAATATACATTGGTTCATATTAAAGCTACAAAAGTTATTCAGTCTAGAGCAGTGAGTGATTTTCTGTGTTTCTTCTGTTGTTTGACAGACAGCAGGTTTACTGTATTAGGCTGCTGTCCCTTTAAGACCTAACGCACAGGTCATACTGACACACATCCGATATCTTTCCCTACTCCACATAACAGACTGTTTACACTCGCCAAGACGTGCATTTTGATATAACTGTGTGTGTATTTGACTGTTTGAGTGCAATAAGCCTTGAAAGAGAACTGAATTCGGGTTTGCATGCCGTCTGAGAGCCGTCTTTTTCCACAGCTTATTGTGCTTAATAACTGTTTTTAACATCAAGCAAGTCACACATAAGTAACAGTCGCATGCTCAATATGTCGACCTAAAACTTTTAGTAGCCTATTCAAATCATTCAGATATCGCAAGCCGCTGGAATATGCATATCACGATATGTACATTTGCGATATTTAGATATTTCGTCCAGCTCTAGTAGGAATCCACGCAATTAGTTTGAGGGCGAAATATAATCCATATGCCGATTTCGCAACGATTTAGACAAACGGAAAGCTGCTTGCTTCATGCATCTCTACACTATTGACAATTATAGACAATGGACTTTTTTGCCCTCGCAGTTTTGACGAAATTCTGCATATATGACCGCACCTTTAGGCTGTATAATTAGTTCAATCAAAATTACTAAAGTGGACCAAAAACAGTTTGAGTCCAGATTCAGGGCAATATTTTAAAGATCTAAGTGCATGGTCTAAAGTGCACTTATGGCGTGTCCGAATCCGCTTTTGCTTGTTTAACGACAGGAAAAATGGTCTAAAAGGGTTGTTCCTATTCTCTTAATGGGTAATGGGTGTGTTTTGGGCATAACGTGCAATAAATCAATCAGAGTCTCTTCTCCCATTCCCTTTAAAAGCCAGTTGCAAGCGGAAAGACTGAACACGTCTCCAGAGCGCAAACGGATCTGCTCATGCGTGAGGTTAAAGCTGTGTGTGTGTGTGTGTGTGTGTGTGTGTGTGGTTAAAGCGAGACCATCTACAGGACAAGCCGGATTCCACCATATCTTCATGTACACAATAATAATCTTTTACATTGTAATCCTTTTATTTGTAATATTTGGCATGTTTGTGTGTTGCTGCTCTGTGTGTGTAATAAGCAGAGTGTGTGTGTGTAATAAGCAGAGTGTACGCGCGTTGTGGACCCGCCTATAGGCTCATATTACTAATGCGCTCTTTAAATAACAAAAAAAATACTGCGCCATTGACTTTAGAGCAGGTTTCAGTTGGTCAACGGCTCAGTCTATATCAGTTCCTCATAATAGCAATGCTCCAGCAATACGCCTGAACACACACCTGGTTTTCAGACCAGCAGCCCATGGGCCACAGATGAGCGCAAATGCTTTTGCTATTTAAACAATGGTGCAGGACGTGAAAATGATAACTGCGTCGGGCTGAAACTAGCAGAACACCTGCATGGCGCTTGGCGCTGCATTGCTCCGCGTGTGTGATAGGACACTCAGTGTGAATGTAAAAGTGGTTTCTTTTCAGTTCAGGTTTGGCTCAGCTGAAAGAGGTCTGAGTTTGGTTCTAATAACTCAAGTGCGATCACTCTTCTACAAAGCGCGGATGCAGTTGAATTTTTTTGGTCAAAATAATCACAATATGATTGTTTTGCCCAAACATGCAGTCCTACCTTGTTCAGCCCAGTTTGCTCAGTTGAGGCTCTCTGTCTCCAGGACGGTACCTCGGCATGTCGGTGCCTGTTGTGAATGAGGTCACGATGGCAGACGACGGCACCAGCTTTATGAAGGACGTGTTGACGGCGTACTATCTCCCTGCTGAGTTCCAGGCCAGACCGCCTCAGCCAACAGACCCGGACATCAGCATCGTCCACCGGGACACCATCCGAGTCATATCCAGGTATTTCATTTGATTTAAATATTAAATTGCATTGACACCATTATATGAGAACTGAACTGAGCTGGACGATGACATCACGGTTTTCTCCAGAGCGGATATATATATATATATATAAATGAAGTTAATGGGCCCTATTTTAACGATCTGAAACGCAAGTATCAAACGCGAAACGCAAGTAACTTTGTGGGCGGATCTCGATAAATGACTCTTGCGCCCGGCGCCAATCTAACATGTGTTGGTCTGAAGTCGCTTCATTACTCATAGGTGTGGTTTGGGCCAATCAGAGCCTCATCTCACATTCCCTTTAAGAGCAGGCGCGCTTGTTCCATGGCGGATTGCTATTATAACGGCGGATTTGCCAGGAGCGGTTCACAGCCGAGGAGACCGACGTTCTCGTCAGGGCCGTAAAACACAGAGAAGTGACATTGGGGATGGAGAAACACACCCAAATTAGCTTCGCTTAAACAGGCGTATGATAATTTGGGTAAATGTGTAAGCTAGATTTATGCCTATTTTTTCACATCTTCATGGACACAACAATAATTTCCCTCATGTGGTAATATTTTTCCTTGTAATAATGTATGGTTTTCTAAAAATGTGAACTGCTGCTTCTGTGTAGATGAGAGAAGCAAAGTGTATGTACGTTGTGCACACGCTACACTGATTATGGCCAAGCATGCGCCCTTAAAATAGCATCTGAATAACATGCGCAACGCGCCGCTGACTTTAGACGAGGTTTCTCCTGGTCAGTGGCGGAATTGTTTTCTGAAACTGCAAAATAGCACCAGGGAACGTTTGCGCTGGAACACGCCTCCTCTTTTCGCTGAACCGCCCCCGGGAGCGCAAGTTCATTCCCTAATTTACCGACGTGCGTCTGTGGAGGGAAAAGTCCGCTGTGCGCGGGTGCAAAATAGGAATGATACATGCGTTGGTGTACAAAGTCAATTGCGCTGGGTGCAAGATAGGGCCCAATAACTTTTTTACAACAGAAATGAAACATCACTGAACTTACTCAAGCTGGACTGTGACGCTATTTTCTACTGGAAACAAACTTCTAGTTGAAAGTTTCTTTGGTTCCAGGGTGTTTTACGGGACCACAACAGAGGAGACCATCTCTCGCCAGATCAGCGTCCTCTGGCAGCTTCTGGGCAACTCTGGGGACGTCCTCCAGAACCGCTACATGGTCGCCACGTACGAGAATCCCGGCGTGCCCCAGCGCAGGAACGAGATCTGGTTCATTCGCCGCGGCCCGTGAACATTTGTTAAGCCAGTAGAGACGTTTCGAGTCACTGAATGTCCTGTGTGGAGCTAGTCATAATCAAAACCCTTTTATCCTTTTGTATTGTTGTGAGTGTGATGCAGAAAACATTAGTTTCTAATCATTGAGGAAACAAAAAGATATAACAGATATAGATTCTACACGTAGATTAGCCCTGTACATAGCCTGCTGTTGATTTCAGGGTCAACGCATGGATTGCTGAGAGATATCAGTGGTGAAACTTCACCCTGGCATTATTTTTACCTTGAAGAATACAAAAAACATTCGTGCTACTTGAAGACGATTCATTACACTTCCTCTCTTTTATGCTTGATTGAAATGTTTTACACTACTTGAATTTACTTTCGTGTTCAGTTTCTGTTTGTTTGTTAAATAGTGTTTCTAGGTTTTCCATAGTGCCCTAAAATTGCATTGTGCAATAAAAGCCAATAATGGCTTTTACAGCTTCTTATTTGCGATATGTTGCTCGAAACATAGTTATTTAGTCCATTTAATAAAATATATGTATTTTCAGCTGGGTATTAAGTTTCAAGACTTATCATATATTTAAGTAGCCGTTTAAAATCTGTTGTTAGAAGACTATTGTAAAATACAAACTTTTTGTACTTTGTGTAACAGACTATCAAACCATTTACCAGACAATCAGAGCACTAAAACTTCTACGCTTTTATCTTACGAGCCAATCAGATTGTTACTTTGACATTAGTAGTGCAGTTTAAATCAGTTATTTGCTGTTATTAATAGTGTGGCATTGTGTTTTTTTACGGGTATGCTTGTTCTTGATCTCTTTTCTTAAGATGCGGTCTGCAAGTATAGTATATCTAAACACAGCTTTTCCTTCATCAAATGCATGGGACCACATGATCAGATCTAAGGTGACATGCGTGGGTTGGCTACACACAGCCATGGTTTTGGATAAATATATGTCCCTTTGCAGCAGTATTGTATCCGATTACTACAATAACGTGACTGCTTTTACTTTGTGTATTTCATTGTTGTGTTTTATGTAATGTTGTACAAACATGTGTGTAACATCAGCGCAACGTGTTTAGCATATTACTCTTTAAAGCACTGTTTCGACATTTTTACATGACTCCTTGCTTTTGTAACATTGATGGCTTAGCTTGTACTATTATGGATTTTGCCTTGTCAAAGTACTTTAAAACTTGCACTCTCCTCCTCAAGTCTGTAATAATACTGTAATAATACTGTAAAAGTTTATTTATAGAGCACTGTCTGAGCTTATTAACGGTAGCTTGCTTTACAAAGAGATACAAAGTTGAATACATTTATACCAATAAAAACAACTGATTGTGTGTGAGTTGTTGTGAAGGTGTTGGAAAAGTAAAAGACCAAACTTGTGATGAGCATGTTTAAACTATATTAACTAAACCAGTGGTTCCCAATCCTGGTCCTGGGGACCCACAGCTCTGCACATTTTATATTTCTCCTTTATCTGACACACCCAGTTCAGTTCATAGAGCTCTTTCCTAACGAGATGATGATCTGAATCAGGTGTGTTAAATGAGGGAGACATACAAACTGTGCAGAGCTGTGGGTCCCCAGGACCAGGATTGGGAACCACTGAACTAAACTATACTTTCGCCTGCAAAATGTGGCTCAATGAAGGATTTGCCATTCTAAGCCTGTATGCAGAGATTAACCAGAGAAATTTACATTTTAACGTTATGTGCTTTTAACATTTTATTACATTTTCCATAACTTTTCCATACATTGAAATCACAATTGCAACATTTCCTTTTCATTTTGTACTGTAAATACTTCAGAAATGCAACACTAAACATATACATGCTGCGTTAATGTCATGTCGTAATTACCGTACATTAGAGCTGAGTTTTCAGGTAGAGACACAGAATATAGCAAGCAAATGTACAATAGTCTTCACTTTTTAAAATAACATGTATTAATCCTTATTAATGTTACAAAAGTTATTCAGTCAAGAGCAATGAGTGATTTTCTGCAGCAGAAAAATTAGGGTGCTGTCACTTTAAGAGCTAATACATGGATCCAGTATACATGTGTGTTTGTAAATGAATACAATAAATGAAAACACATTTAATTATATGTAGTTTGAAAAAACAGTAAAAAAAAATAATACATTTATAAATAAAACAATAAGCAGAGGAAAGCTAAACCTTAGGAAAACTGAACCTTATCGATACGATCATTACAAAAATTGTAATGTTCATGTTTTCAAAATTCTCATGTTGTTTCAAGAATCTATCACATTTTTTTACTGGTTAAACCAAAAAGATTTGAGAAATGAGTCTACATTAAGAGTAGAAAACTCTTGTTTATGGGTAAAAAATTGACCAAAAAATTAAATAAATAAATTCAACATATGTGGATTATATAGGATATATTTGGAAGTGTCAGTACAGTAGCAAATAATATCATTTAAATGAAAAATATTGGGCAAAAAATAAGGGGTTTAAATATAGGAGTATAAGTTAGTCCAAAACTTCTGAATAAATTCACAAGAAAAGTATTATGTATTAATGTAACTAAATGTATCAATGTTTCATCCTATTGAGCACAAGGGCCTAAAACGAACTTTTTGCCACACCTGTCAATGGCCCGTGACAACCATGAAACAGACAGTTATGACACCAAAAGTTTAGATACCAGTAAAAATTCACAATTCTCTCCTCCAATTTTAATACCACAGCTAGAACTATCCTAACTAATATACAGTCGTGCTCAGAATGAATCATACCCCTGGTAAATATGATCAAAAATGGCTGTAAAAAATAAATCTGCATCGTTTATCCTTTTGATCTTTCATTCAAAAAATTGGCAAAAATCGAACCTTTCATTGAAGTAAAAGAATTGAAAGTGGGGGGTAAATCACATTATGAAATAAATGTTTTTCTCCAAAACACGCTGGCCATAATTATTGGCACCCCTAGAATTTTTTTTACGAGTAAAATATCTCTGAAGTATATTCCCATTAATATTTACCTTTTTTTTAGCACACCAGGGTGACTAAACATGAGATTGTCCAGCTATGACTTCTTGTTTCACAGGAGTTTAAATATGAGGAAACACAAAGGCCAAATTCACTTAATCATCCATCACAATGAGTAAAACCAAAGAATATAGTTCTGATGCACAGCAAAAGATTGTTGAGCTTCACAAAATAGAAAGAGCTGTAAGACAATAGCTAAAGAATTGAAAATCCCCATTTTGACCATCAGGGCAATAATTTAGAAGTCATAATCAACTAAAGATGTTACGAATCTGCCAGGAAGAGGACGTGTGTCTATATTGTATTAATGGACGGTGAGGAGGAGAGTTTGAGTGGCCAAAGACTCTTCAATAATCACAGATGGAGAATTGCAGGGATTAGTTGAGTCTTGGGGGTCAGAAAGCCTATTAAAAACAAAAAAATCAAACAACCCCTACATCCCCACATGTTGTTTGGGAGGGTTTCAAGAAAAATGCTCCTCACTCCTCCAAAAACAAACTCCAGCATATTCAGTGGTCAGACACGACTGGATCTTCAAACGGCCCAGGGATCTGTGGTCAGATGAAACTAAAAAAAGAGCTTTTTGGCAGCAAACACACTAGATGGGTTTGGAGCACACAAGGATAAAAAGTACCCCATGCCTACGGTTAAATATACCGTTGGATCTTTAATGTTGTGGGCCTATTTATCTGCTGGAGGTCCTGGACTTCTTATTCAGATACATGGCATCGTGGATTCTATCAAATATCAACAGATAAACAATCAAAACCTGACGCCTTCTGCTAGAAATCTTATAATGGGCCGTGGTTGGATCTTCCATCAGGACAACCATCCAAAACAAACATCAAAATCAACACAAAAATGTGTTAGGGAGCACAAAATGAAGCTTCTGCCATGACCGTCCCAGTTCCCTGACCTGGGGCCTCATTTATAAAACTGTGTGTAGGAACCTTACTAAAAGTGTACGTGCGCCCGAAAGCCAAAAATGGCGTACGCAAAAAAATATTCAGACTTATAAAAGCGTGCGTACGCCAGAACCTGCGCAGAATTCACTTTATAAATCCCCAGTCAGCGGAAGATTGTGCGTACATGCGTCTCCACCCCGAAATAACCATATATGGAGCTTACAACGCCTAGTTTTACTATGCAGATCCTCATCTACATATCATTTGCATATGATTATTCATCCACGTGATAACTTAAACGTTATCACGTGGATGAATAATCATATGCAAATGATATAAACGGTACAAGAAACATTACATTAATACAAATCAAGTAGTTGTCTATCCTTGCCTTGTTTTTGAATAGCCTACATAAATCAAATAGTATAAAATACATTTCAGAGAAAGTTTTTCTCAATCTTTTCCAATTGCCGAATTGTATTTTTAATTGATTTATATTTTTAATGTAAACAGATAGGCCTTGGGCATTATTTGCACGAAACTATTTTCTCAGACAATCTGGTATTATCATGATAAGCAATTATCTCTGTGGTTAAAACATTAAAGCACGCCACAGGAAAAGTGTTCAAAAACAATCGCATCCACAACAAATATTTCTAATGATTGAATTGAAAAAAATGTTGTAACTTCAGTAATGATTTCATGTTTAAGTGTTTAACTCCATTAATTTGAATGCCATATTTAATATAAATGTTTATATATCAGAAGTATTTTATTTATTTAAACTGTTATTTGCGTCAGTTTCACTAAACGGCTCAACACGCTCGCTGCCGCGGACATTTAAGAAGGAATGGATATTTGCTTCAAGTGACAGGCTTGGTGATTGAAATTGTATTTGTATAATCTTTCTGTATATGTTTAATTTTCTTTAGATTTTCTGTATAAAAGTGACCAAAAATACATTTAACTCCAGATCACCATCGGTGTCGCCAAACTGCTCCATCTCCAAAACGTTCGTACGCATGGGTCAGAGTTTGCGTGCAGGTGCGCAAATTTTCCCGTCAAGTTTTTCTTTATAAATCCCTCCTTTTGCGCAGGAACTGGCGTACGCATGTTTTCAGCCCCGTTTTGTGCGTACGCAAGCTTTATAAATGAGGCCCCTGATGAGTGGAGTGAACTGAAGAGAAGAAGCACCAACATGGATCTGGGAATCTGGAGGATCTGGAGAGATTCCCTATGGAGGAATGGTCTCTGATCTCTTGTCAGGTGTTCTCCAAACTCATCCGGCATTATAGAAGAAAACTCAGAGCAGTTATCTTGGCAAAAGGAGATTTCAAAAAGGTATTTAATAAAAGGGTATCAATAATTGTGGCCAACGTGTTTTGGAGAAAAAAAATTATTTCATAATGTGATTTCCCCCCCACTTTCAATTCTTTTACTTCAATGAAAGGTTCGATTTTTGCCAGTTTTTTGAATGAAAGATCAAAAGGATAAACGATGCAGATTTATTTTTAACAGCCATTTTTGATCATATTTACCATGGGTATGATTAATTCTGAGCACGACTGTATGTAAATGTAAAATGAAACAGCATAGTCTTCATTTTATCAAACAACATAGATTAATCCTTATTAAAGTTACAAAAGTGATTCAGTCAAGAAACATTAGTGATTTCCTGCAGCGGCCTAATATAGCCTAATTAGGCTGCTGTCACTTTAAGAGCGAATGCACGGATCCAATATACACATGCATTGTCTTTCTCTACTGTTTACATTCACTTAAGCCATAACCGACTATATTTAGGAGGATGCTCAGCGAGATGGCTTTTTAAAAAACATAATTTAGTGTGAATTTTTCCATTAAAGCGCAAGAAGACGTGAAAGAGCTCAATTCAGTATTCCCGTGCTGTCTGAGACGCGGCGAGTAACGAATTGAGTTCCCTTTTGCGTCTTCTTGCACTTTAATATTTAAATTGGCAAGGTGTAAACTTTCTCTTCACGTTTCTTCAGGTTCATGTTCTCTCAACATTGCATTGTTAGAATTCATAAAAACGGTTCGGACCAACTGGCGATTGACACCGTTTTTATATAGGCTACTCGCCGACGCCGATTTTTGGCATTTGGTGAGCGGCGTACAGGTTTTAACATGTTTAGATAATGTCAAACTTACAGGGCATATTTTTGTGCAAGATTTTAAAGTGGACTTCCTTGTTGGGAAGGGAAGTCTTGTTTGGGAATCATCAACAACCATGCTTTCTCCAAATCTATTTTGTTAATATTGTTCGTTCAGAGAGTGCACGTGACATCACCGAGAGCTGCGCGTACACGTGAGGTCTGAGAGTGCACGTCAACTGCTGCCATTGGAAACCACAGTTGGAAACCAATGAATGGATTTGCCAATAGATGGCAGTCATGGTGAAGAAGAACAAATTATATTTCAGACCAGCTGCAATCCTTTTTAAACAACTGCACTTATGCGGCTATTTTAAGTCATGCTGAATATAAGATAAACCAAACGAGATCCTTTGAACCGAGTGAAACTAACTTCCCATCAGTGGTGTGTTTACTGGTTTCCACTTACCTTGCTCGAGCCCGGGTAAAGCCCACCCACCTTCCCTTCCCATCCACTCCCACTGGAGAGAGAAACACGACTCCTGTTCTCTCACACAAACCCCCAGCAGCAGCACTGGCTCCAGCATACGGTCAGAGGGGCTCTTTGTCTCCATTTCCAGGAGGTTTCTGCTCAATTCAGCATGGAGCTCTTGACACATCCAGCCAAACCCGCAACAGCTCCAAACTGAAGAGCGAAACTCCCGAAAGACTCGCCGCGAGGAATAACTGGATTTTAGCCTTTAAAACAACAACTCACAACCGCAGAATTTCCACACACAAACACCTTTGAGCCTTTAATTCACACTCGTCGCGTTCATCGACTTCTTCAACCATGGGTTTATGGACGAGAAGACGCGAGCGCAAACTCACACACGCCGAGGCTGTTTTCCTGGCGCTTACTCTGATCGGTGAAGGTAAGAAACAAAAGTATCCATCTCTCCATCAGCGTTTCCTCGCTTTCCCGTTTCTTACACAGGTCAACGTGTTTGAAGAAACTTCTTTTCCCGAATGTTTAAAAAGTTATTAGACGTAGATGTGCGTGAAACTATCAGCCAACGCGAAGTTGAGTTGCGTTCAGACTTGGATCTGGATTTAATCTGGATGACTTTCCAGTCATTGTGTTTGCGAATGCAAATATTTCAAAGCTCAGAAAAAATGTTTCAATGTATCCACTGAACTAAATAATACCGATGCATGTAGATGAATGAACCTTCTTTCCCAGAAGCTCAAGTACAGTAAGGGCTCAAGAGGCCTGTAAAAGAACATTAGCATAATAGTCTGTAAAAGGAGACCAAGAAAGGAGAAATGGGTCTTGTCCTATTATCTGTACTAGATATGCATACTTGTAGTCGGCTAAGTGAACCTCATGAATCACGCCTATCAACATGAGCTGAATATCAATTGCATCCACTTGGACTTCTTGAATTTTAATTAGACTTTGCTTCAGTAAAGTGCGAAATGCACAGCATGAAGAATTAAATGACATTCCAGCGAAAAACAAGAAAAAAAAAAGAGTTGAAGTACAATGTCTGTATGTGTGAGATGTTAACTTTTCCTTGACTCTGCAACAGGAGAGAACAATCCCATCTGTGTGGCCTGGAATGAAATATGCATGGCTGGAGCGTGTAGTTTATCTTGAGGGAGTTTAGGGGAGGTGTAAGATGTTAGTCCTGAAGCTTCTCTTCTGGGGACCTTAAAAAGCGGCACATGCTGTCCTGTGGAGTGACCCATCGCGGAAACAGAGGTTTCTGTTTTTTATCTCTTGATTAATTGAACCCGTGAGACGTGGCCACAGGAGTGTTCGTGGAAAAAACAAGAGGAAATGCTTGCATGTTCAAAGGATTTCTTCTGGAGATCCTATCATAATCAATTCCAGTTCAAGTTCTTACTGGATAAACGAAAAGTTCTACTGAATTTGGTGCTCTTTCTTCAATTGCATATGGCACGGGTATATTCAATTAAAGTTTCCAAGAGATCCGGTTTCTCATATTTCCTTCCCAGCGGAAGTCCGGACAATACTTTTTTGGAACTGTTACACGTTTCAATCGGGGCAGCCCTAGTACTTTGTATAAGAAAATATCTTAAACATTGAAAATAGTCTTCAAAGATTATAATCTTGGGCGCTGAGAGCCAAAGCAGTGATGTCTATACATTTTTACCAATATTTACCACAATAAATATTGGATTTCTCCCAACTGGGAATGAATATAAAAACGTTTGTTTTTATTTTTTGCATTTTTTTTTTACATTTACACCTAAGTCTATGGCACATAGAAGGCCTTGTGACTGAGAAAACATACTGGAGGTGCTGGTTTACCTCTTAAGAAAAGTATGAACCATTTTAATATTTTGCACAAAGTAATAAACTACTAAAAACAAACAACGTACTTAATCTGATAAGCAAAACTCTCATCATGAGGACAAAACCAAGTTAACTCGTAATTTCAAAGGTTTTTGTCTTCTCTTGCCATCTCTAAATAATTTTCCAAATTATACTTTTTTTTTATTATGAAATGCTCAGAATATGCTGTTTAATAACGCTAAATGTGTGGAAAACAAATGTCTAAATGCGCCACATGTTAACTTGTCTCAAACCTAGTTTAGTTAAACGGCCGGAGTGTATTTGCTGCATTCTCGTTTTTTTGCTGCAAAAGGGTTAGGGTTAAGGTTAATATCTATTCTGCTGCTCGCCGTGTTTGTGCTAGTGTTGATAAAATAACCGCATCGTCTGCAGCTCTTAATGCCGCTCTTTAGCGAAAATGAGTATCAAAATAAAAGTCCTTGTTGAAACCGAAGTTTAAAGTCCAGCACAGGGAGAGAGAAGCAGCGCTCACTGTGGAAAGGGCTTGAATGAAGCGCATTTGGCTCCAGATAAACATATTTGAGGACCTAGCTCTGAGAGATCGACCCTGAGCACTTTAAACTGTAGAAACGGTAAAGTGCCGCAATTATGTCCAGTGGTCCGGATGAAACCAAGTCCGCGTTTCAAACCGCTGGCATATTTAATAATGTCGTGCCACTGGACAGAACTGGAGTTTTAAAGTCTGTAAGGATTGTCCTTTTGGTGTCTTACAGGGACATTTGTCTTATCGGGAACTGTGCTTTCCAAAAGGTCCACTTTCTATGTTGTGTTGGTTCCTATGGAAATTTCCATTAGGATTCTTCATTTATAACAGAAATCCCATCAGTAATCTGCTTGATTGTTGGACTGTGATGGAGATGGGCTGTGCTCATTGTTGGAGCGAGGAACTGCCCCGGGGCCCATTGAAGAAACGCCAGCATTTGCATGAAGACTTGAAAGATAAAAGGGTGGAGGGTCGAAACATTTCACAGGTACTTGAGGGCTCTGCTTGATCTCGGGGACGAAGGGATCCATCTCCTGTCTTTCTTATGCTAATGGAGGACAGTCTGGGAAAGAAGTCTCCCCCACGATGCAGCGTAGAGGTGTGACTCTCATCATGGCTGTTCGTATATTCCTTTATCTCAGGTCTGCCTCAGTTGCTGTGTTTCTCATTAGAGGTTTGTCCGTAAAATATTCAAAATTCTCGTTTGTTTTGTGGTCTTGATCATATTATCATAATCATTTGCTTCATGGTCTTTTTAAACGTCACTCCAACAGGAGAAAAGGGAAAACAATGTCTCATAAATTATGAATGAGAGGACTTGGTTCCTTAACTGTTTTTGTAATTTTGCCAGAGTAGTCCAGTAGTTCATAGAAAGAGGATTTGACCAAATTTGGGTCAAATTTCGGATCCTTGTGAAAAGTGATATTTATTCGTGTTCTTAAGACTCGTGTTTTTGTGTAAAATCTGTAGTTCAACTCTGCCTCAAAGACCTTTAGACATACTTTTTATTACATTTATATTTAAGTCATTTCATAATCCATCAACTTCCATTTGTTGTGAAAGCAAACTAACAAGTAAGTCCCAAAATAATCCATAAGACCAATGTCCTGGCCATATTTCAACCCAAAATCAAAAGAAAAAAGTATGAAATGACATGTTATTGTTTTTCTAAATGAAGCCTTTTTTGAGTACAGTAAAGTTTTTTTTTTTTTTTTTTTTTTTTTTTGCTTTGCAATTTAAGAATATTTTCATGACAAGATTTCCTTAAATTCTCATAATCGTAACGCAAAAAAATACTGTAATCTCAGTGAAATCATCCCGTTCGGACTTCGGACACAATATTTATCAGCATAAATGCAGCACTAATACTATTAAACAAATGATTGACTTTACAGTTTAAACACTATTAAGTTTTTTTTTAACCAATACAGTAATGAAAATGAGATGTTTTTGCATTAAACCAAATTAAGGGGAAGTGTATGTATCGTCAAGATTCAATATCACAATGCATAAGGACTTAATGGTCCTGAAAGCTCATTTTTGTCTGGAAGTGAAACATAATATGGACATTGTTTTCATAGGACCAAACCACTCTCATCACCCACCCCCAAACTAGTGATTCTTGTTATCTTGTTAAAGCTTGTCGTCTGCATACTTCAAGCACACGTCAGGTCAAGATGTGGCGTTGCCAGCTGTTGTCTCGGTCTGAATTTCTGTGGTGTTTTTTTTTAAACTATTTTGTTTGATGAAGTAAAAGACTGGAGCAGAACTCCACAGGAGACGTGTTGATGGACACAACAGCTGCTTCATGCACTCAGGATAGGGTCTCGACGCATGTTCTCAACTCAAAATGCCACTATTGTTGAGATCACACAGGGTTTTTTAGGAAGTTCACACTCATTTAGGAGTTGAAGCCTTTTGTGATGTGACTCATTGTCTTTTGTTTGCAAGTCACTGTGAGATGGTAAAACGCAAGAGGAATGTTTTGCACAAAGAAATTGGAAGTCTTGGACCATTAAGATTTGCACTCGTTCTTTATTATCGCTATTTAAAATAATAGTAAAGCCATCACCACTATGAAATAACTCTGGCGAGAAGTGCACCTCCATCACCTTGGATAAACTCCGCAGAGGGCGGCCATGTCAAAGCTTGTCTGAGCGGGCTTGAGTCTGATTAAACTTCTGGCGGCGGCCGACGGCGTGCCCGTTTGATCTCTTTCTTCATTAACTTCTGTAACGACAGCCTGGAAGATGCCTTAAGATCACTCTCAGTGGCAGTGATGAAATGCAGAGGTCTTGAGACGCGTTTATCTTGGAGCCGCTTTCAGAAATGTGAGCCCGGCTGGCTTTTATGATAATGTTGTGCCCGTACAGCCATGAGATTAGCTTGCTCATTTTAAGTGCTAAATATCAGGGAGGTTTAGAGCCCAACCACTATAGAGGAGCTTCAGTTTGGAAATGCAAAATCAAATCAATGCACTTACAGTGGAAGGTTTAAATAATAATGGTGGTCATTTTGTTAAAGCAAATATGTGAACCTGGACCACAAAAACAGTCACGTGTCAATTTTCTGAAACTGAGATTTATATATCATCTGAAAGCTGTATAAATAAGCTTTTCATTGATGTTATGATGGGACAATATTTGGCCGAGATACAACTATTTGAAAATCTGGAATCTGAGGGTGCAAAAAAATCTAAACATTGAGAAAATCTCCTTTAAAGTTGTGCATTGGCGATTGTGCTGCATTCACTCACAGAAATACATGTTTTATATATTTACAGTAGGAAATTTAAAAAATATCTTCATGGAACATGATCTTTACTTAATATCCTAATGATTTTAGCATAAAATATTGGCAGAAAAGACAAATCGATAATTTTGACCCATATAATGTATTGTTGGCTATTGCCACAAATAAACCTGTGCGACATGTGACTGGTTTTGTGATCCAGGGTCACACTAGTGTTTTGTTTGAGTTGTACATTTTTAAAATGTGAATGTTTGAGGTAGGACTGCTTTTTATGACTCAAATAAGTTTGTAATTTTTTCTCTATATAAAGGTCTCTTTTTGGTATCCTTCCCATATTATGTGAATTTTATTATTAATTTTTATGTTTGACATGGCGGGAGTTTAAAAATTGGACTTAACTTGGTCAAGGTCAAGATCAAGGTCACTTGGTGATTTTTTTCACACTGGTCTTATGTTGTTGTTAACATGACATTTTTAGATCTTATGGCTGTAATTGGCTATTATCACATAAATTTTCTGTACTGTATTAATTACTCCATCTAAAAATGATTGCATTACTTATTACTTTCTAAATCCCATATCAACCTCGAGCAGTTGAACAAAATAACGATAGACATGAAACTGCTCTTTTAATTCTTTCAAAAAAATAATATAAAATTGCATTAATTATTCTTGAACTGACCAAAGTATTTAAAGGGAGAATGTTACGTTAAAAACATGCATTTTAACATTCAACGTTAAATTTTTATGTTAAGTCCATTATTGTTTTATGTAGATTTGTTGCGTAGTCTATACAGTATTAAATGGAATTGCATCAGAAGTAACTGTAATTAAATGACGGATCAATTAAGAGTAATCCCTTACTTTACTTTTTCAAGAGTAAATTACATCAATGGATTACAACCAACACTGATTATATTACACAGCAAACATTTTTGAAGACATTTTGGTAACACTTTTCAATCAGGTCTCATTTTTTAACTGACATGCTAATGCTAACAGATGATACAACTTTTGATCTTAAAAAATGTGTTTATTTATTTATTTATTTATTCATTTATTTGACATGGACATTGCAATTAAACATAGTACAAAACAAGTTTGTAACTGATGCTATGCAAAAAGAGTTTATAGCTAATGCTAATTTACAACTCCAGTCCATGGTTGGGCCTTTACACTACAACATTTTCTATTTCATCATAAAAATGTATCTATAGACATACCATACAAATCACTTACATACACAAACTAGCTATTTACAAATGGGTACATTCCTGTTTCGATTTCATCCAAGACTTAACACGAGATGTGAACATTTTAAGCTCAGTCATTGTTTTATATTCAATGGGTAATGAGTTCCACAACTTTACACTTTTATATGAAAAAGCAGACTGACCAAATGAAGTCTTACGGTATGGAACTACGTTAGTTGTTGCTAAACGCTTAACGTTAACTAAGATTATTAAACTCTGTTGAAGTACTGTTCATGTAATGTGGTGTACTAATGTAATGTTAACAAATAAACCTTATTATAAAGTTTTACTGAAATTTGAAAGTTTTTACCCAAAGCAAACGTGGAAAAAACGCACATAGGTTTTTAAATTGCACTTTTATAGTATTTGAACTTGTTCTCACCATGAAAATAGCCAAGGAAGCTGGCATGGCGTTAAAACTCCAACCATCCAATGTGTAATGGGTTATAATTGTTATGTCAATGTTTGACATCTATTGTGTGTTGACTCCGTAATATTCTATTTAAAAGTCTCCATGGGATAGTTAAAAAACGAAAATTTGTTATTAACTCTCTAATGTTGTTCAAAACCATTTGCATTTATTTATTCTGTGGAACACGAGAGCATAGACATGCTTAAAATCCCAATAAATCCATCTGAAATAGTGCAAATGTAAATGAATCGACTGTTATAGTTTTTCCAGCCCGAACCCAATCAAGCAGCAGAAACAGCTGTCGTCTCCACTGTAAACCATTCAGGCCACGGGTTTTGCCAAGTCCATTCTCCAATGCTCCGCTAAAGCCTTTCACAAGCTGCTCTTCAAAACCACAATTCCATCATCGGAGAAATTTGTTTGACCAAATGCAATGATCTGCTCGTGATGCATACGGCATATGCGAAAGTTTCCCTAAACTATATGTAATCCCTCAAAGAAATACAAATAAAGCTTTCTTCCCTGATACACAAACTATTCCTTGCATGCGTTACACAAGTTTTTGTTGCTTTTTGGGTAAAACCGTCATATATTGATAATGTGATGGATTTTAATTAGTCAACTTTAATTAATCAACTAACATTTGTTTTTCTTGCAGGAATGACATTCATATGCTTTTAAATGTTTCCAAACTCTTTGGGGAAAACCTGTGACTTTGTGTGTGTATAAATAACAATTAGGGAAGTGAAACTAGACAGATTACTAGTAATCACAAAAACAGAGTTAGCTTGTGCCAGTGACTGAGGGAAAAGGTTGGGGCTTTTGAACCAATTGAACCAATCATATTGAAGGTGACATGTTAGTCTTATTTGTTTTCTCGATTCTATAAAAACTGTTGTATTCGTGTTTTCTGGTGGGATTCTCAATGGAATTTGTCTGAGATCCTCCGGCCTTGCTTCTTGGGAGAGATTCCCTGAGAACTGCTCGGGAAGATCTCCTGGCCGTGATTAAAGCATTTAAAGGACAATTGCTTGAGTCTGTTTGTCGATTATTCCTGCGCAGGAAGCTAGTTTAGGAAGGAAGCTAGTTTAGGGGAACAAGTTAGTTAGGTGACTATTATTGAATGGGAGACGAGACCCAGATAGTTAAGTTTAGGGAAAAATCTACCATAATATATACCCTTATTTTTTTGCATAAAGAAATTTCTGTTTCCGAAATCTCAGAAAAGTTTTTTTGCTTAATTTTTACAATTAAGCTTAGTTTTCATTACAGTTATGCAAAATACTTTATTCTCATTATTATATCTCATGACAAGCCATGTTGGAAGGGCATTTTTTTCATGAAATTAGATTGTAATTTTGTGATATGTTCTGCTAAAGGAGGATTTTTTAAGTAGTTGTTTAGGGTAGGGGATAAAGCGAGGGGGTTTGAGGCCTGTGTGGCGTCGAGTGGTGAGTTCTGGCCCGCTCTTCACAGAGCGAGTGGTTCTTGTTAGTTTTGATAGGAGAATGAGAGCGATTACAAGAAGTGCATGTGCTTTACGTTACATTCGCTGGCCCTTCCCCCCGCTCCGCTCTCAGCATTCCCCTCCTTCACCGCAATGCCGCCCAGATGATATTTAATGAAAAAAACCTGTGCGTGTTTCTCAGATGGGACTGTGTGCTGGTTTCTACCCTCAGATACACAAGAGTAAGTCTTTGAATCATTAATGAGTGGGACTTCAGCCTCAGAAGTTCGAGTTTAGTTTGACATTCCGGAGGGAGAAAAAGTTTTGCTTAATCCAAACAATAGCTCTGGATTTTTGGTTTATTCCATTGTTTGCACATTCGCTGTTTATTGTGCCTCTTGTGTTGAGCTGGATCTGTTTGTATTAGGGCTCCATGGTGTCTCCTGAAACACTCATCGGATGCTCCCGCTGTTTAAAGTCGCTGAGCAAGTGTGTGAAGCTCTGGTCATATTCCACAAACGCTCCTTTAATGTGGGCTAATTGCATCAGATTCCAGGTCTCGTACTGTAAACACGTGGAGGGTTACAGGAGGCTGCCGGACTCCCTGTGGAGTCAGCAATGTGAGCGACCCCCAGGACTGGACCACGTGCCAGAACCAGGTCTTACTCATGAGCTCGGGCTGAAGTCAGACGGCTGTTCCCCATATGTTCTTCACTCTCGTCTCATTTATTAGAAAAGTGTCCCTGATGTCCATTTATAATGTACAGCAGAAATAGAAGCTGATTTTTCATGTTCCAGTGTTTCTGAACACTAAGGCCGTGTGTCCACTAAACGTTTTTAGCCAGCCGCTCTTCTGAAAGCATGCTTGAGAGTTGCTATAATATGGAATATTACTATTATTATTATTATTATTATTATTATTATTATTATTATTATACGTAATTGGATACGGATCAGATCTGATTTTGCAGATAATTTAACATAAAAACATAAAAAGGTAACACTTTACAATAAGGTTCATTAGTTAACATATTGAACTACCTTAGTTAATGTGAACTAAGAATGAACAATACTACTTCAGTTAATATTAATTTCAACATTTACTAATACATTATGAAAATCAAAGGTTGTGTTTGTTAACATTAGTTAATGCACTGTGAACTAACATGAACAAACAATGAACAGCTGGATTTTTATCAACTAACATTAACAAAGATTAATAAATACTGTAACAAATGCATTGCTCATTATTAGTTCATGTTAGTTAATACATTAACTAATGTTAACCTTATTGTAAATTGTTACCAATGAAAATAACATAAAATTTACTTGCTCTGGCCCTTGTTTTAAATTTTTTTGTTGCCGTTGTACAAGCCGGATGTGATTGGTCGGTGTGGTATTAGTCCCGCCCCTCCTCCCCTGTGATTGGATCGCTAGGTAAAAAGTGGCAGTGATGATGAGCGCTGCTGGTGTTTTCATACACACAGTGCTCCCATTGAAAACAACTGAAAGAAATACACTGGGCTTAGGGGGAAAAAAGGGTTTGGTGGAAACATGGCCTGACAGTTTCACAGATTGTGTGTGTGTTACTGCACCTTTAAGAGTTGTAAATGTAAATGACTTCTGTTATGATTGGCTAACCTCTTCACTGAGAGGTTTGCTGATGGCTTAACTGGCACTGCACTGTTGTTTTGGCTTTATCTATTAACTAATACAAAAATGCATTATAAATGCAATTAATTTGCATTAAGACTTTTATACACCCCTTCTATGATTGACTGTGTTTTGAAGTTCTAGATGAAAATTCACTTTGATATTGTTTTGGTGTGCATAAAGTCAAAAATGTAGAGGGTGATGTAACTGTCCTGATATCATAATAAAGAAAAAATCCTCATTAAACATTAAAAAAAATATAGAGAGAGAGAGTAAGTAGTTTGGAGTAATCTATTATTAGTATTATAGGGGAAAACATGACTGATTCACTGCTTATTAATATTTGAAAGAAAAAAAAACAAGAACGTTTACCAAATCAATGTCACATACAGGATGAAAAAATGCAAAACATCAAATATCATATCATGCAGAGCTTATGACTGTGTGTCAAGGTCAATACGTCTAAAATATCAGCTGATTTGTCCTTTTTATGTCAAAGTTAGATTCAAGTTGTTAAATGTCATGTGACGCAACTCTCCAAAAACGTAATATTTGTGAATAAATAATTCATGACACTTCTAAAAATATATCTAATAGTATATAGGATATTATTGTTACCTTGAATAATGATATATTAAAAAAGGGAAGATAATTAAAATGTGTACACATTTATGCAAGATATTTTATTACTTGGTTACTTCACACAACATTTTTAGAGTCATTCAAGTTTTTAAAATCATATGAAGCCAACATTAATATGCAAGTAGTGCGTTTCTAAGAAGTTGGCACATATACATGGAATAAACCCCCCATTTTCTTTATCATGCACACTGTAATGAACGCTATTTTTCTGTTGTGTAGTTTTGGCTGAAATATTCCTTAAGTTTTCAATTTTGACAAGAGCTTCATGAAACGTGTTGTAGTTCATCATTTATCGGCCACACTTTCGTGACTTAACACCGCTCAGCAAAAAGTGCACATCGAGGGCACGTACCGGCCGCTCAAGCCTTCGGAAACCTAAAATGACAAATGGGACACCCTGTGGTCTTGTGAAATTAATGGAGACACACATGCGGCGACCATTGTAGGTCCTCAAGCCTGCAAGTGCACATGAAGTGTGCCATATAGGACAAGGCCATTGAGTTGGGTCAGCTGATGCTCTTTACCATTGAGAGGTAAAAATCAATCCCACAAACCCAGCCAGAATATGAGCTGCCCTATATGAGCTGTCTACATCATGTCCATAAACTTGCCGTTTGTTATTTTCAGGGCTCTGCTGGTTTCGTCCCCTGCGATACCCCCTCTACCCCCCCACCCATCATCGCTTGTATAAACACAGAGAAGCCCATGCTTCGCCCTGCTAATGATGTAAGGTGTTGGGTTTCCACAAGTGTGGAGGCTCCGCTTGACCTCTCAGACCTCCTCGTGAATGGCAGTGAACAGTGGAGCACAATGCAAACGGTGTCACAGGGTTCGCCCTCAAAGCGCTCTCACCGTCCTGATATCACAATGACTGGAAAAAACTCATTTAAGGAATTCAATTCTTGAACATCCTTGACCTTAGTAAATAGTTTGCCGCAATCTTTTATTGCCAAAAGTATTTTAGCAGAATTCCTTCACTGCTTATGAATATTTGAGGAAATATCAAGCCTGGTTCAAGGTGGTCTCTGCTCGACTGAAAACCAACTCTGGGCGGACCAACAAACCAAGTGATATCATAATTCATAATGGGAAATGTGTTATATAAAAAGCAGTAGTGTCTGATTCTGTAAGTGAGCACATTAGTTATCACCGTTGAAGACCAAAGAGCGCCTTTTCATCTTAAAATGTGTGTAATTGCTCTTCTCCGTGTGAGAATGCTGTCCCGATGAAGCCTTGATTGAGTTGAGTTAGAGCAGGAATGACGGCATTCCTGCTCTAGTGTTTGCGTGTGTCTCGACAGCTATAGACAAAGCCACAAAAAGCTCGCGGAACGAACTTGTCAATCAACAATGGATGACGCAGAAGAAACTCTGACCAATAAGAGGACAGTTGTACTCACATGTGACTTGCATAAACACATTTTGGTACAAATCGAAATGTTGCCTTGTGAAAGCGAACGCGAACCATAAAAAACTGCAACATTGAAACACATTAAGTCCTTACAAACGATCAACATGTCTGAAAACACCCTTAAACTTGATTTGTAAAATTTTGTTTATTTTGGAATCTCAGTTTTCCCTTTGAGGCTTTGACAAATTAACCCAAATGTTGCCTCACTGTAACTATTTATTTGTAAATGTATTTGTATATGAAATACAGTTGAAACTCTTATCTCTTAATATAGTCTGTCTAGCAATTACTGTAAACAATTGTGTATATAAACAGATTCCTGTTGTGACACTCCCTGAATGCCAAATCAGCACGATGGGAATGTCCTGTAATATAATTCCTCTTTGGCGCCCGGCACCTCCGCCAGCCAACCGGCTCTAATCAGGCTGGATTTGCAGTGGTCCCTTCTGGCTGTTTCATTAACCTCACCCAATCCTCCAGCCACCTTTGCTCCTGCATGCATGTGCAGCCGCCTCCATTTTCTTACACGTTATTATGATCCAAGAAGTGGCACCTGTTCAGCCCTGTCCGAGCACAATATGACGACTGCGATCCGGAGAACAGCTGCAAAAATAACTTCCTTCCAGCGTGAAATGAGTCTCCCACCTATTCAGTAGATGATGGAGCACCTTGCAAATCTCCTTGTTTTGGGGTCAAAGGCCTGGAGTGGGCAGACAGGACATTTTTAGGGATAGCAGGCTTTAATATCTAGTTTCCCTCAGGGAGAGAAACGGCTAAACGACAAATACCTATTATGTCTGAAGCTAGATCTTGTTTGGATATTTTCGATGAGTAAAACATTCCTTTTCTCCAAGTAGAAATTGCAGAAACTCCTGTTCTGTCACTGCTGATAGTTAAATATGTAATGAATGTATAATTAGGGCCCAAGCCCTGAAAGGGAAAAGGCCCTATTGTTTTCCTTAGGATTATTCTTCTGATTCTTCTTATTATTATTTTTCGTCAGGGTTTTGGGGGCTTTTGGGGCCCTTAACATGCTCAAAAACTCTTGAAAATTTGCACACATGTCAGAATCCATGGCCATTAGGTCCAGACCAAAGCTGGCACACGGGCGTGGCGGTGGGGCTCGACAGCACATATGTATGAAACTCGGTACACATATAGATCTCATTGGGCTGGACAACTTCTGTTCTATATGTCATAAGCTCCGCCCATCAGGAAGAGAGTTATTTAAGCCCCTTTCACACAGAGATTCTGGAAAATACACGGATAAAGTGACCCGGGATTTTACCCAGGTTCGTTTGATTTTGGTTCATTCACACTGCCACTGATTTTCCGGAATCAGAGAGTGCGTTCACACACAACCCGTAAAAATCCCGTAAAGACACGTGACATCGATGTGACTTATGTCTCAGCAGCCGTCTTAAGTTTGCTTATGAGCTGCGATCTCTCTCTCTCTCTCTCTCACACGGCAATGTTACTAGGTCCCCAACCCGGCATCGATCCCGGGTCGTGTTTGCGTTCACACAGAAGGCGTTCTGGCAATTTCCCGGGATCATCGCGCTGTGTGAAAGGGGCTTTAGAGTTGTTTGAAATACACATGCTCTGGAATTTGATATACTCCTCTTATGGAATGCATACGATCACTTCCAAAATCGGTCAGCATGAAATCAAGACATTGAGGATAATAAATTGCGAGCGGATTTTTGATATCTCGAACGGTTTGGCAGTGGCGTTGGCGATTTCCTACAAAATCGCCAAATCTTAAAATAGCTGTTTTCTCAGTGGCTACGTTTACATGCAACCGAATAATAATCCGTTAGTAATTGGATTGGCGGCTCAATCAGACTGAAAAGCCTTCGTGTAAACACCTTAATCGATCCGATTGAGCTCGATGTGAATGAAATTTCGATCGGATTGTGAGTGGTGGTTTATTCCTTTTCTAATCCGATCCAGAGAACATGTAAATACTTGATCGGATTGAAAACCGAAACTGAAAGGACTGCGCATGCGCAATGACGTAGAAATAGCGTAATGACGTGTGTAACGAGCTGTTCTTCATGTTGAATAAAGTGTCATTAATGAGTGTCCCGTCACTCTATAATTCTCCTTTCACTGCGTCTGTGAAGTGGAGCAGGACAACGGCCCACCGGTCCTGGCTTCAGACTCTCATCCACAGACGACATCCGTTTTGGGCATTTTTACTGCATGATAAATATAAGCAGTGGCACAACGGTTCATATGCTCATTTACAATATAAATATTAAGTTTACTGCTGTTTAAAACAAATAAAGAACCAGTGTAGGAGAATAGTTATGTGCAAACAGCGGGAAACTCTGTGTATTTGTGCAGTGTGCGCATGTCAAAAAATATTTCGATTTGAAGCTTGTGACATATAAACACGCACATCAACCCGATCACTTTATTTAGCGTTCATGTAAACACTACGTTCGGACTCATCAATCAGACTGAATTCAGTCTGATTGAAACGAGTTGTGCTTGTAAACGTAGCCAATGTTACATCAGTGTTATATATTGGCCATCTTGATTTCTGTTGGCATTGGCAAACTTACATCGGTCAACTGGATTCAATTTTATGGCTTAAAAAGAGCGGTTTCATTTTGCTGAATTTTCATGGGTAAAATCAAATCATTACAATTGAGAATTTCGCATGAGGGTGAAAGATTTGCATTATGCAGATTTCACAACTGGTTCAAGTTGGTCACACAGATTCACTGCATTGTTGCTTTGTGCTTTCCATCTTTGCCCACAATGAAATCTCATTGGTCCAAAATACTCCACATAACTGCATAAAAACATGAAATGCACCTCGCAACATTTTTGTTTTAGTGTCAGAAAAAAAATCGTCTAGTGTCAAATATTAAAATATGATCTCAAACAGTTCAAGTATCCAGTTCTTACCCCTACAGTTTTCTGTGGGCCGACCCTCAGCGGTCACATTTCCAAGTGGGCTGTTCTCATGGTTTCAGATCAGATTAACAACCCAATTAAAAGGCTTGTGTTTAAACAGGACAGGTGGAGTTCATCAGCACCAGTTATGTGGGTACTTTACTGTCTCAACATCTGTGGGTGGCACAATGTGTGGGGTGGGTCTAAAATTACAGTGCAGTCTGAGTCCACCACCCCAAAGGTCTTTGTTTCATATGCCAAGTAAATCACATTGACTTATAAATCAGCGGCTCTTTCTTACTCATCCTCCCAACTGCATACCGACTGTGCTTCTCGTTGCACCTTTTAATACACACAGTTGAAACACAGAATTGGTGTGTAAAACTGCGTCGGCTCTCTGAAATACTCGATTGGTGAATGGCGACATTGTACTGCTGAACTGTGTAGTCGACAGGTTTATTTTGTGTTAATGACTGGCTGAATGTACAACATCCCTCACTTGTTTAATGGAAAATCAGCCATGACTCTGATACAAGCGGATTAGATTAGGTCCCAGATTTTCCAGAGGTGGATTGAGATGCGCCTTGTAAAGTTTTGCTCGTCCTGCATCAAAGGTCCATTGTGAAGGTGGTGAGCTTAGTGCTTGCAAGGAAGATGGATAGGATTGTAAATATAAGTTGAACCTCTATTTGTTAGAATTCTGATTCTTAAAGGATTAGTTCACTTTCAAAAAAAAATTAGCTGCTAATTTACTCACCCCGATGTCATCCAAGATATCCATGTCTTTCTTTCTTCAGTTGAAAAGAAATGAAGGTTTTTGAGGAAAACGTTCCAGGATTTTTCTACACAGAATGGACTTCAATGGCAACCAACTTTACCAATGTTCAAAGAAGGTTCAAATGTCCGTCTCAATGCAGCTTCAAAGTCTCGACACGATCCCAGTCGAGAAATAAGGGTCTTATCCAGCGAAACGATCGGTCATTTTCTAAAAAAAAAAAAAAAAAAAAAAAACCTTTTTAACCACAAATGCCCGTCGTGTACCATCTCTGAGATGCGCCACGCATTGCGTCATCATGTTGGAAAGGTCACGCGTCACGTCATCTAAGTTATTTGTCTGTGTACTCCGGTTCAGAAATGTAGGGAAGGGCGAAAAATGTCATCTCATTTTCTCCTCCAACTTCAAAATCATCCGACATCTTTGTTTTAATTTATTATTATTTTTTTTGTTGTTTTTGTTTCGTGACCTTTCCAACGTGATGACGCAATACCTGGCACATCTCAGAGATGGTACACGACGGGCATTTGTGGTTAAAAAGTATATATATATATCAGCAAGTACTCCAGTCTTTGGTGTCTTATGATCCTTCAGAAATCATTCTAATATGATGATTTATGATCAGTGTTGGAAACAGTTGTGCTGCTTAATATATTTTTTTTAACCTGAGATACTTTTTTCAGGATTATTTGATGAATAAAAAGTTAAAAAGAAATGTATTTATTTAGAATAGAAATCTTTTGTAACAATATACACTACCGTTCAAAAGTTTGGGAACAATAACTTTTTTTTTTTAAAGAAATTAGTACTTTAATTCAACAAGGATGCGTTAAATTGATAAAAGGTGATGGTAACGATTTATATTGTTAGAAATGTTTTTATTTTGAATAAATGCTGTTTTTATGAATAAATGCTGTTAACGTTTTACTCATCAATGAATCCTGAAAAAAGTATTCCAAAAAAATATATTAAACAGCACAACTGTTTCCATCATTGATAATAACTGAGTATCAAATCATCATATTAGAATGATTTCTGAAGGATCATAAGACACCAAAGACTGGAGTACTTGCTGATGAAAATTCAGCTTTGCATCACAAAAATAAATTACATTTTAAAATATATTAAAAAAGAGAACCATTATTTTAAATTGTAATAATATTTCATAATATTACTGTTTTTTTGTTGTTGTTGTTTTTTTTTAACTGCAGGCTTGATGAGCATAAGAGACTTCTTTCAAAAACATTAAAAATAGTAATGTTTCCAAACTTTTGACTGGTACTGTATATAATAATTTTTTTAGGAAATGACCGATCGTTTCGCTGGATAAGACCCTTTTTTCTCGACTGGGATCGTGTCGAGACTTTGAAGCTGCATTGAGACGAACATTTGAACCTTCTTTGAACATTGGTAAAGTTGGTTGCCATTGAAGTCCATTCTGTGTAGAAAAATCATGGAATGTTTTCCTCAAAAACCTTCATTTCTTTTCAACTGAAGAAAGAAAGACATGGATATCTTGGATGACATTGGGGGTGAGTAAATTAGCAGCAAAAATGTTTTTGAAAGTGACCTAAACCTTTAAGGGACTGTGTGTGTTTGTGTCTAGAGCAATGTCAGAAACCATCGTTTTGGATGGTTGCTTCCAAATGTTTTGGTCTCTCCAGTATCTTGAGGTTTGTGTGTTGAAAGGGGCCAGTTTGAACACAGTTTGATAGTGTTAGGGCACAACCCATGCTCTTTGGAGAGGTTTTTTTGAGCAAGCCTACATAAAGTTTATATGTTCTTCAGCCAATCATGTTCCTTTCCTGGTTCTCTCCTGGCTTGTTAGTTGTAGAGAGGGCATGAATGGCATCTTTGTCCCAAAAAATTCAAATTCCTCCACAGGAATCCAGGAAGTGGAGAGCACCTTCAGCCAGGTTAGTGCTCTCGCCCTGAAGCACACTGTTCTCATCAGGGCCAATGAAAGTCGCATTGATGTTAGCTGCTTTTAAGACCTGAACTATTAAACACAACATGGTTTCATTTAAAACATTGTGCAGTTGGTCTCATTTCGACATATAATGCCTTATATGAAGTTATTTTGATTTCCTTTTTGTCCAAAACTAGTGATCTTCAGTTTTTCTATGTCTCCTATAAAGTAACTGTAACAAACTGAAGCCCATGTTTAGGGGTGGTGCGATTGATCCGCTACCGATAGCTATCAGCTGATAATCGGTTTGATCGGCAGTCTCTATAAAGGCCGATCTCATAAACCGATCTCATGCTGACGACGCATAAAGTAATTATAATGCTAAAGGTGAGGTACAATTCATATTTCTTCATTAAATAACATGCAAAGTAATTTGAAAACTTTGTGTGAGACGTAATTTCACTAATTTCGCTCGCGCACACACACACATAAGGCCGCCTCACAAACAGCTCGCCAGTGCCAAATTGCGCTTAAATGTTCAAAAACAAACAACAAAATGACTTCATCTTGATGAGTATCCAAGTAAACAGTCATTTTTGTCATAAGTGAACATAAATAGTTGTGTAACATGGCCCTGTCCCAAATGGCCCACTTCATATGCACTTTCGGTCTTGTGGACTTACAATGGCTGCCGTGTCCATGAGACCGTAGGGTGTCACATTTGTCATTTTAGGTGTCAGAAGGGTGTTTGCGAGCACACCCCTTTTTTGCTGAGCCGCACTGAAGCTGTACAGCAGACTTCTTCCTGACAGTCAAAGCAGCGTTACATCACAGAAGTGCCGACTCGTAGGAAGACCGCGAGTGTTTAGGGTGCCATTTGGGACAGGGCCAATACTGGATCCGTGCATTCGGTCTTAAAGTGACAGCAGCCTAAAAATCCTGCTGCTGTTGTTTGATTGACATTAATGACACTCACTGCTCTTGAATGACTACATTTTGTAACCTCAATTGTAAGGATAAATCTGTATTTCTTACCTCTATAGTACTATAGAGGTAAGAAATTCTAACGAAATTTAATAAGGAATCAAATGTAAAATAATACTGGATGGTCTTAGTACCTAATAGTAACCTAATACAGGTAGGTTAGACCTACCTGAAAAGAACCTTTATTTTATTTGTATATTTATTTGTGCTACTGCTTGTAAATTGATTATTTATTCATTTTAATTTTAGTGTAAGTTTTAGAAATGTAGCTTTTATTTCTATTATTTTTTTTGTATTACTTTTTAAAAAATTATTTCAGTTTTAGTTTTTATTTATTTCCAGTTAATTTAGTGATTCATCTTATTTCAGTTAATTCCCAAGGCAGCATTTCTAATTTTTTAATCCAATATTTTTATTATTATTATAAAAAATATTCGAGCTGACTTGATGAAATGCTCAGAAGATGTTTTGAAGATATAATGAATAAAATTCATAGTAAAAATGAATTGTATGTATTTAAATAAAATAATACAGCTGTAGTAGCTGTGCAGATCATAAAACACTCAGCAGTGTGAGTCTCTTGAGTCTTCGAACCTTAGAAAATTGTCCATTGTTTTAACCCAGCGCTTTCCCGTAAACTACATTTGGAGTTATTGTTGTGTTTTTCCTGCATTATTTAAAGCTTTGTGTATGGTGGTCAGTCAGATAGTGTAACTCTTGTCGGTGCAGCTGTGTGGTTGTTGTCGAGTGGCGAGTTAATTCTGCTCACGGCCTCGTGGGAGTTTACAGACTAGGTCTTCTGGTCATGCGGAGCCGCAGATAGAGGACTTTCTTTTTCCTGTTGAAGAACGAGGAGAGATTATACATCTGTGTTTATTTGTGTAGTTGTGTTAGTGGTTTGTGAGGGTGAGGGTTTGTGGTAGGAGTCTCCCGCTACATCATTGCCCGGCTCTGGTTTCCTGTGGCCCTCAGTTCGTAAAAGCAAACGACGATTGCGTATATAGTCTTTTGACATATAAGAGGTCTTTGTACCATTTAAAACATCCTGCAAGTTTAATAGGAAAAACTTTATACATTATATTTGAACCTCAAAGAACAAGAACAAATTATTATTTTTTTAAATCCATGTCATGACCAAATATTATTTTAAGTGCTGCTTGCAAAAACTTTTTTCGTCTGAATAAAAATAAATTCAGAATACAGGAATAATGCGTCAGAATTAACGCTCATTGCCTCATTTTGAGATTTTAAACGGGTTTCAAGTCTCTTCTTAAAACATTATTTTTTTTCCGGCTTTTTAGCACGTGGTGATGTCTTGATTTATTAAGTGTTGTAGAATTATGCTCTTATTGTGTTTTACTCTACAGCACTTTGTTCAGTCGTGTGGCTGTTTTTAAATGTGCTCTATAAATAAAAGAACTTGAACTTATAAATAGCTGTCAATGGAGAATGATGCTTTTTGTCCATTAAAAAGGTCTACTTACAACATCTACAAGAAGAATTCATGCTAAATGCCCAAACCTTGATTCTTTGGATATAACTGTCTGTAAAGCATTGTACATGGAGCAAACTCTCTACACACAGGAATTACATCAATAACTCATAACCGAAGTTTCATTCGCCTAAAAAATTCACTCCCATCTAAAATGAGTGATGCTTTTAAACCCTCAGGTGCTTTTGCCCCATAGACTTCCATTGTAACGGAGAGACATGATGAAATCATCTATGGGAATGCAATAATGCATGTCCATGGAGATTAACTTGCATTGAACCCAGAATATTCCTGTAGTGCTCTGCTGGTATGCAAATTCTTCATAATGCTAACAGAATTGAGCCATTATGAATAAGGTCTGACTCTGAAGACATTGAGAGTTGTCTCCGACTGCTGTTTAAGGACAATGTCAGGCTCTTGGATAAAGATCTGGTCTCCTGGATACTTGCATGTTGAGACATGATTCTGCTTTCATAGACCTACAGATGTAATGACTTCTGTCTGTGTGAAGAACAATGACACAGGCAGAGGTGGCTTACGTAAGGGTTTTGATGATGTTCAGTAGTTTTTTCCCCAAGTTCTATGGGTGAACATTGTTTGTGAGCATGAGCATAACCACGTAATAGTCCAGTAGTCAGTCTTCAAATGTTGTTTTGATGGGTTGGGAACCTAAAGTAGTGGCTGGACACATAGTAGGAAAACTTTTTTATTTTTTTACTAATGTCTCTGATTTTGTAAGTTTGATTTAAATTTCATGAATCAGTTTGATCATAATTGTTGTTTATTAAAATATATATGAATTTTAATATTGCTTTTTATCACATATGTTTTGTTATATTGGTGCATTTAAAAGAAAAGAGTTAAATATTCTTTATTTTGTAAATAAAAATGACCATATGAGCCGTTTCAGAGTATATAATTGGCGAAATGATGTGTGATGATGGCCCCACATTAATACTAATACAAATTCATGTACCAAACAAAGTCGGAATAATAATTATCACAAGTTGCAATTGGTACGCATCAAAATCTGTCATTGCTTGGCAATAAATGAAAATTCATACACACACAGTCAGTTTTGAAACGTAAATAAAATAGTTGAGAATAGTTGACCCAGGGCTCAGTGCTAAGGACTTTTGTTCTGGCTCGACCGGGTCATTGGTTTAAATGTTTACTTATCCTGCCAAAATAAGAAGATCATTTTGCCACCAAAATTTTAGATACTGGTGAAATTTCACAATTCTAAATTCCAATTTCGGTACCATACCAAAATCGAACTTATGCAAAGTCCAAACTTTATTGTGTTCAGTTTTTCAGGTCGGTCTTATTGCAAATGAATGGTTTAAAATGTTTAAATTGCAAACGATAAACTTTCGTGACGACGCCAGCGACCCCAGCGAACACAGCAGTGATCCACATACATATCAGCACAGGAATATTTACAGATTTGTACAGATTTCACAGATGACACCCATTCAAAAGAGACTAACCCTAACTACCCAATTAGATTTTTTAGGGGTCACTTGTTGCATTCAGGGGGTTTCAGACTGCTGTAAATCGGCCTGTGTTTTTGATGTTGTTTTACTGGGATGGGAACCTTTCGGAGCTTAAAATAACAGTTGGGCGCAGACTGGTAAAGACCGGAAAGCCGAAAGTATACTTGCATGACGAAAATTTCATCACCACCATAGTTCGCTGATGACCAACGTGCATCGCATGTGATTTGAGCACATGAAAAGAAAGGTCCTCTAGAACCTTCTCCAATCCTTTCTCCCACTCAACCTTCATCCATTCTCCCACTCAACAGATTAAACTTGGAAAGGCTTGTGCACTCAACAGCATGTGAGACGAAACATGAAAAATGAAGCATACCTGGACCTTAAGATGACTATATGACCTGCACTCAAGGATAATATACTGAACCAGGTGTGGGCGGAGATGACAGACACATAGGACAGCAACAGATGGATGAAGAAACAGGGTTTCATAGGCTGATGTCACGTTGACATCATGTCAGAGTGAATTAAAGAGAGGTTATCTCGCTCCTAACAGGTGCAACCTTCCTTTACCCCCTTACACTCATGAAATATCTCAGTGAGGTTCAAACTTCAGTCACTCATCACAGCTGTTTATTGAATATGTTTTACTCCACTCCACAGGGAATTCGGGCTTCATTTCCCATTCCCAGTGCAAGCTGGTCCTCTCCCAGCGTGAATTGTGCTTGTTGGAGCGTGACCGACTACTGTCTGTCTGTCTGAATGTGAAGTCTTCTGGTGAATGGAGGCTTCACTCTGCGGGGTAAAAAATGGGCCAAAGATTTAGAGACTCCTGTCGTTCACCAGGGCTGCCTTTTGTTTTATCCCCCCCCCTCTCTTTTATATGTGAAAGTTGGCATGTTGGAATGCTGTTCTTACAGGAGTGATATAAAAACACATCAACTGTGTTTGAATCATATATCTCGCTGTTGCTTCCTCCTTCACTGTTCCTGCACCAAACACATTTCCATTATTTATCAATGGCTACAAATGGGGATTGAGAATGGTGATGGTATGCTGATATAGCACTTTGCTTTCATGTAAAGTAGATAAATAACACACGGGTTTGCTGACACGATTTGCCAACAAGGGACTTTTTATGTGCAGATTCTTTTTAATTAGTCAGTCAAAAATATTAAGGAAATTTAATTGAAACTCTGAATTGTTCACCACTGACTCCTTCACTAAACCAGTTATTAGTTGGTGGTGTCTGACTCAAAATAAACCTGGAACTGCAATGTCCTAAACCCTCAAATTATTCCTTATAGATGAGGATCTTGGGCCAAAGCAGTGTGATGTCTAAGAATGGTCCGGTCCGGATGAAACCACCGCCATTTGAATACCACTGATTTAGGTTATATTAGCTGTGCAATCAAGGCCTTTAGTGTACTTTAGTGCCTCTGAACAACCATCTTTGTTGAGTGATTCTGCATTCATTTGTTTGGTTGCTAAATGTTTCATTCAGTTATATTGCTTGTTCTGATCAGCCTGAAAGTAGCCAACTATTTTTAATAGGTTATTTGTTTTTGATTGGCCGATATGTCAAATATATTGACAATATTGTAATTAAATAAAATATCCTTTAAACCTATTAAACCCCAACCTCCCCACAATAAAACGCATTAGCAACCTGACAGCAACATCCTGGCTGCCACCCATAACACTCTCGCATTGCCCAAGCAATCACCCAGAACAACTTGGCTTCACCCTAGCATGTTGGAATGACATCAAATCAAATATGATTTGACGTTAAATAATGTTATCCAAATGAATTAATGTAGTGCATGATGCTTGTGTATACAGTTCATGAATTCAGATTTAAAACTTGCATCTCATGCTTCAAAATGTCTTTCATTAGTATACAGTCCAGGTGCTGTAGCCACACTTTGATCTGAAACGGGGCCAATGCCAATAGCTTTACTCAAATACATTATGCTTAAGGTTATCGTTTGGGTCAGAGAGACTGGTCAGCATTTAAAAGGCCCAGTTCTTGACTTGTCTACCCCAGCTGTCTAAAGCACACCTGGACTTCTGCCCTTGAAGTTCCAGCTGGAAGAAAACAAAGAACAAGTCTGAGGGAGGGTGAGGGGGTGTTCTGCTCTTTTCCAAAGCTACATTCTTTCACCTGCGTTTCAGCATCTTACTAATCAACATCACAAGTTGTCCGTCTGGACATGTAAGCTCTGAGACTGATCTACTAGATTAGTTTTTTGGCGCAGTACTGGTTATCTTTGCTCATGCCTGTGCTTTGTTTTCTTCTCTTCATAGTGATCCTTGTGCAGGCCGCCTCTTTCTATTTCACCAAGGAGCCAAAATCCCAGGATGCCTTGCACGGGCGCAGTGCCATGCTGCGGTGTGAAGTTAATGACCCACAAGGTGTCATCTACACCTGGAAGCACAACGGTGAGACTGTCACCAATTCAGAGCGACGATTTCTGGAAGGGGGCAACCTGAAATTCACTGCCATTGACAGAACGTTGGACTCAGGAAACTTCCAGTGCATTGCCTCAAAGAACACCAGTGGTGAAGAAGAACGCACTAGCGAGGCCTCCTTCAATATCAAATGTGAGTGTAATGCCCTCACGATACTAGAATTTCTAACTTCGATACGATACCTTGAAAAATATCGATATTCGATACCATTTTTGATACCACGGAGAAAAACACTGCCACAATATTAAGGGGGTATTTTTTTTTATTTAAAGCTAAATATAACATGTCTAGAACATGACAATGAGGTATATTTTACATGAACAAAAATCCACTTGTTCAAAAGCCTCTCAGATTGCACCTACTGTTATCAAAGATTAAAATATACTGTTACAAATGCATTGCTCATCGGTCATAAATGCTGGTTAATATATTAACGTTATTTGATGAACAGATTTAAACACAAACGTGCGTGCATCACACGCGAAAACAATGCTCACTGGATCGACATGAAGTCAAGTCACCTTTATTTATATAGTGCTTTTAACAATACAGATTGTGTCAAAGCACTTAACAGTATCAAATTGGAGGATAGAGTGTCAGTAATGTATAATAATACGATTAAACATTAAATTTTCAGTTAAAGGCATTTCATTATTGAATTCAGAGATGTCATTGTCTAGCTCAGTTTAGTTTAATTAGTATCTGTGTAATCAAATTGATGATAATCGCTAATGAAGGCAAATTGCAGAGTTAAATAATATTTTTTTGAATAAAGTTAAATAAGCACAAGTTAATTTACATTTGACCACAGTTAAAATATTTACTTGTCTAAGATTCCTCAGTCAGATTATATTAACTTTAAGAATTACGGTGAAAAAACGAGACAACACACACTCTCATCAACAACAATACTAGGCCATCTTGGTTAATGTTTCAGAAATGTTAAAATGAGAAGAGTTACCAACCTCTTGAAATTCTTTATATAGATCCGTGTGTCTGTCTTTCAGGTGCTTTGCTATATCAGAGGTGTTAGCTCCTTTTGTTAGCACTGCTCTGTAGCATCACTTGCATATTGGCTTCGGCTTTCCATGTTCATTTGCTTCATATCCAAACTATTTCCAGATAGCACTCCTGCTGTGTTCTTTATCAACCAAAGCCGGTCGCGGGGGCGCCGCACTCGCCATCTTTCCATTCACTTCACTTTTGCTATTTAACCAGAGCGAATGAGACGAGTGCGCGTGTGGTGTTTGTCAACGCGCCTTTGGAGAGAAGTGAAAGTGACAGCTCGGCTAGTATCGGTGTACTGATACTTCGGGAAATTAGTATTGGTACCGTTCAGATATTTCAGTATCGATATTTATCGGAATATCGATATTTTTGACAACACTAACGTCCATGCATTGCTCAAAATATCCCTCCTTCCCGAGTCTTAACAAGTTATTTTAACTCCATGTGTTTGCTACCTCTTGGAAATGCTTTTCCTGGCGTGTAAAACACATGTGAACCATTGGCCCTTCTTGGCCAGCCTACTTCACCCCCTCAGCGACTGCAGTAAGCTAAACAACGCCCGCGTGAGAGAAGGTTATTTTGAGCCAGCAAGTGGAAGCCAGACAAAGCGCCCCTTTATATCCAATGCCAAGATTAATTGGTTGAAATGCAGCGTCCGGCCGCTTGTGTCAGATAACAAGTAAGGTCAACTAAATGGAGAGGCCTGTTTTTGCAGAGGGTGCAAAGCATGACCAGATGGCGTGAATGGGGGAGTTTGTTTTTGATAATGAGTGGAGAAGGTTTCAACAAGAGTTTCAGCCATCTCCTGATCATCAAGCTGCTGGTCTTTAACATATCTTTCTTACAGGGTTGGAAAGTGGTGCAGTGAGTCTGAAGAGTCCAGAATCGGTGGCAGAGATTGAGAGCTCCTCACAAGTGATACTACGGTGCAACATAGATGGACACCCACGGTGAGCAATTGCATGTCTGACTTCTAGCCTTAGATCAGAAACGCAAGCCCAAATTCACATGTCATTGAGTTCTGCAGTTCATAATGCAGAGCAGGTACTCATTATGTTCTTATTGTAAAGGTCCGGATATACTTCATTTTCTGCGCTCCTCTCCGTCTAGCACAAGACTTTCAAAGTAGTATACTCCCTATGCATCTAGTGGACCTTTCTAGTTGAGTGTTAAAATCACTTGCGCTGTAGTCCGGGGTGCCAACGGACGTGTGCTCAGACAGAAACAGACAGCTGATAATGGAAATTGCATATCTGTGCGCCAGAGCAGAACGCAGACAAGGGAAGTATAGTTCTGGCATAAGCCAGGGGTTTCCAGTCCTTCTCCTGCTCCTGTCCTGCAGATTTTAGCTCCAATCCTAATTAAACACACCTGGACCAGCTAATCAAGTTCTTCAAGATCACTTGAAACTGCCAGGCTGGTATGTTGGGGCTGGTTGGAGCTAAACTCTGCAGGAGCAGGTTTGGACACCCCTGATTTAACTTATATCTAGCTATCTGAATAAGAACATGTCCGTAATAATGACATTTGATGGTAAATTGCCCCCTTGAGGATTTTATTACCACCACAGTGTGCACGTATAGTATGTTGACCAACATATTAAAGGAGCGTTGACCTAACAATCAGATCGGCAACCACAAATATCACATGTAATTTTCCAAAATTATTTGGTCACATACTATTAATGCACATAACAACACGTGATTTTCGACAGCATACAAACAAACTACATAGATAGAGCTTGTGTGGTTCTTCCACTCAGTTACATTGGTTGTTAGTCATTGTTGCGGTCTTGCTTGTTGGAGATCGTGTAATACAAGTTTGAAATTCGTAGCATCTCTGACTACATGGCGCGTGCGCTATAGATGATACCGACGGCAATGTTGTCGAAACGATCCCCGTTCACACGGATCAGTGAAAATGACTAAAAACGCTGTATTTTTCATGTCAGGCCAGTAGTTGGCGATGTCACTTTGTAAAGAAACACTACGTGCCTAAAGACTGAACACGTTATACGCATGCGCATGACGTCAGCGTTTTCACAAATTCATGTTTTTGTAATTTACACGGAGATGATGACGGTATCGTTTCCAAAAACTTGCACTTTGAAGCTGTTTTCAAAAGTTTGCGTTTTCATGCCCCCAAAATGCAATTGTCGTGTAAACGAACGACCAAAATGTTATGTTTTGTGATGTTTTAAAGTTAGTAATGGCAATTTTGAAAAACCGCTTCATGAAGCTTCGAAACCTTTACAAATCTTTTGTTCTGAATCAGTGGTTCGTAGCGTGTATCAAACTGCCAGAGTCACGTGATCTCAGTAAACGAGGCTTCGTAACGTCATAATGGTTTCGAAACACTTCGAAATTTCAATGGTTCACCGCTGGGGGCGATGATCTCTGTCAACCCATGAATCATGAGAAGTCACTGAGAACCAATGAACAAGTGTCTGTGGGTTTTACCCATGGATTTACCTGATCTTTGATCAGTTTTATGCATTTTTAGACGTCTGGACGTAAAACTTAAAAACATATAGACACTTGATAATCTTATTAGATGATTAGATAATTGCAATAAAAATAAAAATTTTTACTTTCAATAAAAAATAGATTTGCAAAAGGTGTTTTTATGCATGTTTGGCCTGGTTTTTTTTGCATTTACACTGTTCTGACAACTAGGGGTCACCGTGGAGACGGGTGTCGGATTGTTTCGATACGGCACATTTGCTTCAACTGTTTCAGTGTTTCACGGAGCCTCAATCTGCCCACCACTACTTAAAGTAGGGTTATCCAGCCATGCTTCTGGAGGGCTGCCTTCCTCAGTTCTAACTCTGCTGCAACACACCTGCCTGTTATTTGCAAGTAATCCTGAACCAGCTGATTAAGGTGCTCAGGTGTGTTTGATTTAAGGAGTGCTGGGCAACTCTAGCCCTCGAGATCCACTTTCCTGCAGAGTTTCGCTCCAATCCTAATCAAACACAGCTGAACAAGCCACTCGAGATCTCCAGGATGACTAGAAAGCTACAGACTGGCGAGTTTGATCAGAGTTGAAGCTGAACTCTGCAGGAAAGTGGAACTTGAGGGCCCGAGTTGCCCAGTCCTGAGTTAAACTCTGCATGTTGGGATCTCTCCAGGAGCTGGGTTGGCTATCCCTTATCTAGAGTGACTTCTTGTGAAGTTTTCTCCGCTATAAATAACCCTGCTCCCGACTGAATCCACAGGCCAACCAATCGCTGGCACAGAGATGGAACACAATTAACCGAGAAGAGCTACAAAATAAACAACAAAGAGAGAACCCTTACGCTGCCGAATGCCAGTCCTGATGACAACGGACTCTACTACTGCTGTGCAAAAAACGCAGCGGGCCAAGTGTGCAGCAATGACAACTTCACTCTCAACATCATAGGTATGTGTGTGTTTTGATGTGAAATTGAACCACAGGCACTTTTTTGTTTCTTTGAGAATCTATAATTTAAGTTTTACCGTTCCCATTATGTAATGAATGGCATTGATCTCCCCCTTGAAGATAAGAGTTTTCCTCAACCAGTGGTGAAGCCAGAAGATTTGGTGGTCCTGAAGAACGAGGAAGCGCTTTTCCACTGTCAGTTCACGGCTGAACCGCTGCCTACCGTTGAGTGGTATCATGAGAATGAGCTTGTGGCCAACAAGAGCCGGTACTGCTTTTTAATTCAGTTTTCGTGTAATTACTAGAAATTTTGTATTTTATAAAGTTTGTAAAAGTTACATGGCTCTTAAAATTCAAGCAACACTGAAACATGTGAACTGTTTGAATTGTGTTTTCAAATAGAACAGTTGGATTCTGCTTAGTGGTCGACCGATATATCGCCGAGGCCGATATATCGGCCGATATTTGAAATTTTTTAGATATCGGCATCGGCCGATAAATATTTCCGTTTGGCCGATATATTTCAAAACAGTTTGTGACTGTGCATTAGCGCTTTTTTCCACTGACGCGAACAGAGCGAGCGTGAATGAACTGAATACACTCGCTCTGCTCCGCCCAGCACCGTAAGACAAGCCACTCAGAAGTGAAGCAGACATCTGACAGACAAAGTAAATGACCATTCGCATTCGCTTTCTAACCTGACGCTACATTGTGTTACACACAAAAACACTCCGGCGTGCAGCAGAGTCTATTCAAACAGTACCGTGATATGTCAGATCCGCAGCCCAGCGGCAGCTCCAGTGGGGGTCACAGATGTGATATAAACGAATTCAAACAAAACTGAAAACATTTTACCTCACAAACAGTCAAAAATCCTGTGACTGGCTGTTCCTCAGATACGCGCGTTGTTCTCGGGTTACATTTAAACTAGACGCTGTTTTCCAACGGACTCGAGTGCACGGAAAAGCTGGGTCGCGTCACTCGCGTGCAGTTGGTCGCGTGAGGTGGATGAGAGGAGAACACTATGTAATAATATTACGTTTGAAAAATCCTTGAAAATGTTATTCACTATCTACTGTATTTATTTATCCATGATTGGCGTAATATCGTGAGTAGTATACATTTTCATATGTTCATGTATGTCATGCAAATACATGTGACGGCTTGCAACGTTTTAAAGAAACAAACAAGCAAAACTAAACACATAAATCATTATTATTTAAATATACTTGAAGTAAAACAACCTGTTTAAAGTAAATAGTGTAAATAAACTATGTGAGATTTATATTTAACTATGTATTGTACATAAAATGTATGTAATTTCACATACTATTTTGTCATTAATTTATGAATATTGTTTCGATTGGTTCATTAATGATAAATGTTATTTGTAACCTGCAGTAAGCAGCACGATAATAATTATAATTATTTGACTGAAAAAATGACTAAATATTAAAGCAGACAAGAAGCTGCACTAAAACTTTATTTATTGAAGTGTTACCTTACCTTTTTGTTTACATTTTAACTTCTTAGTAAATATTTTTTTATTGCAAAAATAATTTTGCATAAATAGTATGTACAATAAATGTTCATTTAGTTTCACCAATATTCTTTATGTCTCTCATTTACTGTATTCACATGTATTGTATCGGCCTCATATCGGCCAATCGGCCAGATTGCTTTCTCAATATCGGCATCGGCATCGGCCATTAAAAATCCCATATCGGTCGACCACTAATTCTGCTAGTAACAATCCCATTTTGGGATTGCGATTGGAATTGGATTTGGGATTGGATTGCTTTATAGGAATTAATTAAATAGTGACATAATTTGGAAATTCTTAACACTGCAAATTAGTTCACACATTGTGTGAAAATACATCACCCATTGTAGCATTTGTCAGCCACTTGTCCTGTCCATGATGATTGTAATGTACGGATGCATTTCATCTTTCCTACAGTGTCTTTATTCTGAGCAACGGATCCCTCTTCATCACTCAGGTGAAGCAGCGAAACACAGGCCAGTATAAATGTGTGGCACAAGGACCCCGTGGCCCTCCTGTCTCTCTCGAGGCCTCGCTGCGAATCGCAGGTAACAAGCGTAGACTTGTTTGTGTGCAGTTAGACATGCAGTGATGTAGTGTACAGGCCTGTTTGGTCCATAGAATCAAATTTATGTAGGATCGAGACGTATCAGAGGGATTGTCCCATGACTTTATTATTGAATTTTAAATTCATTTTTATTTTCAAACATGTCAGGGTTATACTGTAAGTGATTAAACAAATGACATTGAAAAAAGGAATAACAAACCTCAAAGCTTCACTACATAATATTTAAAAACTTTTAACCACCAAATCAATGTCAAGAGACATGCAGGAAAAAACAGGAAGTGATATTATAGAGGGAAACCCTGGAGACATTTGTGACTAATTTAATCTTTATGCTACGGTAACATTGCAGACAATCTGGTGTAGTTGTAGCTGAGACTGTGACTCCAAAACAAAATTAGGAACCTTTAAAATGGCATTATAGGGGCACTTTAAAGGGGTGGTATAATGCCCTTTTCACAAGATGTAAAATAAGTCTCTGAGTGTGTGTGAAGTTTTAGCTCAACATACCCCACAGATATTTTTATAGCATGTTAAAGTTGTCACTTTTTGAGGGTGAGCAAAAACGCACCATTTTTGTGTCTGTTCCTTTAAAGGGGTGATGAACTGAGAAATCAAAGTTTCCTTGAGCTTTTGACATATAAGAGATCATCATACTATAATAATATCCTGTAAGTTTCAGAACTGAAAACTACCTTGTTAGTCCAATAAAAGCTTTTATAGACATCAGGCTCAGCAAACGACTCGTTTTTCAAAGTGGGGAACAATGACGTCAAAGAGGATAAAACACCGCCTCCACAAAAGAAGATCAACGCCTACTTCAACACGGCCTGTTTAGCCCCGCCCACCGATTCGCCCAAACATGCTAAATAACATAGGACGACATGATAAATGCTAAACCGGATCGAGCTACTTACAAGCAATAAACATGCTGTTGACTAAATATTGTGCAGCGCCTGTTTGTGGAAGAAGACAGTCTGCATAAGCTTCCTTCGGATTCCAGCATGGTTAAACTTTATTAAATCAGTCAATCACAATTTCTTGACACGGATCTGCCAGCAACATGTAAGTAACCATGTGTATTCTAATGCCTGATCTGCGATCAGTGATTTCTGTGTAATTATTCAAGTTCAGATATTTCTCTTAAAATCGTTCAATACTGTTTATGCATCAGTGACTAAACGATCAACTTCACATAATTTCTCGTAGTATTATGAAAATAATCTTTTTTTAAACTGTTATTAAATTATATAGCCTACAGAAAGCGATCAAAGAACGATCCCTTTCGCCCAAGCTGTCAATCAAACAGCACAGCGCGAGCCGCGAGAGCTTATCTGGACACTTACCAAACTCGTGATGAAATAATGACACTGTTACACTACACAACGAAGCTCTTACTGTGTACTCACATCGTGTTTGCATTGTGATTTGGTGTAAGCATTTGTGAGAGTGCAAAAATTGCGTTGCAATGATAAGATCTTTATTCACGCGATCAACAGACTGTCTGTCATCTGCTCAGTGCTCATCATGCTGCAACCTTTCATGTGATGGAATAGATTTAAATATAATGCTTTAAACGATACTTTTCACGATTTGTTAATCTCGATAGCTGTATTAGTAAAAACGTAGTACAAGTTTTCGAGAGAGTTCCTGTAATACTAGCTATTTCATTGCAAGCATGTCAGCCAATCACAGCAGTGGGCGTTTGCACTGCAGTCTCACAGCAGACACGCCCCTTAAAACGGAGCGTTCAAATCTGAGGCAGAAATCAGGCTTGGAAAAATGGCTTTTATTTATAAATTATGACAATTTTTTATGTAAAAATCATACTAACATTATAAGGGCACCCCAGGCAACATTATAAAATAATAAAACAATCCAGTTCATGACCCCTTTAAATGCATATGAGCTGCTGCTCCCGGCACAGGGGGCGGAGCTTCAAGAGCTTGTGTCATTTCACCTCACACACATGCACTGAAAATTTCTAAAACTTTTAGCCTTATGTTCAAACTGAAGTCAGAAAGATGGAGAAACTCTAGAAGAAGTGACAACATGTAGACAACATTTCTGAATGGTTAGTTGGATCATTTATGTAGCTTATGTGTAGTTATCTTCTAGTCGTTGATTAGCTTATTCTGTCTTTATAATCTATAAATCGCGCTCCCGGGGGGCGGGGGTTATGTAAATTTTAGGGTTGGTGATGTCACTAACCCGGGAGGAATGTGGTGTAGTCTCTACCAGCCGTTTGTTGTAGTCCTTAAAAAGCGATTTCTTTAAAAGCAAATATCTTTTATATCTATATATATATCAAATATCTATATCCTTTGCTTTGAACTTTGAGCGTTGTAACTTTGTAGATGTTGTTTATGCTCAAACAGCAACATTACACACTAACTAAAGTTATAAAAGTGAAATCATATTCAACCACCCCTTTAAAGGAGTCCTTAAGGTATGGAATCGTTAAGTGGAACTTGAATCGGACCCATAATTGATGCATTCCTTACGATTCGACCCTAATAACAGTCCTGTTGTGTCTCACTAATACTGTATAGAGGACTGGTTTGGTTCTAGTGGCCCTCACATACTGGTGAACTTTGGGATCCTGATGCAGTAAATCTTCAGAGCGATTAACTGTCTAATCCCTTTCTGTTTCCAGCACCTGCTTGAGTGCTTTTACAGGACTGAGCGGCTTACACAGCTCAGATGTCATTGTTTTCACTGAATAAGGGGCTGCTTAGAGTCCATGTTTTGCTCTCAAACGTCTCCATCTAACCCGTTTCTTGTCACCGTTTTCCCCTCAGAAATCGAGGACATGATGCCGAAACAGTCCAAGGTGTTCACCGGAGACTCTCTGGAGCGAGTGACATGTCGACCTCCCCGTGGGCACCCGGAGCCAGAGGTTTGGTGGGAACATGCAGGACAGCGAGTTCCACCCACAGGCAGAGTATCTCAGGATGGACTGAACCTGATTTTCAGTCCCACTCGTGGCGAAGACTCGGGAACCTACACGTGTTTTGCTCAAAACAAGGCTGGACTGAGGAAACAAGAGTTGACGGTCACTGTGGCCAGTAAGTCTCAGGCCAGAAACGCACTCAGATGTGAATGCTTGGCCTAAGTTTTGCATGTGCCTGTTCTTCTGTTGGTGTACGCAAGGTGGTGACAGCTTTCTTCAAATGTCTGTGCCATTATTTGGATTGTTAACTGATTTGGTCAGCTCTTCAAACTGTTGCTGTGCCATTAAAGTAGTTGACCTGAAAGGGATACCTGTGTTAATAGAGCACTTAAGATGCATTTCAGCACGCAACAAAGCAAAACAAATCAAGCGTGTGTTCCTCAATGCATTTAATTAGCGTATTTCAGTAGCATATATTTCGGGCCCAACTGTCCTCTACCGAATATCTCACATTCCACCAACTTTTCTTCATAATGGCCAACACTACCTTATGAATGTGATCTTTGACACGAAGACAAGAAAGTCTGTTAGTGTGACACAATCGGACCTTTCAGGACTTTAAATAAATTACTACTCTCAGTTGAAAAACGTCCATTGGAGACTCGTCAGCTGAAGTAACCAGATTGACCTTTTTTAACAGAGTTGAATGATTGGATATACAGAAATAAATGGAATATTCCTTTACCAGATCATTGCTGTAAAAGTGATGTTTAAACTCTGATTCCATGATTCCTGTTGTGATCCTGAACATCTGTTTTGTGTGTGCAGCCAAACCGGAGTGGATCCAGAAGCCTGTGGACAGTCAGCTGGAGGAGGGGCGCGCCGGGTACCTGCACTGCCACGCACGCGCCACGCCTGAACCCGAGGTCACGTGGTACCGCAACACGCAGCCAATCACCGCAGAGGTGAGGGGGACAGTGATGTCATGCTAATATCATATTTGTAACGTGATCTCAAGCTGTGTCCTGAGGCCAGTGAAACCTTTTGATGTTTCTGAAAATGAAGATGTGGTGATTTTTCTACTGGGGAAAGACGATCCTCTGCTGCACAGTAGATCATGAAGCAAATATTAACCCTCATGTTGTTTTCCGGACATTTTGACCTGGAGAGTTATTTTTCCTGAAATGTTATTGCATTACTTTAGTCACACATGTATAACAACTATTCTTGATCATTTTTGTACTTTTTGGGTTGATTTTTCATACCTTGTTGTTCCACATGTGATGCCCCTGGTGAAAAATGACTGGCCTACAAAAAATTGCTTATGAATCTGTCAGTATGCTGTGTCATTAACAGTTATTGGATTCAATCTTTTTGTGCACTTGTTTTCTTGCAATTAAGACAGGCTTTGCATTTAGGGGCCAAGAACCAAAGGTGCACAAGCACCTATTGTATCCATTAGTCATGTCCTCCTTTCTCCTCCTCCTCCTCCTCCTCCTGCTGCTGCTCTTGAGTCTATCTCAGCCCATAGAACCGTATGGTAAAAAGCTGTGAAATTTGGCTAACAGATAGACGACAGTCAGAACATTAACCATAGCAAATTTGGAGTCTCTACCTCAATCCCTATAGCGCCACCTATTGTCGAAAGTTGCACTCATGTTTATGCTAATAACTTTTGGACTGTAAGGACAACATTCTTTTTTCCCCTCTGATTCCTTGGCTTAAGACGATTAGATTGCTCCCAATGACGCCATTTTCTGAAAAACCCTAGTTTTGAACTCCTAGTTACTCAGATGTTCACAATTTAACCAGATCATCGTCAGACTATGCCGACAAAAATTATGGAATTCAAGGTGATTCTTCAAAACGTTCTTGAATAACGCACTAACAAATTCGAAGAGTAGGGCAAAATGAACTTGAGCCTGTATCTCTGCAATGTATTCGTTTTCGTATTCTGACCAAACTTGGTGTGTGTTATGGCAACCATGACCTGAGGATAGCTGCATAATTTCAGCGCAGTGCCACCTACTGATCAGGAGATATGAAAAATATAAAATTGCCCATTTTGGGCATCTGCCATTTTGAATTGTCGTAAAATAATATATTTTATGAACGCATTTGCATATCATTACAAAACACTGTATGACCTGTAGGTAGTCGAAGAGTTTAGAGACATCGCCACCATGTGGTAAATTATGACAATCCAAAAATGTGTAACTTTTGATTAATTTTGCCTACTTTATTAAAAATGGTTTTAATTGATTATTAGGGTCATGCCGACAACATAAATCCAAATTTAGTCCATGAGTCGGCCAAACATCCTCTGTCATTTTGATTTTGACCTTATGCACCTCAGTTTTTGAGTGAAAAAAGTTCACTCAACCTTGTTCACCTTAAAAAACCTGAAGTTCAAACAGATTAAATCCAATATTTGGCAATAACATGGCATAATAAGAGATTTACAAGCAATTTTTCATAGGCTGGTCATTTTTGACCGGAAACACCAAATTAGGATTTTCAACGCAGCACAAAAATACCAAGTTCTTGCATGAAGCTCTAGATGGCGCAGACTGATCCTCAACTCAGGTCCTTAACTCATTTGGTAGCGATTGAATCCTCATCGACATAGCTCAGCTGATTGGTCGCTGTTGTGTCAGTGGCTCAACATTCAAACAAATACCGGTAGTGTTGCTGTTAGCAGTCTGCAGCACGCTCTCAGAAACCCTTCACCTTCCCCAGCTCCACCTGCATAGATCTGCTACGGGGGTTATTTCATGTGTTTTACGTGCTCACTGCAATTCCATGCCAATCGCTCCGAGAGTTGTCATGACAGTAATGTTGTTATCATTATTAAATGTGCTTAACACACACGCTCTCTTTGTGTTATGTAAAGGATGTTCGCTTCAAGCTCTTCTCCAATGGAACTTTGCGCATAAATAATGTGGAGGTGTATGATGGCCATGTTTACAGCTGTGAGACCAGAACGGAGGCGGGAAAGCTTAATGCCCAGGCACGGGTCTATGTACTCGGTGAGGAACATTTGTTACGTGCTGATTGTTGTTTGGTAGTGTTTTTTTGATTGCCTGAATGTCAAGGGGCTGATATAATGCCTATATATAAAACTACACTTCTCACCAAGTGCTCGCTGTTACGCTATCTGTTTCAGAGCGTCTGAAGTTCACGCCGACGCCGCAGGCCTACCAGTGCCTGGAGTTCAATAAGGAAGGGAATCTGCAGTGTTCTGCCAAGGGCCGGCCGATCCCCACCATCCGCTGGATCAGAACAGGTCTGCAGAGAAATAAAGATGCAACTTTACTACTTTGTGAATTGTTTTCCCAACAGCTGCCAAAATAAATGTGGAATATTGAATAAACCTAATACTTAATATACTAATCTTTATATACAGTGAATCCAAAACATATTTGCACACCTAAGTCATCATTTTCAAGGTGAACATTTCACAAAAGTAAAATTATTTAAACAATTCTGACACTTTGTGATTCTCAACGATTGGTGAAACATGTTCATAGTTAATGTGATGAACTGCACTTGTGGTTACACTGCTAAGACCAACCGTGTGATCTTGAGGGAAAGTGATGCATCCAAAACTTGCGCAACCCGTCACTTGGTTTCATGTTTTGTTACCTAATGAAGTGATATTCAGATATTTTGCGTGACTTGTCCAGAAATATGTTGATGCCACTGTACGTGTTACAAAAGGTTAAAGGAGTCATAACCTAGTCTTAATTTGGATACCTACTGCTGTATTATAGTCTTTCATGCCCTTCTAAAAAATAAAAGTGGAAAAAAAAATAAAAACAGAGCTCCTAAAACCTTTATTTCTGAAGGCATTATTGTCTCGCGAGATCTGATGCGATGTTTTGGCTGTCGTGGACGTAGAGTCCATTCCCCGTGTTTACCTTGAAGCTAACGTTACATACAATAGCCTCATTAGTAGTTAGCTGCTGTTTGTTACACACAGTAGAGCAATAAAAACAGTCTTACCGTTTCAATTTCAGGCAAGTCCCGGATGGTTGGAATGGCACCTTTTTTCAAACGGAGCTTCGTGGCCAACTTCGCCTGATATTGGCCCAAATTTGTGAATGATTCCGGCGTAAAATGTTTAGCGCAGACACCGAACAATAAGCCAGTTGAAAGTGTTGCTGGGACAGCGTCATTAAAAATGAATTTTATCCACTGGTCCCTGATAGTTTGGTCCGTTTTTGGTATAGAAAACACATTCGCATGTTGTTTCTGGCAGTCAACCACAGAGCAACTCACGTGTGCACTCGGTTTCTCCATCTTTCGCGACTGAACTGAATATGAGGGGGAGAGGGGAAGGGCGGGCTTCCTGCTGCGGTGTCCATATATGGTATATCCTGCCCCGTCTTGACGTCAAGACGGGGCTGAAATCAAAATCTCGTTTTTTAGTGCGCGTGCACGTGGGCTATTTTACAAACCCTGAGGTAAACAAACGCTTCACTTTTAAATATCGGCTTCCCGGCCAGTGTATAATCATTATGCAATCATAACATACATTGATTCTCGTGGAAAAGTGAAATTTGCAGGTTATGACTCCTTTAAGCTAGGGCTGTCAAGATTCCTCGATTAGAAAAAGAACTTGATTAAAAAAAAATCTTACTTGCAAGTTACGCAAAATACCAGAAGTGGCTCCTTCCACAGACAAGAATCCATGAACCGCATTATTAGGCCGTTTTCTAAATATGCGAATTGTTGTTCATCGTGATTTCAAAATAAAAGTTTAAGCCTTCACGTTGAGTTTGCATGTTTTGATGTCCACATATTGCTCTTCAAGATAATACAGTGGCTGTAGCATCTCTTTCGTAAAGTAGCCAAATATCAAACATTAAGTTAATGAATTAAATGTCGTTTGGCCAATATTAAACAAAGATTTGATCTGCTGTAAAGTGTAACAACACTAGACCGTTGTCGCCATCGGCAGGCATTTGTTATTATACATATTGTACATAAGACGATTGTTTATATTGCTGTATGTATTTTAACAGTGTTGTTCTATGAAACCATATGATTAGTTGCTTTTGATACTTTTTTTACTTTATGAACCAAATATTATTGCCTCAATGTATTTGAAGTCATTTTAAATGCTTTAAATTTTTACCACAAAATATCCAATTACTCAATTAATCGTCAAAATAATCGATCGATTACCAAAATAATCGTCAGTGACAGCCCTAAACGAGATATCTAGTTTATGTGCCTTTAAACTCCAAATATCCTTTAAAATTCTTCCCTTTTTAACATTTCAAAAAAGCATCACTTGTTTGTTTTTTTTATAGCAAACTTTGGCAGATCTAGTGATTATTTTCATCTGAAGCTGAAACTATCTGGTTTAGCAGCAAGGTCCCTTCTCTGGATTCTGTCAACTTTATGTAATTTTCATATGAATATTGTGACAATTGACTTTTTTAATCAGCTGTTAAACGTTATTAAAAACTTAGGATTCGGTGTAAACTCAAAATCATATTTAGGTTATACATGACTGTAGAATTTTAATGAATTTCACCACTTGGTTAAGAAATTGTGTGTCCTTGAAATTGGAAACAACTGGTGCTGGAAAAATAGATTTTGATGTAGTGTGTGTGTGCGCAGATGGCAGTGATATCCCAGTGTCGGTGGAGCAGCAGAAGGGCACACTGCACTTCACCAAAGTCGCACGGGCCGACGCGGGCAACTACACCTGCCTGGCCTCCAACGATCAGCAGGGAGAGATCAGAGCCGTCGTCCAGCTCACCGTCGCAGGTACGGCGGAAACACGACTTCACTCCAACACCAGAGCTAGCTGTGGCTGATAGAACTAATTCATGCATTTCTGTTTTTGGAAATATCCCTTGATCTCCATGTTTTTGTCTCCTTTTTGTTTCCTTTTACTCTAACTCTAGTTTATGTGGCGTTTAAGCTCAAGCCAGAGAATACCACAGTATATCAGGGACACACTGCCGTACTTCACTGTCAGGCCACTGGAGACCCTCATCCCTTTATCCAGTGGAAGAAAAAAGACAAGTTTCTGGAGGCAGACAAGAGCAGGTAAATCACAAAGATCATCAAAATTTCGGCTTTCTTGAGTTCAAACTGAAGCGGGTTCATTTGAAATTCATTCGAATTTGAACATTTCAGTGCTGATTCATCTTGATTATTTCTAATTCAGATTCCAGAAGATGCCCAACGGCTCCCTGGTCATTAATGACGTCAGCACGGAGGACACTGGGCGCTACACTTGCATTGCAGGGAACAGCTGTAACATTGCACACACTTCGGCAGAGCTCTACGTTGTGGGTGAGTCCGACACCCTCCACGTTCTTCAATTGTTAGTTAGGAGCCATCAAATCTGTTGGATTTTATATTTTCTGGATGGGTGTCCATTGCAGCTCCAAAAGATGGAATGGTTTTACAATTTGGCTCATGGTATCAACACCTTTTATTTTTTTATTTCAAACCCTCTGGCACCACCAACTGTTTTAATTTGCATGTACATTTAAAGTCATTTGATTTCAATGATTTGCTCGGCCACATTTTTCCAATGTCACCAAGCACTTATTTTTAATTCCTTCTGGTTATATTTTGGTATTCATCACCCATTTTTCATCATCCAATTCCTTATGGATTAAATACATTTTTTAAATTATTGAATTCAGTTTCTCTTTAAAATGTGTAAAATGCAAATTGCAAACCCTGCAAATTGCAAACATACTTTTCAAACTTCTATGGCATTCTTTGGCTATTTCCTAAATTTTGGTCCGATTATGTTGAGGCTATCCTAGTTAAGTTATTAAAAGCTGTTTTTAAGTTACCTGAGCAATCCCAAAAAAATACTCAAAATTATTGGTCAACACTGCAAAATCTGTGTGACCAACTTGAACTAGTTTCAAAATCTGTGTGAATAAATTCCCTATTGAAATGACTGGGATTTCACTCACTCTTGCAAACTATTGTTGCTGTTGAAGACTGGTGATGTGGTGTAATTCATTTTAAGTCTTAACTTTGGCATTTACTTTTGTAAATTTTTATTTATAAATTCATAAAAGTTGTTGATTTGTGAAGATTACCATGATGAACCAATTGTGTAAGAATCAAACTTTTGTTGATCACCGAGCTTATTTTCTGCAATATTTCCAAAACAATTGGACAAAAACACTGGGTAAAAAAAAAAATCATGTCCTGCTGGTCAAAAGTGCTAAATAATGGCTATAACTGCTTTAATCCTTTGAACCAATTACAATTGTCCTCTAATTTTTTGGGCTTAACTGCTCCTTGCAGCTGTGTATTTAACCAAGTTTGGTACTCTTTGGTTCTTTGAAACCTGATAAATACTGTAATACAGTTTCAAATGGACAAGCACTTTGAAAGTTCACCCTAAGCTAATTTTGGCCTGTCTCGGACATACCAACTCAATTTCCAGATTAAGTTGAATTACAAACTATTTAAGTCTAGTGGCGGCGGTGACTTCAAAGAAAGGAGAGGTACTTGAAATTTTCTGTTTTGGTGAGCGTTCAGGACTGTTAGATCCTAATTGAATGTTCATGCCAGTGTGTCACCTGATTCCTAATAGGAGAATATTTAAGTTGGGATCAAAAGAGATTCAGGAGTGAAACCGCTCTCTATCTAAAAACCTGGTGTTTAATGCATGTTTTGTGTGTGTTTGTGGTTATCTACAGAAAAACCAGTGCAGCACTCATTAGCAGATGATGAAAAGACCCCTTACAAAATGATCCAGACTATTGGTCTGTCGGTGGGGGCGGCAGTCGCTTACATTATCATTGTGCTGGGTCTCATGTTTTACTGTAAGCAGAGACGCAACGCCAAGAGGCTCCAGAAGGGGCAGGACGGAGACGAGCAAGAGGTGGAATGTCTCAATGGTGTGTGTGGTGGTAACTTTTGTTAGCATGCAATCATCTGAATAAGATTGAATCTGTTCTCTGATGCAGTTCTCTGATCAACCCATAGGGGACGTGCAGCAGAACGGCCACACCACAGCAGAGATCCAGGAGGAGGTGGCGCTTACCAACATGGCTGCCACCGGAAACAACAAACGCCACAGCAGTCAAGACAAGCTCCAGTTCCCCCGAAACAACCTGCACACAATCACGACACTGGGTACAGAAATTGCCCCAAACCACAGACCTACTGACTAGTGCGCTTTAACATCACCTTTACAATAAGGTTCATTAGTCGACATTAGTTAACTACCTTAGTTGACATGAACTAAGAATGAACAATACTTCTACAGCATTTATTAATCTTCATTAATATTAATTTCAGCATGTACTAATACTTTATTAAAATCTTGTTAACATTAGTTAATGCACTGTGAACTAACATGAACAAACAATGAACAGCTGGATTTTTATCAACTAACTTTAACAAAGATTAACCAACACAGTAACAAATGTGTTGCTCGTTGTAAGTTCATTTTAGTTAATACATTAACTAATGAACCTTATTGTAAAGTGTTACCAACATCACAAGTGTTCAGCCAAAACGGGTCGCATTTGCATTTACCCTACGACAGCGGTGTGTTCACATGCCTCATCGCAGAAAACGAATCGATCTACATTGTGTTCCTCTTCTTGTAGGTAAAGGAGAGTTTGGTGAAGTGCTGCTGGCGAAAGCAAAGGCCAGCGAGGATGAGGAGGAGATGGTTGTGCTGGTGAAGAGTCTGCAAACACGCGACGAGCAAATGCAGTTGGATTTCCGTCGGGAATGTGAGATGTTTGCTAAGCTGAGCCACGCTAACGTCGCTCGACTGCTGGGCCTCTGCAGAGAAGTGGAGCCGCACTACATGATCATGGAGTACAGCGACATGGTGACTACAGCTCCACACTACATATCTGTCCATCTGTCTGTCCTCACCCTTCATCCCTTCATCACTCGGTCCATCCATCTAACCTTCCTGTCTGTCTATATCTATCTGTCTGTCTGTCTGTCTGTCTCTGTTGTTCTATCTGTTTATCTATCTGTCTGTCAAGATTCAAATAGCTTTATTGGCACGGTGAAAGAAATCTTTACATTTCCAAAGCATTAATAACACTATACAATACAAATATATTAATAAAAAAATAATAAAATATCTGTCTACTTGTCTGTCTGTCTGTCTGTCTGTCTACATGTCTGTCTGTCTGTCTGTCTGTCTGTCTGTCTACATGTCTGTCTATCAGTCGTCTGTCTGTCTATCAGTCGTCTGTCTGTCTGTCTATCAGTCGTCTGTCTGTCTGTCTGTCTGTCTGTCTGTCTACATGTCTGTCTATCAGTCGTCTGTCTGTCTGTCTACATGTCTGTCTATCAGTCGTCTGTCTGTCTACATGTCTGTCTATTTGTCGGTCGGTCTGTCTGTCTACATGTCTGTCTGTCTGTCTGTCTGTCTGTCTGTCTACATGTCTGTCTACTTGTCTGTCTGTTGGTCTACATGTCTGTCTACTTGTCTGTCTGTCTGTCTACATGTCTGTCTATCAGTCGTCTGTCTGTCTGTCTACATGTCTCTATTTGTCGGTCTGTCTGTCTGTCTACATGTCTGTCTGTCTACATGTCTGTCTGTCTACATGTCTGTCTATCAATCAGCTGTCTGTCTACATGTCTGTCTGTCTGTCTATCTGTCTACATGTCTGTCTACTTGTCTGTCTGTTGGCCTACATGTCTGTCTATCAATCGTTTGTCTGTCTACATGTCTGACTCTTTGTCTGTCTGTCTGTCTGTCTACATGTCTCTATTTGTCGGTCTGTCTGTCTGTCTACATGTCTGTCTATCAATCATCTGTCTGTCTGTCTTTTTGTCTTTTTGTCTGTCTGTCTGTCTGTCTACATGTCGGTTTACTTGTCTGTCTGTCTATCTGTCTACATGTCTGTCTATCAATCGTCTGTCTGTCTGTCTGTCTATCTGTCTGTCTGTCTATTGGTCTGTCTGTCTGTCTATCAATCGTCTGTCTGTCTACTTGTCTGTCTGTCTGTCTGTCTATCAATCATCTGTCTATCTGTCTACATGTCTGTCTACTTGCCTGTCTGTCTGTCTGTTGGTCTACATGTCTGTCTATCAATCGTCTGTCTGTCTGTCTACATGTCTGTCAATCGTCTGTCTGTCTGTCTACATGTGTGTCTATCTGTCTGTCTGTCTGTCTATCAATCGTCTGTCTGTCTGTCTGTCTGTGACAAATGGTTTTATTGTAGTTGTATTTTGAAGTGGGGATTGAAATATTATTTCCTGAGAAGTGTTTCTCCTGGTCTGGTTTAATTCTGCTGTGTGTGATTTTCAGGGTGATCTGAAGCAGTATCTGAAAGTGTCCAAGAGCAAAGATGAGAAAGTCAAAGTCCAGCCGCTCAGCACCAAACAAAAGGTAATTAATAACTATCCCTCGTCTCTCATATAAACACACACACACACACACACACACACACAGGCACACACACCAGGACCGAACCCACTCTCTCTCTGCCACCAGGTGTCGGTGTGTCTGCAGGTCGCTCGAGGGATGGAGCACCTGTCCAACCAGCGCTTCGTCCACCGAGACCTGGCCGCTCGCAACTGCCTCATCTCCGCCAAACGCCAGATTAAAGTGTCCGCTCTGGGCCTCAGCAAAGACGTCTACAACAGGTACAGCTAAACACAGCCAGAGCCACGTCCACGACTTAGTTTTATGAAATGAGGAATGAAGGATTGTCCTGTAATCTGGGTTTGAAATTAACTTTTTCACTCACCGGCCAATTTGGCTACTTAATTTAAGTTACCGGCCATTCATAAATAAATATATATATATATATATATATATGTATGAATGGCCGGTAACTTAAATATATATATAAATTTGGATTTACATCCTGTCATCCAGCATCTCCTCCCTTCCTCTTTCATCCTCATCACCAAAAATGTGTTTTAGGTGGAGAGATCAATACAGTACAAAGAACTACAAATAAAAAAAAAATTAGGATGTCGGAAAATAGCAATGTATTTTCTGTTGACCAAATGCTTTTTAATATTCGCTATTGCTTCATTGTCGAATGAACAAGCGCTCCGTTATTTGTTGCGTAGAGACGGGCATGTTCAAGTAATTTAATGTATTTAATATATCATAACGACTCACAAGTTGAGCGTTTGCGCTAAATCTGCGCAGATTTGACTTACATGAACTTCCTCAGCAAAGTGAGTAAACATAAGAATGGTCGTGAACGCCACAGTTGATTTTTACCCGTATTTGGCGGGTGTTCATTCCAAACCCTGCTTGTAACGATTGTGAACTTCACGTGCACTGCTCCCCCTTGTGGTGACAGTCATCATTGTTTGTGTTTGTGTGTCTGTTTCCACACAGCGAGTACTACCATTATCGCCAGTCCTGGATTCCTCTGCGCTGGCTGCCGTCCGAAGCCGTCTTCGATGACGATTTCTCCACCAAGACGGACGTGTGGTCGTTCGCAGTGCTCATGTGGGAGGTCTTCAGCTTTGGGGAGCTGCCGTACGCTGATCTATCTGATGATAAAGTCCTAGAAGGTGTGGGATAGTCTCGTGAAAAAGTGAGATGGGTAGCAGATATGGTTGTGTTTGGTCCCTGACTGTGTGTGTTTGTGTGTCTGTAGCTCTGCAGGAAGGCAAGCTGAAGCTGTCTCCTCCTCAGGGGTGTCCATCTCGCGTGTTCAAGCTGATGGTGCGCTGTTGGGCCGCCAGTCCCAAAGACAGACTGTCTTTCAGCGACATCACCTGCGCCCTCAGCGATCTGCCCTCCGAAAGCAAAGTCTGAGAGGACCGGATCATCCGTCAAGCCATGATGGAAAAACCCTCCACCACACAAATTCTGATTCAAGTGTCTTGTCTCGAGAAAAAAGACTTGTTTTATTATCAACCATCTCTTCCTTTTTTTATATATATATACTGTATATGTTTAATAAAATGTTTAAGAAGGTTCCTCCAACATTTGGTTTTTAACGGGGTTTGTCTATCACTTCTCAGTTTGAGTTTGCCCACTCAAAACGAAGAAATGTAGTAAATGGTGCGTTTGTAATACCAAACCATGCACTGACCAATTTTATATTTTAGAAGGATTGTCTCGGGAGCCTCTTAATTTATTTAAAAGGTCCTGTTTGTTCAATGTACAGAAAGGTACTGTTTATATGACTTTTTTATGATGTTTATGAGTTAAGCCTTTTTTTATATATAATTCAGAAGTACTCATAGCAACAACTGTTGAGAAAACCATGTTTATAAAATGACTTTGTCATCGAGTTCAAATTTCAAGTGCCTGTAAAATGAAGGATGTCTTGATTTTTTTTAGTATGCTGTATGTTACGACTTGGAAATGCCTTGAATGTTTTGTTTTTTTATATATATATATATACATTTATAGTGTTTTATTGCTTAGTAAGAGTCCAGTGTTTTATCTTGTAATTGCTACCCACACGTTACATATCGGTTTCTATAAAAAGGCCAGAGGTATTCTTGACTCTGGGGTAAAAAGTGAACAAAAACTTCTGTCGCATACTCTGCTGTTGCAATAAACCTTCACTTTTAACAAAGCTTGTTTGATTTCATGTGATGTAATTATTAATTTTTTTTAACCAAATGTGACAATGAACATTTAAAAGGGACCTTTTACAAAGTCTTGATTTTGTTTTTGGGCTCTACTTGAACAGATTTCATGCTTAAACGTTCAGAAACACCTTATTTTCCCCATATTCTCCATTGTTGCAGCTCCTCTTTTCCTTGTCTGTCAGTAACGCTCTGTTTAGTTCCTGTCTCTGAAGCTCCTCCTTCTGAAAAGCACGCTGTGCTCTGATTGGTCGGCTGGATCAGTGTGTTGTGATTGGTCGAGCGCTTCGAGTGCGTTTGGGAAATGTCCCGCCCCTAATTACCATAACCACCAGTTTAATAAAAAAACACAAAACTACGGCTGCGTCTGAAATCACATACTCTCTTGAGTAGTTACTTATTTTGGATAAGTAATTACTTAACGACCGCTAAAAAAGTATGTTCTATATAGTTATGTGTGTGTGTGTAGTATGAATGTAATCTGGACGTACTACATTCACCATGTTGTCATTATCATGTGACCTACCAGCGTCAGTTCACTGTCATTCATAAATCCTCTCCTGTGGCCTCATGGGATAGTAAAGTGTCCATCGTATCAGAGAATGTCTAATAAGGGGAGAACTTCCACTCTCAGTAAACTTCCGGCTTCTGAACTGGTTGCAGTTCCACTCTGGCTCCACATGAGGGCGCTCACAGGACGAGTGCAGAATGAATGGAGGTCTATGGCGCTATACCACTCAAAAGACACTTTTCTCAGGATATAATTTTTTGTCTAGTAATTTGAATGTTGTATTCGAAAGGAGATGCAAAGAAATTACACATTGCTGGGTGTTAGATTTTTTAGAGTCACTTATTTGCTTTAAAAAGTCTTTTAAAATGTCAATGACGTCATACGCATCGTACGACCAGAGATACTGCTTTACGGCAATCCTTCAGTCACTTTGGTGCTTTCGCGCTCTGCACTTTCTTTTCTCTAGAGGCATCGACAACACAGCTGACACAGGGAAACACACAACACAGCTGACACAGGTAAACACACAACACAGCTGACACAGTTAAACACACAACACAGCTGACACAGGGAAACACACGACACAGCTGACACAGGGAAACACAACACAGCTGACACAGGGAAACACACGACACAGCTGACACAGGGAAACACAACACAGCTGACACAGGCAAACACACGACACAGCCGACACAGGGAAACACAACACAGCTGACACAGGGAAACACACGACACAGCTGACACAGGGAAACACAACACAGCTGACACAGGCAAACACACGACACAGCTGACACAGGTAAACACACAACACAGCTGACACAGTTAAACACACAACACAGCTGACACAGGGAAACACACGACACAGCTGACACAGGGAAACACAACACAGCTGACACAGGGAAACACACGACACAGCTGACACAGGGAAACACACGACACAGCTGACACAGGGAAACACACGACACAGCCGACACAGGCAAACACACGACACAGCCGACACAGGGAAACACACGACACAGCTGACACAGGGAAACACACGACACAGCTGACACAGGGAAACACACAACACAGCTGACACAGGCAAACACAACACAGCCGACACAGGGAAACACGACACAGCTGACACAGGGAAACACACAACACAGCTGACACAGGGAAACACACAACACAGCTGACACAGGGAAACACGACACAGCTGACACAGGGAAACACACAACACAGCTGACACAGGGAAACACACAACACAGCTGACACAGGGAAACACGACACAGCTGACACAGGGAAACACACGACACAGCCAACACAGCCGACACAGGGAAACACACAACACAGCTGACACAGGGAAACACACAACACAGCCAACACAGCCGACACAGGGAAACACACAACACAGCTGACACAGGGAAACACACAACACAGCTGACACAGGGAAACACACAACACAGCTGACACAGGGAAACACACAACACAGCTGACACAGGCAAACACACAACACAGCCGACACAGGTAAACACACGACACAGCCGACACAGGTAAACACACGACACAGCTGACACAGGGAAACACACGACACAGCCGACACAGGCAAACACACAACACAGCCGACACAGGGAAACACACGACACAGCCGACACAGGTAAACACACGACACAGCCGACACAGGGAAACACACAACACAGCTGACACAGGCAAACACACAACACAGCTGACACAGGCAAACACACAACACAGCTGACACAGGGAAACACACAACACAGCTGACACAGGGAAACACACGACATAGCCAACACAGCCGACACAGGGAAACACACGACACAGCCGACACAGGGAAACACACGACACAGCCGACACAGGCAAACACACAACACAGCCGACACAGGGAAACACACGACACAGCCGACACAGGTAAACACACGACACAGCCGACACAGGGAAACACACAACACAGCTGACACAGGCAAACACACAACACAGCTGACACAGGCAAACACACGACACAGCTGACACAGGGAAACACACAACACAGCTGACACAGGGAAACACACGACATAGCCAACACAGCCGACACAGGGAAACACACGACACAGCCGACACAGGGAAACACACGACACAGCCAACACAGGCAAACACACAACACAGCCGACACAGGGAAACACACGACACAGCCGACACAGGCAAACACACAACACAGCCGACACAGGGAAACACACGACACAGCCGACACAGGTAAACACACGACACAGCCGACACAGGGAAACACACAACACAGCTGACACAGGCAAACACACAACACAGCTGACACAGGGAAACACGACACAGCTGACACAGGGAAACACACGACACAGCCAACACAGCCGACACAGGGAAACACACAACACAGCTGACACAGGGAAACACACAACACAGCTGACACAGGGAAACACACAACACAGCTGACACAGGCAAACACACAACACAGCCGACACAGGTAAACACACAACACAGCCGACACAGGTAAACACACGACACAGCTGACACAGGGAAACACACGACACAGCTGACACAGGCACACAGCTGACACAGGTAAACACACAACACAGCTGACACAGGTAAACACACAACACAGCTGACACAGGGAAACACACGACACAGCTGACACAGGCAAACACACAACACAGCCGACACAGGTAAACACACGACACAGCCGACACAGGTAAACACACGACACAGCCGACACAGGGAAACACACAACACAGCTGACACAGGCAAACACACAACACAGCTGACACAGGCAAACACACGACACAGCTGACACAGGGAAACACACAACACAGCCGACACAGGGAAACACACAACACAGCCGACACAGGCAAACACACGACACAGCTGACACAGGGAAACACACAACACAGCCGACACAGGGAAACACACAACACAGCCGACACAGGCAAACACACGGCACAGCCGACACAGGCAAACACATGACACAGCCGACACAGGGAAACACACGACACAGCTGACACAGGGAAACACACGACACAGCTGACACAGGCAAACACAACACAGCTGACACAGGCAAACACACGACACAGCTGACACAGGGAAACACACGACACAGCTGACACAGGGAAACACACAACACAGCTGACACAGGGAAACACAACACAGCTGACACAGGGAAACACACAACACAGCTGACACAGGCAAACACGACACAGCTGACACAGGGAAACACACAACACAGCTGACACAGGGAAACACACAACACAGCTGACACAGGGAAACACAACACAGCTGACACAGGGAAACACACAACCCAGCTGACACAGGGAAACACACAACACAGCTGACACAGGGAAACACACAACACAGCTGACACAGGCAAACACACAACACAGCTGACACAGGGAAACACACGACACAGCTGACACAGGGAAACACACAACACAGCTGACACAGGGAAACACAACACAGCTGACACAGGGAAACACACAACACAGCTGACACAGGCAAACACGACACAGCTGACACAGGGAAACACACAACACAGCTGACACAGGGAAACACACAACACAGCTGACACAGGGAAACACAACACAGCTGACACAGGGAAACACACAACCCAGCTGACACAGGGAAACACACAACACAGCTGACACAGGGAAACACACAACACAGCTGACACAGGGAAACACACAACCCAGCTGACACAGGGAAACACAACACAGCTGACACAGGGAAACACACAACCCAGCTGACACAGGGAAACACAACACAGCTGACACAGGGAAACACACGACACAGCTGACACAGGGAAACACAACACAGCTGACACAGGGAAACACAACACAGCTGACACAGGGAAACACAACACAGCTGACACAGGGAAACACACGACACAGCTGACACAGGCAAACACAACACAGCTGACACAGGGAAACACACGACACAGCTGACACAGGGAAACACACAACACAGCTGACACAGGGAAACACACAACACAGCTGACACAGGGAAACACACAACACAGCTGACACAGGCAAACACAACCCAGCTGACACAGGCAAACACAACAAAGCTGACACAGGGAAACACACGACACAGCTGACACAGGGAAACACAAAACACAGCTGACACAGGGAAACACACAACACAGCTGACACAGGGAAACACACAACACAGCTGACACAGGCAAACACAACCCAGCTGACACAGGCAAACACAACACAGCTGACACAGGGAAACACACGACACAGCTGACACAGGGAAACACAACACAGCTGACACAGGGAAACACACGACACAGCTGACACAGGGAAACACAACACAGCTGACACAGGCAAACACAACACAGCTGACACAGGGAAACACACGACACAGCTGACACAGGCAAACACAACCCAGCTGACACAGGCAAACACAACACAGCTGACACAGGGAAACACACGACACAGCTGACACAGGGAAACACAACACAGCTGACACAGGTAAATACACAACACAGCCGACACAGGGAAACACACGACACAGCTGACACAGGCAAACACAACACAGCTGACACAGGGAAACACAACACAGCTGACACAGGGAAACACACGACACAGCTGACACAGGGAAACACAACACAGCTGACACAGGCAAACACAACACAGCTGACACAGGGAAACACACAACACAGCTGACACAGGGAAACACAACACAGCTGACACAGGCAAACACAACACAGCTGACACAGGCAAACACAACACAGCTGACACAGGGAAACACAACACAGCTGACACAGGGAAACACAACACAGCTGACACAGGGAAACGCACAACACAGCTGACACAGGCAAACACAACACAGCTGACACAGGGAAACACACGTGCTAGAAGAGTTTTTGTTTTGTTGTTTTAAAAGACCATCAAGCGGTATCTCTGGTCGTAATCAGTCCTTCACTGACCAATCAGCGTTCATTAGCAGAATGCTAGCGCGTTATGGGCAACAACAACTCAACCTGTAAGAAATCGAAAGGACAGAAGTACTCGTTCATTCAACTTTCGACCTATAACCCATGTTGAACTTGCAAAACCTACAATCAAATCTGAGATTTCTCAACGGCAATCGGGTGAAAGAGACACATTTAGCCGTCTAGCTCCATAGACTCCCAATCATTCTGCACTCATGGGCGATCGCCCCCAGTGGAGCTCTGGTGGAACTACAACCACAATTCGGTACAATAGGACTTAATAGGGAGTGGCCAGGCTCTCCGTAGATGGGCTCTGATCGTATCCACACTTCAGAATCTCACTGGTAGTAGTAGGTAGTCCGGGTACGTTTGCCTACTCTTTTATGAGTCCTGTGAATTCAGACACTTCTTTACAGCTAACTTAATCAGCCAGGCCCCGCCCCCTTAATTTGCGTATGCCTTGGGCGGGAATTATTTAAATGAGGAATATCGTGACGTGTTCGTACCTGGAAGAAACTCAAGACTACAATAGAGGCGTTTCAGGGAGTTCAGAAACAGTGACACTGATATAGAGAATAACTGCCTTTGCAGAGCTTCTTCATGCTCAAACAGCAACATTACACACTAAAGTAAGATGCAGATGGAAAAAGCATAATAATTCCTCTTTAAAACCGGTTAACAGTAAGTTATCTTATTATGTGCACATAAACTCAGGGTCACTACCATGGCTGTACCGTCCTCTCCTCATCTGACATGTTCAGACAGGACAGTAGACTTCCATGAGTTGAGCTCGCTGACTCCCTCTGGTGGCGGTCGAGTTTGCACTTCTCATTCCACACTGAAACTGCAGCTGGACTCTATTCTCTCTGAAGTGCTCATGTTCAAAGAAGTGAGGGCTGGAGTTTCTCGTTCTCTGAAGGAAATACATTTGTTCTTGTTCATGAGCCAATCAAGTATACATTGAAAATCAACTTTTTAATGTTGTTTATATGCCTATGTGGTGTTTTTAATATGCTTTAAGACAAACCATGTGTAAATTCATAAGTCGACACCATTGCTGAGTATTTCCTCCTTAAAGGAGAACTCGGCAACTCTAGCGAACTCTAGTCACTTCTTCGCTTATTTTCCCTTTTGTTGTCGCATGTTTTCCCCACGAGCTCCCCCTACTGCTGTGGTGGGGCGTATATTTCACAACACGGTAGTAAAAAACTCACTTGCGGCGGCCTCCTCCCCCTCTCTACCGCTGCTCATGTGCGTTTGTTATGATCGGAGCAAGCCAACTGTATCGTGTGGAGCTAAGTCTACCGAGGTGGGTAATCTGGTAATACATCATACATGCGTGTGTGTTTATGTCGAATTGCCGTAAAGCAATTCGTGTTTCGCGCTCGCGCTCGTTCTCGTTCTCGCTTCTCACGAGACTTCCAATTTCTGTCTTTACCGGGACGGTAGTCCCCAAGTTGCAAGGTTGGTTTTCCGCCTGGGAACGCTGGGGGGAGCGGGGAAAGTCACCAATATCACCAGAACAGGTTGTTTAACCATCCAAATGATTTCTAGACAGTTTTATTAAGTTAAAAAAGTTACCAAGTTCTCCTTTAAAACTGCAGTGAACCAAAGACAGTCTCAAAAACACGCTTTGAAATGCTGGTGTTTCTGACGTCACAAACTACCTTGTAACCAATCAGATCAACGTGTGATCGTCAACCAGTGGATCTCTGAGCTGAGTGAGTGAGTGGAGGCGGGGTTCATTTGCATATTCATAGAACCGCGAATACTAAATGAGGCAAGGGTGTCGAGTTACATTCAAGATATTTTAAGAAATTAAGTATTTTCAAGGAAAAATACAATTAAATGTGTAATTTTGGTGATCAAAGATGAGTTTTAAGGGATAAAATGATTGACTACAGGGGGACTTTAAGTGTCATCTTCACTTGCCAGAACAGCATATATGCCTTGATTTAAACCTGCAAACCCTATTTCTGCAGTGCATAGTGAGTATATTGTGAACACTGCCATGGCAGCTCCTGCTGGTACAGCCACACCATCATCAGGCTGCACTTTTATTCTCTCTACACAGCCATTACATTTACATTTATGCATTTGGCAGACGCTTTTATCCAAAGTGACTTACATTGCATTTCAAGGTACACATTTACATTCTTATCAGTTCTTGCAAACGCCAGTGCCCTACTGTTCGAGCTACAGGAAAGTCGTGAAAAGATGTTTTACCAATGTTTTTATATTATTTTGTAATAAGGCAGAAATTTTAAAGGGATAGTTCACCCAAAAAATTTAATTCAATTTTTGTCATCATTTACTCACCCTCATGTTGCTTCAAACCTGTATGAACACAAACGAAGATATTTTGAGGAAATACTGTCAGTCAGTAACCAGACAGTTGATGTATTGTATTTTTTCCTACTATGAAAGTCAAAGGCTACCGTCGACTCAAATGTTTGATTACCAACATTCTTCAAAATATCTTCTTTTGTGTTCAACAGAAGAAAGGAACGACTTGAGGGTGTGTAAATGATGACAAAATTTGCTTTTTTGTGTATGAACACAAAAGTGTGCTACTTTAAGTGTGCTATTCCTAAATCAGCATCTTTTTTTTCTACTAGCCTACAATTGTTGCACACTTCTAAAACTCATATGACGGCTCCCCCTGGCGGTGTGGAGGATGTTTTATTCAGAATCTAGTTAATGTGTTTCCAACATACAATTGAAATGAAACATGATTAAGAAATTTAGACTTAGTTATTCTTACATTGTTGTGCTATATCGAGCATTATACTTTTTTTGCAGTACTGTTTTAAAGCCGTTAGGTGGTGGTGTCGATCAAATGTGGACAAGCATATTATAGGCTTGTGTGCTTCTTATTTTAAGAGAGAGCACATTTCTACAGTGTGTGTAGGTTCATGCCCTTTCCCCACACACTATAGTCTCAAATAACTTGGCAATATAGGGCTTGCCATGACAAAGCTTCTGCAAGTGATATTATAAAACGAATTATTTATAGTAAATAGGCGTTTAACACTTAAATAGCTGCATTGATCATTTTAAGACAGAAGCACTGAGCGATATCATTGTCCTCCCCCTCCGTGTGTGTGTGTGTGTGTGTGTTTCTATCAGGGTGGATCAATGCAGGAGCTCACACACACACACACACACACACGCGCGCGCGCGCACGCACACACTCGTCCTGTCCGCGCATCCGCAGCGTCGCGCTCGCTCCGTCTCTCTCTCTCTGTATCGCCCGCGGCTGACGCGCTGACGCGGGCCGCTCCTGCTGGATATGTGCATGTTATAGTCGTAGGTTGAAGGCCAGGAGACATGCCGGTGTGAAGCGGACTCAGATATCTTTTATCTTCCGCGGTATCTTCGCTAAGCGCCGGTGCGGTGCGCGCGGCCTGTAAACACAAGATGTCGACCAGAACGCCATTGCCCACCGTCAACGAGCGCGACGCCGAGAATGTAAGTCAATGATACAACATATCAGTCTGCATGAATATTCATGATTACAATGCATCTGTGCTCGGTTGCGTCCTTGTGTTTTAGCTGACGCTTACACAAGCGTTTAATGCTTTAATAAGCCGGATTGGTTGAATATATGCTCGTTTGCCTTCTGAAGGGTTTGATAGTCATATCTAGTGTTAATTTAAAGCCATTAATAGAGCTATATCTGCTTTATAGCTATACATAATGGTCAGGGACGTTCAGGTGTATATGATGCCTCCACGTCCTGTGTTAAACATTCAGCACAGTGATGATCCTCATCACATCACATGTTATCCCATCATCTGTCCCACCTCATGCTTCAACGTCCCGGCACCAATTTCAACACTGTTTACTACATTGTAATTAATATGTAATAAGCTTGGTGGGCCTACTTTACTGTTTACTTAATAAGGGTTTTCAGGATGAACAGTTATGCTTCATAGAGTTTAATGACAGGATGTAGGAAAAAAAATACTGGAATAAAATACAGTTATTTTGCACAAGTGTTCTTCATTAAAAAAATAATAAAATAATGATAATATGCATTGCTTATTGTCCACTGACAAAGCTTTTGGTAGATTTACAGGCTGACACAAGGGTAGTGAACACAATTTTACCCGAAAATGACAATTTACTTGACTTTGTTTCTAGCGATTTGTATTTCAGCGTGAATTTGGACCAATGAGATTTAACCGTGGGTGGGGCTTACACAACACAACTGTGCACAACTGGATAACAATCATGTGTAGTATGTACTATGTATTATAATAAGTAGGATGTATAGTATTAATAAAAGAGTAGGCAAAAGTACCCGGGCGATCTACTAGGTTACATCATCCAAATTACATTCCTACTACACACATCCATACTAGAACAAACTTTTCTAATGGTCGTGAAGTTTTAAACAAATGTAGTACCTACTATACATGTGCAACTCTTTTACATACTATGACATTTTTCGTACCATTATTCTCCAAAAGGACAGAATAATCACCATAAAAGTGTGCTATATTCCCAGTCTTCAGAAGCCATCCATTCCCCCACCAAATTTAATGAAGGTATTCCACTTTGGTCTGAGCTCTTAAATCTTTTTAATTGGCCTGGCAGAAATATTGCTCTCTCCCGAACTGAATGTGATTTGAGAACACGAGGAAACACAGTGTGGTTTTGGGATTTATTTTTGCATTTTTGATGCACAAAAGCTCTTCACTCCTTGATGAATGATCATTGGGGAAGGATCTTGATCAGGGAGTTATTGGAGAAAAGAGGCTGTGTAAAGTCTTATGTTCCCGTGGGCTTAAAGTCATCTCGGGTTATAGGCCTGCAGAGCTCAGATTATGTAAAGGATTCTTGCACTGGTATTGTTGAGATCCTGCAGTGATGCGAGACACTCAGTCAGTCTCAGGTCTGTGGCCTGTGGGAGAATCTCTATGTCTGGCTGATAATGGTCGCACAGGGGCTGTTGACTCGATCATGTAATTACAGGCTGTGATTAATGAAAAGCAGAGGAACGCTCCGAGGTCGTCTGGGTTTGTCTTTAATGCTGAATCAGTGATCGCTGGCATCACCTCTGGACATCACCCTGTTATTGCATTTCAAGTTTCTGTTTAAATGCCATTTACAGATCATGTGTGAACAGGCCCTTTCCAATAATACCGGTAAATCAGTTCTGGGAATTTTAAGGCATGAGAAGTTGTAACATTACTGGTATGAACAATGCATTGCAGTTCTGAGAAAAAATAAGTTTCTAGTAGTTACCTCAAACTATCAAATATCTTCTTTGTGTTCTGTAGAAGATGAAAAGTCGTACAGGTTTGTGATGGCGTGAGGGCGAGTAAATGATGACTAACCCTTGCAGTGCATTATGGGTGTTGCAGACACCTCATTTTGAATGCAGTGAGATCATGATATAAATTCTGATGTGGGATTACAAACCGTAAGAAGAAGAGTTTGAGTTAGTCATCAGATATTGGGTCCTGGTTTGCATTCGCTGTTGTCTGTTCTCACTGGGCCTGAAGTTGCAGACGGGCTGATGTGTGTGTAACAGGAATGAGTGTGTCGGGCTGATAGTGTGTGTAACAAGAATGAGTGTGTCGGGCTGATGTGTGTGTAACAGGAATGAGTGTGTCGGGCTGATGTGTGTGTAACAGGAATGAGTGTGTCGGGCTGATGTGTGTGTAACAGGAATGAGTGTGACAGGCTTATGTGTGTGTAACAGGAATGAGTGTGTCGGGCTATTGTCTGTTCTCACTGAGCCTGAAGTTGCAGACGGGCTGATGTGTGTGTAACAGGAATGAGTGTGTCGGGCTGATGTGTGTGTAACAGGAATGAGTGTGTCGGGCTGATGTGTGTGTAACAGGAATGAGTGTGACGGGCTGATGTGTGTGTAACAGGAATGAGTGTGACGGGCTGATGTGTGTGTAACAGGAATGAGTGTGACAGGCTGATGTGTGTGTAACAGGAATGAGTGTGTCGGGCTGATGTGTGTGTAACAGGAATGAGTGTGACAGGCTGATGTGTGTGTAACAGGAATGAGTGTGTCGGGCTGATGTGTGTGTAACAGGAATGAGTGTGACGGGCTTATGTGTGTGTAACAGGAATGAGTGTGTCGGGCTGATGTGTGTGTAACAGTAATGAGTGTGTCGGGCTGTTGTCTGTTCTCACGGAGCCTGAAGTTGCAGACGGGCTGATGTGTGTGTAACAGGAATGAGTGTGTCGGGCTGATGTGTGTGTAACAGGAATGAGTGTAACGGGCTTATGTGTGTGTAACAGGAATGAGTGTGTCGGGCTGATGTGTGTGTAACAGGAATGAGTGTGACGGGCTGATGTGTGTGTAACAGGAATGATTGTGATGGGCTGATGTGTGTGTAACAGGAATGCCTGTGACGGGCTGATGTGTGTGTAACAGGAATGAGTGTGTCGGGCTGATGTGTGTGTAACAGGAATGAGTGTGACGGGCTGATGTGTGTGTAACAGGAATGCGTGTGACGGGCTGATGTGTGTGTAACAGGAATTAATGTGACGGCTGATGTGTGTGTAACAGGAATGAGTGTGACGGGCTGATGTGTGTGTAACAGGAATGAGTGTGACGGGCTGATGTGTGTGTAACAAGAATGAGTGTGTCGGGCTGATGTGTGTGTAACAGGAATGAGTGTGTCGGGCTGATGTTTGTGTAACAGGAATGAGTGTGTCGGGCTGATGTGTGTGTAACAGGAATGAGTGTGACGGGCTGATGTGTGTGTAACAGGAATGAGTGTGACGGGCTGATGTGTGTGTAACAGGAATGAGTGTGACGGGCTGATGTGTGTGTAACAAGAATGAGTGTGTCGGGCTGATGTGTGTGTAACAGGAATGAGTGTGTCGGGCTGATGTGTGTGTAACAGGAATGAGTGTGTCGGGCTGATGTGTGTGTAACAGGAATGAGTGTGTCGGGCTGATGTTTGTGTAACAGGAATGAGTGTGTCGGGCTGATGTGTGTGTAACAGGAATGAGTGTGACGGGCTGATGTGTGTGTAACAGGAATGAGTATGACGGGCTGGTGTGTGTGTAACAGGAATGAGTGTGTCGGGCTGATGTGTGTGTAACAGGAATGAGTGTGTCGGGCTGATGTGTGTGTAACAGGAATGAGTGTGTCATAAAGCGCTGTCCTGGCAGAGGTCAAAGGGGGTTTGGATATCAGTGCACTTCTCTCTGTTATAATCAATGCTGCTGTCCAACTATAACACACTCTCTCGAATCCTTGCTGTGTGTGTAAATCTGGAGAATGAACAGCAGCACTGGGAGTGCAGTGGGTGAAAACATGAGTTGAAGAGAAGGACTGTCTACAACCGTGTTTTTTTGGTAATTGACTAGTCTAACTATTGCTTGAACAATTACTTGACTATTTGGCCGATTAATGCAACAATTCAAAATCAACTTTTCAGATTTTGCCTTGAGTTCTTGCTTTGCTGGGGACATTTAATATTCAACAATATTATTGATCTTCCTGCACTGACAGCATTATATGAGAACTGAACTGGGGTGTGTTTCCCGTACACCGCTGTTACTCGCTGTTACTCGCTTCTTCACTTCCGTAGTACGACGCATCGCTGGAGAAATCAACTAGCTCGTCACGACTGTTTCCCGAAACCATACTGTCGCAAATTGGTCGTTCAACCACGTTGGTTAATGATGTCACACAGGTGTTGGAGTAATAACTACTTTTAATGAATCTGTTTGAGATCGAATTAACTCTGGATGTTTTGCTATAAATTACAGACGTGGCATCTGACGACTAATTCTCATTTTTCTCAGATATTTTGCTTTATTTCCAGATTCAATCATAGGCTCGTTCTTATAGAGCACGTTCGCACATGCGCACTCTTCAAAAACGACAATATAGTAGATTATTGATATGCTCTACTGGGTGGTTGCCCTGCACGCTTAATAAACAAACTACAGCTGGTCCAAAACGCAGCAGCTCGAGTTCTTACCAGAACCAGGAAGTATGACCATATTAGCCCGGTTCTGTCAACACTGCATTGGCTCCCTATTAAACATCGCATCAATTTTAAAATATTGCTGATTACTTACAAAGCACTAAATGGTTTAGCTCCGCAGTACTTGAGCGAGCTCTTAACGCATTATAGTCCTTCACGTCTATTGCGATCTCAAAATTCCGGCCAGTTGATAATGCCTAGAATATAGGGCTGGGCGATTTAAATCGTGAGATTGTTATGCGCATCTCGTCAGTAAAGCCGGTTCCTTGATTAGTAGTAAATCGCCATCACCTGCTTTCAGATGGAGCGGCATTTACTACAAAGAGCCGTAGTTAACTGACAAGCTGAGCCATATCGCATTTAAATCGCGGACGTATCGCCAGCGATAATTAATGCGATATGGCTCAGCTTGTCAGTTGCCGCTCCATCTGAAAGCAGGTGATGGCGATTTACTACTAATCAAGGAACCGGCTTTACTGACGAGATGCGCATAACAATATCACGATTTAAATCGCCCAGCCCTACTAGAATATCAAAGTCGACTGCTGGCGGTAGATCCTTTTCCTATTTAGCACCAAAACTTTGGAACAGTCTTCCTACCATTGTCCGGGAAGCAGACACACTCTGTCAGTTCAAAGCTAGACTAAAGACACATCTCTTTGACCTAGCATACACATAATACATTATAGACTTCTATAATTCAATGTTAGGCTGCGTAGATTAGGTCAGCCGGAACCGGGAACACTTCCCAAGAATCCTGATGTACTCGTTACATCATAAGAAGAATGGCATCTACGCTAATTTTAGTGTTTTTATTTATCCCGAGGTTTTCCCGCAGCCTGCCGGATCCGGGCCGTATCCAGATCTGATGAAGGACATTCGCCTGGACCCGATGTCATAGCGGGGAGCTAAAGTGCCAACTAGTTTCTCCTTATGGAGGATCCCTTTACCACTCCAGATAAAGCGTTGTCGGGATAATTCGGTTCGCTTATCTACCCCGAAGTGATAAAATTCTGTATCAAAATGTTAAGGTCAGACAAGTAGTTTTTTAAGGCTTGGTTTGTATGGAATTACAAACCTGCGCACATATATTCAAACGCGCATACCAATAGACTGAACTCGTAATACGCATGTGCACGCCATCAGCGTTCTCATCTTATTCATGAACCGCTATAAAGCCAAAACAATCTCTGTTACTTTAAACTATCCTTGTATCTCTGTAAAGCCGCTTTGGAACAATCTACATTGTTAAAAGCGCTATATAAATGAAGATGACTTGACTTGACTTGACTCATATTATTTGATTACTTTCAGATTACTTTTACCTGATTTATCCTAATTTTTACCTCATAACTTATTTATCAAATTGATTTGAATAGGATAATGTTTTACCATATTGATAAATACAAAGAAAAATTATTATTAAAAATGTATCATCAACCAAAAATGAAGGACACCCACATCTGTGTCTGATATCAATAGGACCATGTGGATTAGATACTGGACTGCTATGCACACCCCCTTTTATGAAGTATGGACACAGTGAATTTGATGAAAAGCAACGTTTGTTGACATTAGTTGGTCTGATACCTTTAGGTTGTGTATTTTCAGCACACTTGGGAAAGATAATAGTTCTGTAAATTGTGCAAGTGATCTCTCTATTGACTTTCATTGTTTGCTTAAGAACAAATCAGAAGCCAGTAGTGTGACCTTTGCTATCCTATATCTGAACTCACACTACTAGACTGATGAGACAGTGGGGACGGGACCAGAAACACGCTCTACGCAAGTCCCTGCTGACCTCACTGAAGCATTCTTGTGTTATTTTGATGGTTACAAACCTCAGTGCTCAGGTGAAGGAGTATTAGCTTCTGTGGCATGGGGATGAGTTTAGAGATGAGAAGGCATTAGCATGTTGTGCTTTAACATGCAGTAGTGATGGACCCGAGTACTCAAAAGTGACAGATGCGTGACCTTTTACTGAATTTGAAATTCAGAAGAAACGATACAAAAAGGTGTCCCACGTGAGGCTTTTGATTTGTTTTTGTAGGACTGCGACTAACTGTTATTTTGAATGATTATATTTTGATGTGATTTTCACAAAAATGTAATGGCCCCCAGAATATTTTGTTATATGAAAATCTCAATATATGAAATGTGGGAATTAGGTAAGATTTAAAAAAAAATCCAAATTTCAAAATTCAAACAAAAAGCTGAGAAAATTTAGTTTTTTGTCAAAGTCTACTTCCGGATCGGATTCGGAACAATGATCAAAATACAACGCCTCCAAAGCTACAGAGTCGTTTCCTCTTCCTGCGCTCGCAGGTTTTGATTATTTTATATTAGGGCTGCACAATTAATCACAATTAACATTATTGCGATTATGAAATCGCAAAGGCTGTGATTATTTTTTATGCGCAGCTTGTCAGTGAAGTACGGCTCTGTAAACGCTGCTCTGTCTGAAGCCACTGCGAGTTTGAGTAACTTATAATGTGCATTTGAAAAAGCAACACGCGTCAAACATGTAGCGCTGTTGTGCTTCGGGCGACCCGAGTTCGAGTCCCGGCTTGTGGACCTTTCCCGATCCCGCCCCCCCTCTCTTTCTCCCACCTCACTTCCTGTCGGGCTACTGTCCTATCCTAATAAAAGGCAAAAATGGCAAAAATAAATCTTAAAAACAAAACAAAAATATATATATATATATATATATATATATATATATATATATATATAAATATAGCTGCGAGCAGCGATTGCGGGCCCAAGCCGGTGGCACCGCCAACCTGGTGCCTTTAGTTACACTAAAGGCACCGGGGTGGCGGTGTCACCGGCTTGGGCCCTCCATCGCTGCTCGCAGCTATATTTATATATATATATATATATATATATATATATATATATATATATATATATATATATATATATATATCAGACAAGTAATATTCTTTGTCTTGTCACTTAAAAAAAAAAAAAAAATATATATATATATATATATATAATGACCTTTTTTTGGATGCTAAACTATTGTTTATTATATGCTTTGTACTTCACTCACGTTCCAATATCGAAGGGAAAAATGATCCTCTTCACATGCGCAAAAATGTCCTTGGAAAATTCACAGTGGAGCGGTGCTTACTGTGATTGTACGAATTGTACTACTGACTATTTAGAGCAGTGTAATCTTTATATGTTAGGTTGACCATTTTATTATTATATTTTATTAAGTCTATAATGAACAGGCTGCAATGTCAAGATTGCAATGCTTGTGTGTGTGTGTGTGTGTGTGTGTGTGTGTGTGTGTGTGTGTGTGTGTGTGTGTGTGTGTGTGTGTGTGTGTGTGTTCATGTTTTTCTGTCCCGGTGGGGACTTTAACCTGAATGCACACAGACTCATGGGGACTCGTATCACAGTGGGGACCTAAATAGAGGTCCCCATGGGTAAACAAGCTTCATACAGAATGAGTTTTTTTGGAAATGTAAAAATGCAGAAAGTTTTCAGTGATGGGTAGGTTTAGGGGTAGGGTTAGTGTAAGGATATAAAATATACAGTTTGTACAGTATAAAAATCATTAAATCTATGGAGAGTCCCCAAAAAGATAGTAAACCGTGTGTGTGTGGGTGGGTGTGTGTGTGTGGCGTGGGCGCGTTTGAACAGTGGACACATAAAAACATACTCCGTCATTATACAGGACGACATTCAAACTGCAAAGTGTTAACTTATATTTGTGTACAGTCGCAATAAAACACAACATTGTGCTTTTGTAAAATAATTTCAAGCAATCAACCCCCGAAAGGCTCTAATTTTAAAATTAAACTAAAATGCTCATGGCTGCACGGGCATTCATAACGGTGCACATCCACGGCGAGGAACGAGCAGAACAGAGTGAACTTTTTCAGTTAATTCCTACTTCCATAGGAATTAATTTGAAACGCTCGCTCAACCACTATCAATGTCAGTGTGGACGAACATATTTTACTTTCGTTTTTAAGTTGGCGATTCAAAAGCCCCCAGCGGTGTCACACGTCGATTAACCGGTGGTAAAATATTCTCACCGTCACATACCTAGTATATTTTTAAGTAGATACAATAGGCCTACCTGATTTTTAACACAAGAGGGCAGTATAGCCCTATGTATGACTTGACTTTTATGGGACTAAATAGTACAATTACTATTTTTAAACTTATAAATATTTATTAAATTGAAAAAAAAAGAATAAAACGGGTTTAGTTGTGATATTTTTATACTTTTATATAGAAATAAATGGTGTTTAATTACATTTTTAGAAGATGAGGCTTTAAGTGTTACTTTACTTTAGTCCCTCACTATAGCAAAACCGTTTGAGATGTTTAATATCCGTTCACAATTTAGCATCTTTAATGTATCTTTATCATTTTGAAAAAGTTTGGTGTGAATAAAATAAACCAGTTAGGAAGAGTAGCTAAAAACTCAGAGTCTGAAATATCCAAAAAATCCACATTCAAACCAAAATATCTGACTTCCTTTTGCTCTGAGCTAATAACTGTAAATTAGAAAGTTGTCCGGCTCGGTGAGACCAATATATGTACTGATTTTTGTAACTGTTGGTAAAACTAACCCACCCACTTTTGTCAAACGCATGTTGAAAGTGACACACTTCCTGCTGCCAGTTGGTGGCGCTATAACTTTGACTCACGATAGTTACATCCATCTGATCTGCCTCTTACCACGAACACACTGCTAAAGTTTCATCAAGATCAGTTAATGTATGCAGAAGTTATAACACTTCGTCTCCTCTCTTTTCTCGCCATAAATTTGTTTCCTCGCCACGGCCAAACCGTTCGAGATATCAAAAATCCGTCCGCAATTTAGCATTCTCAATGTCTTGACTTCATGCTGACTGAGTTTGGAGGTGATTGAATGAATTCTCTAGGAGGAGTACATCACATTCCACAGCAAGCGTTTTCCAAACAACCCATAATAGCCGACTTCCTGTTGGGCTGGCGTGAAACTTGACAGAGGGAAAGTTGTTCAGCCCGATGAAATCTATATGTGTACCGAGTTTCATATTAATTCATGCAAGCGTGTTTGATATATGGACCAAGTTTTCAGACCCTGTTCAAGAGGGCGCTGTTGAGCCCCCCTGCCACGCCCGTTTCTGAAACTTTTCACATGTCTACTGGCTAATAAGTGTTATGTGTCTGTCGAGTTTCATCCAATTTCAAGCATGCTAAGAGTTTCAAACGCATCCGAAAAGAATATTAAAATTTGATGCGTTGCCACGGCAACAGTATCTAAGATATCAATAATCCTTTCACAGGTCTACATCTGCCGTGTGTTTACATTATACACATAAAGTTTGAAGCAAATCGGGTAAAAGTAAGAGGGTGACTTCAAAGCATTTTGAAAGTGACACACTTCCTGCTGCCAGTTGGTGGCGCTATAACTTTGACTCACAATAGTCACATCCATGTGATCGGCCTCTTACAACGAATACACTGCTGAAGTTTCATCAAGATCAGTCAATGTATGCAGAAGTTATAACACACTTCCTGTGTCCCATTATTCGCCATAAATTAGTTTCCTCGCCACGGCCAAACCGTTCGAGATATCAAAAATCTGTTCGCAAGAATTCATCCTCAATGTCTTGACTTTATTCTCACCGAGTTTGGTGGCGATCGGATGAAATCCCTAGGAGGAGTATTTCACATTCCATTGTATGCGTTTTCCAAACAACGTATAATAACCGACTTCCTGTTGGGCTTTTGTAAAACTTAGAGCACGAAAGTTGTTCGGCCCGATGAGATCTATATGTGTACTGAGTTTCATATTATTACATGCAAGCGTGTTTGATTTATGGACCAAGTTTTCGGACCCCATTCCAGGGGGCGCCGTCGAGCCCCCCTGCCACGCCACGGTACCAGCTTCAGCCCGGCCCTGATGGCCGCGGGTTCTGACGTGTGTGCAAAATTTCAAGAGTTTTTGAGCATGTTAAGGGCCCCAAAAGTGTCAAAAAGGCAAAAAAAAAAATAATGAAGAAAAAAAAATAAAATAATCCTTACGGAAACAATAGGGCCTTCGCCCTTTCAGGGCTTGGGCCCTAAAAACATTGAATAAAGCATTTCAATCTTCTGTTTATTCAGCTTCAGACAGTATGGCGTGCGCTATCATACTTCTGTGGGGCGTAATAGCGCCACCTACTGAATTGCAGTGAAAACATGGGTAGCCTGAAAATTTCGTCAATGGTGGGGAAAGAGTTTGTGGATTAATCGCTTGATTATTCCTCAATTAATCGGATAAAAAGCCTGAGTTTATTTGGGAAAATGGGAAAAAACCCATTCCACACTCTGCCCAACACTTCAGTGAAGTCCGTGAAGTTTAACGGAGAATCGCTTGCTGTCAGGAGGACGACCCTCTGTCCAAAATGGAAGTACTCACATGAATTTGTGACATTTACAGATAAGGATATAACTGAAAAATATACGTTATGCGCTGGGAAAACATTCTCCAACGCATTAGACTGCACACATCATGTTTAGGACAACTTGGGTCATGAACATTAATTGCGGAAGCTTAATCTGTGTCCTCCACTCCACCTTATAGTACCACTACCAGGACTTTCTTACTGTAAAATAAAGTGAACCCAATAATAATACATTTTAATGACTAGTTGTAGGAGCCCTATGTTTAACTAACTTGTTTAGCTTCTGAAGTCCAAAGTATACTTTGTTTTTTACGCGTACGCTAGCAATTATACACATAGCCCTTCAAAGTATACTCCATACGACATGTACGCAAACACCTGATCGACGCATATGCATTACGCCAAAGCACTTACAGTACTTTCATATAAAGTTGTACAAATGCTGGTACTTTCTATAACCTCTTACAAAAATTTGCATCAAGTGGACTTGACTGTTGTCAGAAAAGACAAGAGTGACCATAGAAAAATGCCGCTATAGCTCCCCTTGTGGTCACACTGAGAATGCAATGCATAATGTGTTGCATTTCAGAATGCCATTATGCATGAAATCAGGCTTGCATAGGTCAAGTCAAGTCAAGTCAAGTCAAGTTTATTTATATAGCGCTTTTCACAATACAGATTGTATCAAAGCAGCTTCACAGTATTAAATTAAAATAATACAACAAGGTTTGTTTCTAGTGAGATTTATTGATTGATAAAATTAAATTAAATATTCCCAAAATATCCCCAACTGAGCAAGCCAAAGGCAACAGTGGCAAGGAACCGAAAAAACTCCATCAAGTGACCTAATGGTGAGCTGAAACTCCATCAGGTGACCTAATGGAGAAAAAAAAAGACCTTGGGAGAACCCAGGCTCAGTCGGGGCGGGGCCAGTTCTCCTCTGGCGTTTATGAACTAGAGACTGGATTTAACTGTAAGATTAAGAATATTATATGAATGCCTGGCTGAAGAGATGCGTCTTTAATCTAGTTTTAAACTGGGAGAGCGAGTCTGAGCAACGAACAGTATCAGGAAGACTATTCCAGAGTTTTGGTGCTAAATGTGAAAATGATCTCCCTCCTTTGGTGGATCTGGATATTCTAGGTATGACCAAAAGCCTCGAATTTAGTGACCTTAAAGAGCGCGATGGATTATAGGGCGATAGAAGATCCGTTAAATAGACTGGAGCTAAGCTGTTTAGGGCTTTATAAGTCAGTAGCAATACCTTGTAATTAATACAGGACTTTATAGGTAACTAATGTAGTGATGATAAAATCGGTGTTATATGATCATATTTTCTTGATCTAGTAAGAACTCTAGCGGCGGCATTTTGGACTAACTGTATCTTGTTTATTGAGGATGCAGGACAACCAGCTAATAAAGCATTACAGTAATCTAGTCTCGAGGTCATGAACGCATGAACTAACTTTTCTGCATCAGAAACTGATAGCATATTACGTAGCTTAGCAATGTTTCTAAGGTGGAAAAAGGCTGTTTTTGTAACATATGAAATATGATTTTCAAAAGACAGGTTACAGTCTAGTATAACACCCAGGTCTTTTACTGTAGAGGATGAAGTAACAGGACATCCTACTATGTTAAAGTTGTATTGTGAGAGGTTTTGTAGGTGGTTTTTTGAACCGATGATTAGTACCTCTGTCTTGTCTGGATTTAATAAAAGAAAATTACGCGTCATCCAATTTTTTATATTTTTAACACACTCTGTCAATTTGGATAATTTAGCGTTTTCATCCGGCCGTGATGAAATATATATTTGAGTGTCATCGGCATAACAATGGAAACTAATTCCATGTTTCCTTATAATATTTCCAAGTGGCAGCATATATATTGAGAATAACAGAGGGCCTAACACAGATCCCTGCGGCACTCCATAGTTTACTGGAGTTATGATCGATTTTTCACCATTTAAATACACAAAATGGTACCAAAATGGTAACAAAATACACAAAATAGGTAGAAGTGTTTTACATTTGCGTACTTGCGTATAGTATGTTTCGTCTTTAGACGGTAGAGTATGGAAGTGAAACTGAGGCAGAGATTGAACAGAGCCATCATCATCATCAAAGCTAATGCGAGTCAGATGGCTTTGGAGAGCGCTTGCATTGGAAGGCTTTCTCTTTTACAACAGTTGCGTAAGAGAGGGAAGGCTGCGAGAGAAGGGAGTGCTTTTAAAGAAACAAGCGTGTGTGTGTGTGTGTGGAGGGGGGATGTGCAAACGGAGGTTGTACCTTGTGGGAATGTTGTGTCCAGGCAGTGTGTTCATTGTCATGCTAAACCAGGAATGCCGATGCTGTGTCATGAAAGCCTTCAGTTTCATTTCTTCTCTCTTTTCTTCAGGATATTTTGTTTTTTAAACATCTGTGACTCCTGATCAAACTTAAGCGCTCTTCCTAAACCAAGTGAGCTGCCTGGCTGCCTTCTGAGGGCCCTTCCTTACGCAGTGTGCGTTCTCAGTGCAGCAGAATCAAACCGAAGGCAGATGCGTTTTACACACGAGAGTCAAAGATGTCCGTCTGGAATCTGGCATATCGACGGAAAATTAAAAAAGATGGCAGAACTCTAACTGAAATATAACTGACTTTACTGATGGATGGTTTCTCAAACCGAGCTTAGAACGGACAAGCAAACAAATATTGGGTAAAATATATACATAGAAATTTAATTGGAGCTATTTATATCAATGTTTATATTTCTAATCCACATTTGGGTCTTTGATGAACAAAAGTGTCCAGGATAAAGAAAAGGAAAATTCTAGTTTAGAAAATCTGTGTTGATGGTTCAGGAAGAGTTGGAGTTTAGTCTAGCTATCAAGGCAAACTAATAGCATACTGTATTTTCCTGACACCTTGAATGCACGTGAGTGTACATCTTCATTTCAGAAAGTTGTTGTGGAGTCACACTACATGACATTTAACAATCTAAACATTGCCTTGTGATGGAAAGGTCAAATTATCTGCTATTTTAGGAGACCTCGACACACAGTCATGAGGGTCTGCAGGGGTCATCTCTATGATATCATTTCCTGTTTTAACTCTTTTTTTTATTATTATTTGAAGTTGATTGCACCACATGACTTGAATTTGGACAAGTAAATATTTAAATATTAAAAAGCAGTTTTATTAAAAATTTATTAAATTTTTTTCTAATTATAATTATAATATGATCTCAGTAAAACATGATTTTGGACATAGTTCTGCAGTCCGGTTTCAGGTCAACTATGGTCATGGTTAAGCAGCATTTTTAGGAGAATCTGAGAAAAGCTAGTTAAACTGTCGACACTATATAATATAACCTTGTGAAAAAGAAGTGTAATTAATTGTGTTGAATATGTACTTGTAGTGTGTTTAAAATCTATTTGTAATACTTGAGTAAGCCACTCATTTTGGTACTTGTGACTCACAAGCTGTTTGAGAGGCGCTTTTGATGTGAGAGCGAAAGCTGCGGGAATTAGTAAAATTATACGCAACACAAGCACTATTTAACCGGAGCGAATGAGGATAGTATTCTAGTGTGCATATACTAATAATTCAAGAGCAGTATTTACAGAACGGTTGAGTTGGGCCTGTATATAAGCCTCCTGAAAGTGCAAAATCTGCTCCTGGGCAGCGTTCAGTATCATGTGTTTGGATCATTCGATACCTCGCTGACTCAACAGTTACACTGACTGCTGATTGTCAAGGCCTGCATTGGGCTTTCTGCCATTGGGCTCAAAACGCAAGATAATGTGGATGCTAGTTTCGTTTCTTGAGGCTTGAGGAGTGACTTATTCCACAAACCTCATGGTCTGAATAGTGCTGGTGTAGAAATAAGGGTTAGTAGTCAGATTTGGCTGCAGTGTTGAAGTGTGCTCAGGACGAGCAGAGGGAGACGCCAGATTTGAAGTGTTAAAGACACTTTATTCATGTTGAGTTTGCTCAGGGAGACGCCAGATCTCTGCTGACTGAAAGCTGTCATTGTCGTTATTTTGGGCGGCCAGATTCCTCCCTGGCTTTAGGTTGTGTTTTATCAAAGCTCTGCATGCGTGTTTTAATGTCTTCCTTTTGAGAATAAATGGTTGCGTTTTGCAAAGTTGAATTCTGCTTGCATTGATGTCAAAAATGGCTTTTCATCCGAGACATAACGAAGACCTGCCAGTTTCCTTGTTCAACTGCTAAAATAGAAAATAAACCAAATTTTATACTATTACATCCATAAAAGAAAGTGTCTTTACACCCAGGAATGTTTTGTGGTGCAACCAACATGCAGAGAAAAACATAAAACAGGAAATGATATCATAGAGAGGACCCAGGAGACCCTCATGATCAAAACACATCTTATATAGTTTGAGGTTTTTATGACAAGGAAAGGCTGTACAATGTCATGTGGTGCGACTCTTCGAAAGCTTAATATTTATGAATTAGAAAAAACACTTTCTGACTTGAAAAATATGCTTAGAAACCTTTATAAAAGTAATGATTAGGATGGGTACTCTAATGTGTATTCAAGATTTAAGGAAAATATGATTTGCTTTTGCTGCGGCAAATAAAATTACATCACTGAATAAGAGACAAACATTTCCAGTTGTCTTTGATGAGGACATTAGGGTTGCAAAGGGACTGAAAATTGGTAAATTTCCAGAAACCTTCCGAAAGTTTCCAAAAAATCCTGGAAAGTTTCCAAAAATTCGGGAAAGTTTCTTGAAACTTTGCAACCCTACTTTAAATTATATTGAAACTTCTCTTGAAAAGTTACCTCGGTTATATGGTTTCAAATGTTATTTATGAAACCCACATGAATACAAAGAGTACATTTTTAGGAACTTGACACTTTCTATTTTTTTACTATTTTTTTTTTTAAAAAGTTATACTGTATCGACAGCTTTTGTGCAATAATATCATACCAAAAATACAATTATTTTGACTTTGTGCATGTTCATCTGCCTAGAAAAAAAGTCCCTGCTAAAAGATGATTTGGACAACTTTACAGCTCAAACAATAAATGTTTTTTGCTGAATAAATGAGTCAAATTTAATGAAATATATTCTATGCTTCACATTTACGCTTTTAAACCATCCCATAGACCATCATTACTGTAAACTGGGATGAGTGGAAACTAACATCATGCCACAAATGCTGTTGATAAAGCTTGAATAGTGTTGAACACTTGACATTCATGCCCTCAAACTGCCCTTCATTGTGAGGCGGTGAAGACGGCGTATATTGACCAGGGTAAATGGAGGAGATGTTTATTGGGTTTCCTTAAAGTCACTGTGTGGAACAATAGAGGAGACACAGTGAAAGTAAGACCACGAGGGAAGGACTTTTCTCTGGCGTTAGAGTTTTATTGTGTTATAAGACACAGGTCATCCTCAGTTCACCAAAGTCACAGGATGTTACTGTACTAGTGACTCAGCAAATATTCCCAACAGACTCTTCCAGTCACTGATTTCTGGACACTCTTCAGTTCAGTCAGTTTGTCTTGAAAGTCCTAACATTGTGTTCCTTGTCAGGGTAACACTTTGTTAGGGATGGGTTCGTAAAATTCCCCTTACCTGTTTTGTAAATGCGTGTTGTAGATCTTATTGTAAATGATTCATCCATATTTTTGACCTTGCAGTGTTTTATCTAAACATCATGGAAGTAATCGAACTGGACCGTCCAGTGAAAACAACAGACTTCTTTAAGGTCACGCATTGCAGGACTTCTCCAATATTTTAGCATGTTTAAACCAAGCGGCAACCTTCCCGTCTCTCTCTTGAATCCAACACTGAAGTGACTTAACCTGCAGTTCATCGACTGGCCACTAGAGACCGGCTGCAAAAGAGAGTCAATCCCATTGACTCCCATGTTAAAATGCCCAACTTTACAGCAGAAAAATATATGTTTATCACCGGGTACAAAAAGAGGTTTTGGTCTATATAGCTAATTTTGCCCTTCATGACGACTGTGAGGAGGGTGAATTCTTTTATAACTCATCCGTTTAAATTATATACCCCTGGTTTCACAGACAGGGCTTAAGACTAGTCCTAGACTAAAATGTAAGTCTGAGCTGTTTCCACTGAAATAAACTTGCACTGACTGATCTTAAAAATATATCAGTGCTTTTTTAGTTTTAAGATGCACATCGGTAATGTTTTTTTCTAAGCATGTTTATAAAAATTACTTAAATGTCCTAATTGATCTATGGTCTAATCCTGGCTTAGTCTAAGCCCTGTCTGTGAAACCGGGCCATTATGTCTTAAAGTTCTGCATAATTAAGGGCGTGGCCACTTGAGTGACAGGTGGATTGCCGCTGCTTCACTACTAGCCGTTTGTCTGCTGTCTGTTAGCGGCACGTCACCTCAGCTAATCCGCCTCTTTGCCCACTTTCGTTTATCCGGGAGTGACGCTGCCAAGATGGCGACGGCCGGCTCCGCCCACTTTGGGCTTCAAAAATGCTCTTCAGAAAGCATCCATACGTCATATTTTTTTACAGTCTATGGTTTAAACCAAGCTCATGTTCGTCTGCCTCCACTTCTGAGGGCCACGCCCACATCTCAACATATAACCTAGTCCCGCCCTAATGCAGTCTTACTGTTGCTGAATTGCGGGATTTGCTTGATATTAAAAAGTTAAACGAAAATTCTGTACTCGATTAGTTTTTTTATTACTGATTTTTAATATGTTTTTTATAATTGTTTGTGGATTTTTTACTTGTATTAGTTAGCCTAATATGAGTTTTTTCTAAATTGGTTTTGTGAAATTTGACTGGCATCTAAAATGTTTAAGCGATGAATTATGAGATACATCTTCTCTGTTTCAGCATATTAACAACAACATTCTTTAAAGTCAAATGTATATATATTGCGCTTTTCACAATACACTTTTCAAAGCAGCTTTACAGAAAACACAGGACGTTAATGTTCATCTTAATACCTTCAAAGTTGCATTTAGCTTTGAGAGGGGGACAGTGATATAGTTTACATCTTAAAGTACTCTATTTCATATGGTCTTAAAGTTCCTCAACTGGTTAGACTTCCCATTATTTGGTTATTTTGGATTTTGATGACTTTCAGGTCAGGATATAATACAATATGTAGCGGATATTAGCTCATTGTAGGTTTCATCCAGCGATAGTGTGGAAGTAGTGGTTTCTGAGGCTTTGACGGACTAGCGTGTGTCTGGATACTTGAGCAGAAATAAAGTAAAGAGCATTGAAGAGTTTAGACACACACATAAAATAATTCCAATAGTAAAGATTCAACGTTAACTAATGCACTGTACAATATTTACTGTACATTGATGATGTAATGAGGACTTGTTTGTTAGTATATCAGCTGCATGGGTTGAAGAGTCATTTGATATTGTGTTTTGTAAAAATAACCAATGAAATATCTTTAACTGTCTTATATTTATTTATTTATTTTTAAACGATGTCCATCTGACTGTACATTATCTCTTAATGTTCACAATGGGTTTTGTTTCTCATGAAGTCTGTATATTCAGAGGAGTTTTTCAAGAGTTTGTGCCCTTGCATCTGATTTTAATGTGAGCAGGTCTTGATTTTCCTTAGTTCTTATTTTATTGATTGTTTTATTGGAGATGGGAAGTGATTTTCTACAAGGCCTTTCCATTCTTATGTTGCTTAACCAATCATATAGCTTCATGACGTTGAAACAGAGGGCTTTTATGATGGCTGAATCATATCAGATTTCCTCGGGTAGACACAGTCTCAGGTAATGAAGCTTCGCTCGTATGGACCCGGCGCTGGTAATGGATTCTGGTGTAAGTGCTCTCTGTGGTTTGGGATGAAGGTCTTCCACTTTATCTAGGAGCTTCTTTATATGTCTGATATAGATCTCTGCTGTGGTCTAGCTGAAGTTAACTAGCTGCCGCGCTTATTTCGTCATGTTGATGTTGCTGTTTGACTGAGCTCAAAGAGTCAGTAACAGAACCAGGGAATTAACAGCATGAAAGTTGCTGTGAAACGGAAGTTGCGCTCGTCTTTTCTTCCCTATTGTGTCGTATATCTGAGTGAAACGGCCTTATGAATGAGTACAAATGTGGGCGGGGCTTGATTTTGTCTGTGGGGAATTGATTGGATGGTTGTGGTTTGCTATTGGTTAGATCTCATGTGATTGACAGGTTATAGCCCCGCCCTCATCATCAGAGAAGAGAAGAGCTGTCAAATTTGATTTCATGGTGACTTTAAGAATTCAGATGTGTTCATATAGGATCAATTGTTTGAGTGTGTGTGTGTGTGTGTGTGTGTGTGTGTGTGTGTGTGTGTGTGTGTGTGTGTGTGTGTGTGTGTGTGTGTTCAAAAACAGCTGGCCGGAGTGCCACGAAATGAAAAAGAATTCAGGCGTCTCGATTGATACACTTTTAAAAGTTAAACAATATTTGACTCGATGTGTTATCTTTAAAAACTGCTCAAAGTGTGAGGCGCTGAAAAGAAATGGGGACAGCATAACAGCCAAAAACATCTCTCTGAATGTGTACAGATTCCTACAAATTAAGTGTTTTAACTTGTAAGTATCTTTTTTTTTGTAGAATGTTTTTTGAAGATTGTGAGTGAGTTGCAAAAGTCCTGGGATGATAGCACGTGGTACAATTTTCTGAAACAATCAGTGTTGGTGAAAGTTACTTTTAAAAGTAATGCATCACAACATTGCGATACTCCCTAAAAAGTAACTAATGCTGTTACTTAGTTACTTTTTATGGAAAGTAGTGTTTTGTGATACTTTTGCTTTACTTTTTCTCATCTGGGCAGGGCTTGCTTGTTTTGTTTTTTTTAATAACAATAAAGTTCTGTTTTTGACAAATGTAAAGGCCCAATGAAATGCTCAGGCTGACGGAAATGCAGATACACTCCTGTACAGTAGAGGGCGCCGCTCAGACAAACCAGGAGAAGAAAGACTTAGAAAACACTCACTTCAGAAAATAATAAATGAATAAATAAAAAAAACATCAGTGTGATGTTTATCTAAAGTAGCCTAATTTTTGTATGGTTGAATTGTATAATCGAAGGTCAGAAGCAAAGACATTGGTTAATAAAGTAAGATTAAATACATAAAGTATTTAACATTTAATGATTGCAGGATTGCGTTAAACTCGTCAAACATTTCTTGGAAAGATTTAAAGATGGTTTTAGAAGAACGTGGAAACTTATGAGGATTTTTAACAAAAAAAAAAAGCGTATTTCATGTTTTTTATTTTAAAAATATAAAAGAAATGACTAAATTAAAGTTATTTTACAAATAAATAATAAATATATTAGGAATAAAGATAATATATTATGTAAAGATACTAAACTATGAAAGTGCAATAGTACAGTTTTACAATAATATAACAATAATTTTACTGGGAAAAATAACATAAATGGGGTTTTTTTCTCAGCCATAATTTTATGTATGACTTCTACTCATAGTTATTTTGGTTATTTTCGTCCATAAACTCAAAACCAAAGCAAAAAAATAAATAAAACAAAAGTCTGTATATATAATCAACTAAATAAATTAACCAAACACCCCATAGTGTCCAGAAAGAAGTCGGCAGAAGCCACTGCTCAGTATTACACCTGCACTTCTCACAATTTCAAAATGGATGTTCATTCAGTCTCTCAGTAACTCATTAATTATTAATTATTAATTTATCCACCTGATAAGCATCTCAAAAACAGAATATGGCCATTCAACAATATCTTATCAACAGCTCCGCAATAAATTATTCATTCAACAAAATTCAAAGAATATAAGCTTCCTTTAAGCACTTTTACGTTTCCGATTCACGTCGTCATCAGTGTCGTAACAGACAACAGCACGCCTGTGTATTGAATATAAAAATAATATTTACACTTATGTTTGATTCACTGACCGTGTGTAAATATTTATCGGCGGAAAAGCTGTAAAATCTGCATTTTCATTTCATCTGTCAAATTTATTTTTCACTTTTTTTCCACATGTACTTTGTATTGAACACCCTGTCCTTCCTCTTCCAGCACACGTCTGTCGACGGCTATGCGGACACACCAGCCCCCCCCACCAAATCAGCGAGCCGCCAGAGCCTCCCGCGCTGCAGGAACTCGGTGGCGTCCATCACGGACGAGCAGCCTCACATCGGGAACTACAGACTGCTCAAAACCATCGGCAAAGGGAACTTTGCTAAAGTCAAACTAGCCCGCCATGTTTTAACAGGAAGAGAGGTGAGCGGATCCGGATGTGTAGATGCATATTGTGCTTGTTTTAGGTAGTGTGTAAGCTTTAAGGGGTCATCGGATGCCCATTTTCCACAAGTCGGTATGATTCGTTAGGGTGTTCATGTAAAGTTTGTACCATACTTTGGTTAAAATTCCTCAATGGTTGTGTAAAACCACACCCTTTACCTCCTCAAAAACAGCTCTGCTCACAGCGACCCGTCTCTTTAAATGATAATGAGCAACTGCTCACCCCACCCCCCTCTTCCATGGGGGGTGTCGATTGGCTGAGGGCAGAAATATGCTAATACGGGACAGTCCGTCAGCGGTCGTGGGCGGAGCATGAGCATTATGACATTGATTATGGCTTGATTATTGAGAGTGTTTAGACTTTTTGAGGATTAAATAAAAGGAGTGAATGGATTTTTTTCATTGTATGGTGGTTGTGTCCACACACTGCAAAGACACATTTCTATGCAAACACCATATAAAAGTGTATTTTGCATCCGATGACCCCTTTAACTTAAACTTAACTGTTGCCATGCATTGTGGTGCACTTTCCATCTGATTCTGTACAGGAACCGCCCACTTAAACCCTAATTATACTTCAGCCGTCCGTTCTGGGATGGTGCGTGTGACGTAATGTTCGTCATCCGGAGGGTGTGTGGACGTCCGCGTGTAGCCCAGTGTAGTGTGTCGGTGCGGACACATTCAACAGTGCATGTGGAAGGTCAATGTTAAAGGCCCACTGAAGTGCCTTGGAACGTGCAGCTTTGTTTGATGCGTTTGTGATTTCCACTGAACAGGAAGCTGAGGCGGGACAATAGCGTTTAGTTTACCTCACAGACTACAGTCGTACTTGACAGCACATGCTTGAGCGCTGATGATACGCTGGATTCAATAGTAGAAGTGTGAATAAATTCTAGGCATTTCATTCTTAATCAACGTACAGTTGGAAAACGGGATAAAACTCGTGCGTTTGAGCAACCGAACACACACTCCCACACCCATATTGCTCTGTGACACCTCAACGCTCGCTTCGGCCAGGTGGTGTTTATAGCACAGGGGGCGGAGCTTTAGATTCTAGAGAGCATTTGATTGGACAGAAGATTTGATGAGAAGCTGAAGTCCGCGATGACGTCATAAAAATCCCTGATCCATTTTAGCAGAAGTGAGAGAGTTAAAGGGGCATTCCACCCATTTGAACATTGTTTTTTATTTAAAGTGGGTCATATATGTAGTCGAAATGTAAAATAAATTTTGAATTTGGTGCCTTCGTGACCGAGGAAAGACAAAAAATAACTTTAGGACGCATTTGTATGAAAGACAACAACTCCCACAATGCACCACATTGCACAGCTCCGCAAGCCACTCCCACTAATCCAGAAAGCGCATATCTGCCTATAAGAGAAATCACTCTTCCGTCTACAAGGCTAGCTACTACCAGTGCTTGAAATTCGTTTCACATTCACACAAAATGTCTAGTTAGTTGGCGAACTCATTAGTGCATTACTCCTCGTTTGTATTTCTTTCGAAAAGGTGAATTATTGCATGGTACCTGGATGTTCAGTCAGAACATATGCGGTGCGAAACTAGGATAGTTCTCAACACAAACGTCCGTGTCCTCGTCTGATTCAGAGATTTCGTCCAGGAGAAATTGTCATCGTTGAAATTCTTTGCCGCAGACGGACTCTATCTCTGTGTTCGTAGCGGTTCGTAGTTGCATAGTGAGATTACCGGCGCCACCAGTCCGCCCTAACTCGAGCCAGTCCGGGCTCCTCGTCCGCGGCAGGCAGGTCTTCTGCCTCGGCTGCTCTTCCCTATAATGCGGCTTGTAAAGGTAGCCACAAACACCTGATTCAAGCATCAGACTTCCGAAATCCTCTTCTTCTATATCATATTAAGGACTCTCCTCCGCTATTGTCATTACTGTACATCTGTCTCCACAGCGCCTGTTAGCTTAGCTTCAAACAAGATGGAGGATATTGCTTTCAGTTTCAGAGAGTAAAGTCCCACCCACTGATCTGTGATAGGTCTGTAGCGTGAGCGGGTCCCGCCCCCTGGGAAAGATGAGGAACTAGTGCTTGTAGTCTCAACAGAAATCCCCCCCTCTTACACTTCCTGCTACAATGACGCAAAATGACGATTTTTGCGTCATTGTAGGAGGAAGTGTAAAAGGTAAATAACAGATTTCTCCCGTCTCAGGGGAAAATGAGAGAGTGTTGCACGACCATTCAATAGTATGACTGGGTTTCTAACAATGCAAAGCTTAATGCAAATGGGTGGAGTGTCCCTTTAATGCTTATATCTCCTGAATGCGGATGTTGTCATTGTTTTGGATCACACTGGCTTATTCATAAGCTTAAGGCCCTGTGTCCACCAAAGCGTTTTTTCACGCGGCTGGCGTATTTTTCCAATTGTTTTCAATGGGACCGCAGTGTTTTTTAAACGCCATGAGCGTAACGAGG